>JAMJFZ010001878.1:0-80098 GCA_026225945.1 Cricetomys ansorgei
CGCTGGACACAGTGGACTGCACCCAGCTGGGGAGGAAAGAGGAACAGGGGCCATGGTGAGCTCACTCTGCCCAGATGAGCTCAGTCAGGAGGCAGGGCAAGGGAGGAGGCAAGCTGAGTACTTTCAGATGTTGACTGGTCCATCACCTTCTCCATTCAACCTAGGAGAGGAGCACATGGTGAGAACTAGGGAGCCATCCCCCAGTCCCCATGGAAAGCCTCAATCTTGGGGACAGTTAGCAGAGAATGCCTGGCACGGGGTCCCTGAAGGGAGCCACTGTGGCCACAACTGGTGTGCTCTTCTGTGCTCAGTGCCTGGCATCCTGGAGGTGTCCTCAGGAGATGGAGGGCTGAGTCACCCACCTGCACTCCTCTCCCTCCAGCAGCTTCCTGTAGGTGGCGATTCCACATCCAGGGCCAGCTTGACATTCATGAGTCCTGGTACTCCTTCAGCAGCCTTGGCCATGTCCTGCTTGGCCTTCTGCAGGGCGTCCTCCAGGCCCTTCCAGCTTGCTCCTGGCGTCCTTGAGGGCCAGCTCGCCTCGCTGCTCAGCGTCAGCAATGGCGGCCCGCAGGCTGTCACACTGGACAGAAAACAGGACAGACACCTTGCAGTGTGGTTCCCTGGAGAAGATTATCCCAGCCTCTGTTCCAGTGAGCAAGAGCCTAGGGGTCCCAGATAATGGACGACACCCTCTGAAGGTCCTGTGCACTCTACCTGCTTCTTAACGTGGTCGATCTCAGACCTCAGCTCTGGATCACACGGTTCATCTCAGCGATCTCCTGCTTGGTGTTGCGCAGGTCGTCCCGTGTCTGCCCGCTGTGACCTGCAGCTCCTCGTACTGAAGGTCAATTAAGGAAAAAAAAAAAGTGCGGGTTTTTACTTGCAAAGGCACTTTCACTTCCCGTGGGCACTCAGTATCTTGGATGTAATGGCTTTGCCTCAAGGAAGGTCTTAGGAGACCACCGACTACATAATCCCTTGAGGACAGAAATCTGAATCATCTCACAGGGACCAGTATGCAGAGTACCATCAAGCACTGTTTATGGCAACTCTCCTTCCACCTCTGTGTTCTCTTGCTCCTTAGAACAGAAACATAATTCTATGACACAGTGCACGGTGGATCTGCCACCAGCAGATCCCAGCTCTCTCTCAGTAGAGCTCCCGTGATGTCAGAATCTTATTGGACTGCAGGTTGTCCCAGGTGCCCCTCCTCCGCCTCCAACTGCGTACTCACTTTAGTCTGGTACCAGGACTCAGCCTCAGCCGGCTTCTCTGAGCGATGTCCTCGTATTGGGCCTTGACCTCGGCGATGATGCTGTTGAGGTCCAGGCTGCGGTTGTTGTCCATGGAGAGGACCACGGAGGTGTCTGAGATGTGGGTTTGCATCTGAGACAGCTCCTACAGAACAGAATGAGCTCCAGGTCACCCTTGGCGTGTGTGGGTTTTGATTTAAAGGGTTCCACGACCCTGCTTTCACAATTGCAGGAGAGATCATGATGGGCATGGGAGTAGGGAGAGACAGAGAGACAGAAAGACAGAGAGAGAGAGAGAGAGAGGGAGGAGGGAGAAGCTTACAGCATCATAGAGAGCTCTCAGGAAGGTGACCTCATCTGTCAGACTGTCTGCCTTGGCTTGCAGTTCCACCTTATTCATGTACGCAGCATCCACATCCTGAGGAAAGAGTCACCAGCATGGGATCAGGTGAGCTCTCTTGCCCAGCCATCCACCTCTGTTCCCCTGGCAACCAAGCTCTGGAATGGCCCAGACCTTCTGGGCCATTTCTCTCCGTCAGCAGAGAAACCCGTCTCTGGGACCCACCTTCTTCAGGGTCACAAATTCATTCTCCGCTGCTGTGCGCTTGTTGATCTCATCTTCGTACCTACAAGAGGAGAGGCAGCACATGGAAACATTGTGTGGAGGGCACTGGAGCAGCCTGGGAGCAGCCCACACTTTCTGAACATGCAATGTATCCAAATCTAGCCAAGGTGCTTTTGTCCCTAGGAAACCATGCATCTCTTTCCCACCCCAACTGGGGGTAATTGGCAACAATGTGTCCCGTTCCTCTCCAGGCCCTGCTGTCTGGAGTCCGCTCTAATTCCCGCCTCTGTCATCACAGCCTCTCAGAATCTGAATCTTTGCTACTTTTTAGCTCACTTGTTCTTGTAGTCCTCCACTGTATCCTGCATGCTTCTCAGCTCTGAGTCCAGGCGGCCCCTGTCCCCGACAAGGCTGTCCAGCTGCCTGCGGAGGTTGTTGATGTACTGCTCAAACATGGGCTCCAGGCTCTGCCTCACGGTCTTGGTGCCCTGCTCCTGCAGCAGGGTCCACTTGGTGTCCAGGACCTTGTTCTGCTGCTCCAGGAACCGCACCTGGAGGTGGGACAAGGTTTTTGAGCTTCTTCCTTCTGTGGCCCCTTCACTGGCTGCCTCCCTTCTCAGCCTGCCTGCTGAAGCCCACTCCGTCTCCCCGGCCCCGGGCCCGAGAGTGACAACCCGGAGTGAGGCCCCGGCATCATTTCTGTGTGAAAGGCAGGGCTCTGCTGCCGGCCACAGCCAGTCTAGCAGAGGCTTGCTGGACTGCAGTTGTCTTTACTGGGACCAGGGTGGCCCCAAAGTGCCCTATGGAGACTTCTGCCTCAGTAGAATCCTGTGACATGAGGCCTGAGCCCATCTCAGTCCACAGCAATCAGACACCTCGTGGAACAAGCCCTGCAGGAGAGGAAATCTGACCCTGGGTGCCAGCTCCAGGCTTACTAAAGAGGAGCACGGAGCCAGCACAGAGAATCTTCTAGAAACAATGGCAGAATTTGAGCGCTGCAAGCCCTAAAGCATCTTCCCTCCTCTCTCTGTCTTTGACATTCACCCCAGACACACAGACACACAGGCAGCTCTAGACAGGACCGTGCCTCACCTTGTCAATGAAGGATGCAAACTTGTTGTTGAGGGTCTTGATCTGCTCGCGCTCCTCAGTCCTCACCCGCTGGATGGTGGGGTCGATTTGCAGGTTCAGAGGGGTGAGGAGGCTCTGGTTGATGGTGACTTCTTGGATGCCTCCAGGGGGGCACACGGGGAAGCCAGCTCCCCCATAGCCACCACCGAAGCCAGAACCGAGACCGAAGCCATAGCCAGTGCCGCCGGCCCCTCCAAAGCGGAGGCCTGCTCCAACTTGGCTGCCGTAGCCTCCCCCGATGCCGCAGCTGCCCCCTCCGATGGAGATCCTCTTGGAGCTCCCCACACCATAGAGGCTCCTGCTGCCAAAGCCAGCTCCTCCACAGAAGGCCCCGGAGCCACCGCTGCCCCGGGAGCGGCACACTGACACACTGCTGAAGCCAGAGCGGTTGAGCCCCGGGACCCTCGCTGAGCTGGTGCTGAAGCCACGGTGGCTCGTTTGACTCCTGATAGTGGTTTTGCTGGACATGGTTCCTGGAGAGGCGAAGGCTGGCAAGGGGAGAAGTTGCAGGGCAGAGCAGAGCAGATGAGTGAGATGGGCTGTGGGCAGTGGCTTATATATGGTGGAGAAGGGCTGGGCTGGGTCCCGAAGGTGAGCCGCCGGGTGGGCTGGGCCACGCTTTACAAATAATGAGGTCACACCTAGATTATTTGAAAATGTTACGAAATATTGAGGTTGCAGTTTTGGCTGCCTTTAGTCAGGGAAAATGCACCTGCCTCTTGTTTTGTCTTGATCTGAGTCCAAAAATCAGTGTTTAATTCAATGTGTCTCTGCGTTCGTCACTGAGTTAAACAAACTGAGCGTCCTGTTGAAACTGCCGAGCGCCGTCTGCTCCCTCTCTGTCCTTCTGCACCATGGAGACACCGGAGAGCAACTCTTGTCTCGGGCCAGGTGACAGGTCATCACTGTCGTGTGGTGACTGCGCAGGTGAAATATACCTGGTTTGTCCTTATTTCCCATTTCACACAGAGACGTCTGACCAGGCGTCTGCCCCTCTCCCCTCTCCACAGCTTTACCAGCAGCAGCGCACAGCAGCCCTGCCGCCTTCCCGTCTGCACGCCATTCCCTCACCAGCCCAGCAGCATCTGGCAGCGAGTCTCAGAAAATATATAATTTCTTCAGTACATCATTCTGCATTAGTCTACAGATAGGCTGCTCTGTGCACATGTAGGTATTCACTTTTTTATTCAATATGTGTGTGTCTGTGTGTGTGTGGATGCATGCATTGCTTTACACTGAAAATGTGTCTGTGGACTATAGAGACAGCTCACTGTTGAATAGCACTTTTGCTCTGCAGACTTCCTGAGTTCAGGTCCCAGCGTCCAGGTGGTGGGATTACAACCATGTATAGCAGAAGTTCCAGGGAATCCCATGGCTCTGACCTCTGAGGGCACCAGACACATATGTGGTACACATACATACATTCACGAAAACCCTCATACACATAAAATAAAAATAAACACACCAATAGTAATGATTGGATTTTTCAAAAGTCTTGTTAGTATTATTTTGAAAAAAGTATTTTGAACTTCCAAATATGTCCAGGACATTTCATTCATGTTTTATCTGGGTCGTGGATCTTAAATCGTTTAATATAATTTGTAGTTCTCCCGTAATCCTTTTTCTCCTGGTAACTTAATAAAATATGTATGGGTGTTTTGTCTGCATGAACAGTATGCACAACTTATTTTCCTGGTTCCCTCGGAGGCCAGAAGAGTGAGTCAGAGTCCTGAAACTGGAGTTACCAGGAGGTTGTGAGCTGTGAGCCACACAGTCGTCGGTTCTGGGAATTGGTCCCAGGTCCTGGGAAATAGCAGACGTTGCTCTGAACTGCTGAGCCATCTCTCCTGCCCCTCTTCTGATGACTCTCTGTTAAGGAACCCAACCAGCCGTCCTCGTTAAGCGTTTCCACTGCTGCTTTTCTACTTGAATGCTCCTGGGGTTTGTTCCTTCCCAGCTTGCTGTGTCCACCACTTCCCTGAAACCGACAGTGCTAATCACGAATCTTAATAAGATATTCAGAGATGGTGGCACCTCCAGCAGGTACCTTTCATTATTTTATTCCTATTTATCATGTATTACTTTCTCATTTTGTTATTCAAGATTGTTACAGCTATCTTGAGTTCTTTGTATTTCCATATGAAGCTGAAAGTTTTCCTGTCAAATCTGTGAAGGATTATGATGGAACTTTGATGGAGACTGCATTGAACCTCTAGATTTTTTTTTGAGAGGACGGCCATTTTTGCTATGTTGGTCCTCCTGATCCATGAGGACGCGAGAACTTTCCATCTTCTGAGATCTTCTCCCATTTCTTTTCCAACATCTTAAGGTTTTCATGGCACAAGCCTTTCACTTGCTGGGTGAAGGTTGCCTCAGGTCATTCATATTCCTTGAGGCTCTTGTGAAAGGTGTTGTTCCCCGATTCCTTTCCCAGTCAGTTTGTCTTCTGCATCTAGGAAGGGTGCTGACTTTTGTGAGGTCATTTTACATCCAGCTCCCTTGCTGACGGTGATTTCAGCTGTAGGAGTTTCCGGGTACACTTTTTTAGGGACACTTAGGTATACCGTCGTATCAACTGCAAATAAAGATGCTCTCAATTCTTCCTTTCCACATGGAATCCCCTCGATCTTCCTCCGTTGTCGCAGTGCTCGAGCTGAGGCTCAGACACTGTGAATAAGCGTGGAGAGCCGGCCATCCTCCCGTGTTCCTCTATTCAGTGGAACCCCTTACGGCTCCCTGCATTTAAGCTGATGTTGGCTATAGGCTTGGTGCAAACTGACTTTATTATGTTGAGGTACCTCCACCGCATTCCTAATATGTTCAGGACTTTTATCTTGAAGGGGAGTTAGATCTTTTTCAAAGGCTTTTCCTGCATCTGATAAGATGACCGTGTGGTTTTTGTCTTTCAGTTCGCTTCTATGCTGGATCACATTCATGGATGTCCGTGTGTTGAGCCATCTCTGCACATCTGTGATGAAGGCTGATCATTGTTGCTAATCCTTTTGATGTGTTCTTGTATTTACTGTGTAGTATGTTATTGGGAGCTGTCACCTATATGTTCATAAGAAAAAATGGTCTGTAATTCTCTTTCTTAATTGGGTGTTTAAGTGGTTTGGGTATCAGGGTTGCTATGGCATTGCAGCTTAATTGGGCAATGATCCTGATGTTTCCATTATGTGGGATAATTTGAGGAGTCCTGGTATGAACTCTTCTTTCTGAGTCTGACAGCAGTCTGCTGAAAACTCATCAGGGCCTGGGCTTTGTTTCATTTGGACGACTTTTGATGATTTCTCCTCTTTCACTAGGGTTGCAGGTCTGTGTAACTGGCTTATCTGCCCTTGCTTCACTGTTGGTAAGCGGTTTGTACAGAGAAAGTATGCATTTCTTATAGATTTTCTAAATTGATGGAATATAAGTTTTTAAAATATGTCCTTAAATTCTCTGGATTTCCTCAATGTCTCTGGTGGTCTGCCCTTTTATCTTTAATTTAGTCAGTTTGAATATTCCCTCTCTGCCCCTTCCTTAATTTGAAAAAGTGATTGTGAGATATATTGACTTTCTAAAAATAAAACAAAACAAAAAAAACCAACTCTTTTTATTATGTTTTGGTAATATTTATATCTACTTTATTGATTTCAGCACTAAACTTGGTTATTTCTTTTTGATACTCCGTGTGAGTATGACTTCTTTCTCTTCTAGAGTTTGAGGTTTGTTAAGTTACTACTGTGAGGTATCTTCAATTTTTTTTATATAGCATTTAGTGCTATGAACTTGCCTCTTAGAAGCTCTTCATCACGTCCCACAAGCACATTGTGTACTCGGTGTCATTGAATTCTAGAAAGTCCTTCATTCCTTTCTTAACTCATTGTTTATTCAGTGGGTTGTTCAGTTTCCACGCTTTTGTAAGCTTTATACTGCTTCTATAAATGTTGGCATACAGCATTCATCCGTGATGGTCAGAAGGATGCCGGGTATTGGGGAAGAGGTGTTTCCTTGTGTGGGGGAATGGCCTGTCTATTGGGGAGAGTCGGGGAAGGGAGTCTCCGGCTATCAATGTGTGAGGATCAATATGCGATTCAAGCTGTAGAAGTGTTTCTTTTATGCACTTTGGAGCACTTGTGTTTGCATGTGTAGAGGTTAAAAACTGTAGAGTCCTGAACAGAAGCTACTTCCATAAGCGTTCAAGTTTTGAAAAGGAAGAAAGAGAAAGGAAAAGACTAGAGTCACACAATGAGAACAAATATCTCATCGGGAGCTTCACGCCCATCTGGCCTAGCCTTATCCAGCCAACGTTTTTATTCTTGCTATGACTCCTGCTGCGTCAGAGACCTGCACAGAGATGCTTCAGAGACAGATCCATTACACAGGAGGAAAAACTGCCTTTGAAGCAATGCAAGCAGATCCCTTGGTATCCATCACTGCTCAGCAATTGTTCAAGGCCAACAAGCAAATAACTCAGGGGAGCACATTTGGATGGAATGCACAAGGTGCCGTGGTGGCTGCCCTGGCCCCCAGAGGCCCTCCCATTCAGCCACGAGCTCCCTGGAGAATGTTTGGCTATTGGTTAAGAGCTCATGAGAATGTGGAAGGTCTAGATGGAATCACAGCTGTCCCTAGCAGGCCAACTGCGATCTCCAGCCTCAGCCTGGCTGCCGGGGGGCTGGTTAGTCCTAGGGGTTCTGCTGCTTTACCACCTCACTCGTTAAAAATTTATTCTTCTCTCTGACAATCCATCCAGATGCATATTGCCTCCCTTCATTCTGTCACCCCCCCACTCCCCTTTCTCCAGTTCTACTCCCCCTCTGCTTCCCTTCGGAAGGTAGCAGGCATCCCAGGGTTGTCCGCAGCCAACATGGCACACAGGATGCAAAAGGGCTAGGCTCCAGCCTCACAGCAAGGCTGGATGCTGCAACCCAGCGGGAAGGAACGTGTCCCAAGAGCAGTGAACTGGTGAGAGGCTCACCCACTCCTACTGTAGGTTTTCCTTAAGAACAGGAAGCTGACAGCCATAACATGTATGCAGGGGACCTAGTGCAGACCCCTGCAAGCTCTGTGGCAGCTGCCTCAGGCTCTGAGCCGCTGTGAGCGCTGCTCAGTTTATTCCGGGGGCGTGTTCTCCTGGTAACCGTGACCCTCTGGTTCTTATAATCCTTTCTCCTCATCATGGGTGGGATTCCTGAGCCTCTGAGGGGAGGGATCCCATGGAGATCTCTGATTTGGACTCCCCAGGCCTCCTCATTTCTTTCTGAGGGACTCTACATCTGCTTCCTTTAGCTGTTGCGGGAACCTCTCTGGTATGGCACTATATGTGTGTTCCTGCTCTTGCACACTCAGTCTTGTCCAGATAAACAGAACAATAGCAATATCTGCAGGTTTTCTCATGTTCAAAACCTGAAATAAGCCCAGTGGTTTGCAGTATCTTAGAGGCCATGGAAATGGACACAGACCTCTCAGTGGGGCCTGTGCACATGTCTGTACCTAGCCACGTGCCCGGAGGCATGTCCTGGGCTTTCCTGTGCTCACCATCAGATCTGTCCACAAAGGGAGGGACCAGCTACTACAAATCATTCAAGTCACGCAAACATCCCCTCACTCAGAACCTGCACAGGTCAAATATCCTGGTCATGACTCGGTGTCCTGCGAGGTCCTAGAGGGTGGGTTAGCCAGCTGACCTTGTCCTTAGCTAGCTAGGGATTCTCTGAACTTTTTAAATGCTGATATTAAATGCACATCGTTTAGAACTCATCTCTTGAAACGGTACAGAGTGTGACTAAATGACAACCCTGCCTCTGACCTCAGGACCGTACCCTCTTTCCCAAAAGAAGCCTTAACCTGGATAGAAGTTGCTCCCAAGCCCCCCTATTCTCATCCCTGTACACTACTAATTTTGCTTACCATCTACAATCTGTCCTGGCCTGGACATTTCACCTGAGTGGCATAAAATGCATTGCTTGGGGAAAATAGAATCGCAATGCCCTGTGGTGATGTTCCTCTGACGTGCGTGTAATGGCCTTCCCTATTTCTCAGAGTCCTTTTGTTTGGCGGTCTATTTTGTCAGTTATTAAAATGGCTACCCCAGCCTGTTTGACCTGGCGCATGCTTTTGATCCATGGACTCGGGCGGCAGAGACCCGTGGATCTCTGTGAGGTGGATTGCGGCCAGCCAGGTCCTCAGAGCAAGGTGCTGGACAGCCAGCGCCACAGCTTGCTTCTCAGCCACATCTGCCTGGAGTACTATGCTCCGTCCTTGTACCCTTGGGGAGATCTGTCCTTGATGTTACCGTGTGTTGGATGGAGCTTGTTTTTGCAACCATTCTGCGTCTATTTATTGGCAGATTGAAACCACGGCTTTGTATAGTTCTCAATGAGCAGTGTTTGTTGATGTCTGGTATGTGTGCTGGTGTGTGTGTGTGTGTGTGTGTGTGTGTGTGTGTGTGTGTGTGTGTGTGCATGCTTCCCTCTTTTGATCTGGCTATCTGAGTTTGTTTACTTTTGTTTTCTTAGGTGTGTTTGAACTCTTTAGGTGGGAGCTTTCCTTCTCGCACCTTCTGTGGGGCAGGATTTGTAGACAGACTTTGCTCACCTTTGGTATTATCATGCAATGTCTTATTTTCCCCTTCTATTGTGATTGAAAGTCTTGCCGGGCGGAGTGGTCTGGGCGGGCATCCGTGGTCTCTTAGAGTGTAGAACTCCTGTCCAGGCTCCTCTTTAGAGTCTCCACCGAGAAGGCAGGTGTCGGTCCTTCATGTAGTACTTGTTCCTTTTCCCTTGAAGCCTCCCATAGCCTTCTCTGTTCTGTATATTCACTGTTTTGATTGCTACATGCTCGGGGATTTCTTTCCTGACGCATTCTATGGTGCTCTGCAGCTCCTTGTACCTTGATCGGCACCTCTTTCTTCAGCTGGGCGATATTGTCTTCTATGATTGTGTTGGATACGTTTTCTGTGCCTTGACCTGGGTTTCTTCTTCTTCCTGGATGATCGCTTCCAGGATTTTTATTTTATTTTGTTTTTAGAATTCTGCTCAGCAATAGCAGTGAGCACCTTGTACTGAGCTGTCTCTCTAAAACCTAGGTTTATAAGTCAACCACCCTGCATCATTACTGCGAGAGTTAAGATCATTTACAACTAGGGTCTTCACTGAGACATATTAACTCACTCCCATAATTCATTGCTGTCTTCCTGGCTGATTCAATCCCATTTGTGCTTCTTTAACCTCTTTATTCGGTGCGAGGGTATGCTGATTCCCTGAGTGGGCCAGGTTGAGCTTTCCTTTTCTCGCTTGCTCCTGTTTCCTATCATGATGTTTATTCTCTTCTGAGCTCTGAGTTTGGACCTGCCTTACTTCTCTATGTGAATAAGTCCTCTAGGTACCCTATTGCATGTTGGCTCAAGGTTATGGACCGCTTTAGACTGTGTGTATCTGAGAGTGCCTTTATTTCTCCATCAATCCGTGGAAGCTAACTCTTTTGAGCATAGTTACCTTGGCTGGCAGTTATCTATTGGCAAGGCTTTCAATAGACCATTCCAGGTGAGCAGGGTGGCACGTGGACCCTTCCACCAGGTCATAACTGTAGCATGTGGACCATTTCACCAGGTCAACACTGTGGCATGTGGACCATTCCATTTCGTCACGGTGGCACGTGGACTGTTCCAGGTGCTATAATTCCAGCACTTGGGACACGGAAGCAGGAGTGGTGCGGACGTTATGGGAATAACCACTCTCATTCCGATTGCATCCAAAGCCCACTACACAAGGCAGACTCATTCTGTACTTAATGGCCTCAAACCAGATGACTTACTTGGTCTTAGACCCTAGGGGAGAAGCGAACACTATTCTGTAAATAGACGTAGATATGAACTGTCCATTAAGCACTCCTTACATGTATAAATTAGTGCATTTCACAGGCCTAATCAGAGAAGCTTCCCTTTACAGGAGATGATGATTACCACAGACACCCACAACCGGTCATCTCAGAGAACAAGAGTCTGTAAAACAGTCTGCCCTAAAGGTGACATCTATATCCTACCCCCTTCCCACATGGCTCAGGGGTCATCGCGGAACAGAGAGAGAATATTACAAGAGCAGAAGTAGTGAATGTGAATGTTAGCAGTGAAACAGTATTTGCTGGATATGACAGGACCATTGTACACATGACCTCACAGGGGCTGTGACTACATAAGCAAGACTTGCACAAGAGAGAGCCAGCAAAAGTCTCGGTGTGGATGGGGGAGAGCTTCTGAACTCTCGTGTTGCTGGAAAGTTTTTGGTAATAGGTGGCCTCGAGTGAAAAAAGAGAATAAATTCTTGTCGTGATGTGGCCCCCAAAAGGGGCATCTCCAATAGCTTGTCTTGGACCACTGCACTTCCAGGGACCACTAAGTAGACTCTCTGGGTTACACAACAAGTAAGAGCCAGCACATGCGGGAGGGAAAGGTGGGAAGGGTCGAGGAGGAATTGGAGGGCCCGAATAAGGAGTAGGTTTGACCAAAGCACATTATACGCTCATCTGAGGTTCCCACGCAACAAAAAAGTGCATCTGTGAATGTCGTGTGTGTGTACATCTATGGTGTTTGCACGGGTGTACACGTGTGTTTGTATGTGTGTGGGTAGGCGTGTGCGTGTCTGCGCTGTGTGTGTGTGTGTGTGTGTGTGTGTGTGTGTACCGAGGTTGGTGCTGGGATCTTCTTCAGTCTTGCTCCCTTTTATTGTTGAGGCAGTCCCTGGCACTGAACCCAGAGCTCAGCAGGCTGGCTGGTCTTCCCAGGCAGCTTGCCCCAGTGTCCGCAGTCTCTGCTTTCAGAACACTGGGATTACATGTGGCCCTCACACCGTCCAGGGTTCTGTGAGATCTGGGATCTAAGCTCCACTGCTCATGCTTGTGCCGCTGAGGTGTCTGCCTCTGAGCCAGCTGCACAGCCCTCATCCGGTATCCATTTGTCACTTTTTAGTGACCATGTAAATATGATTTGAACTTTATTTAAATCCTTACAAAAATCGTCTTGTTGTGGTTTTTGCTATACACCATTTTCCCTCTCAGTGATTTTCCCTTCAGTGGTTTCCCGTATACGCATGCATACGTGTTATGAGGGGCTTAGGTTATAGACACCAGTCTTTCCCATTCTCCTTCCTGAAGAGCACTGGGGAGAGAGGAAGAGAAAATAGGATGAGAAGCTTCCAGAGTTATTGGGAAAGAACTGAACTGCATTCCATCAAGAAAAGATATAGAAGCATGCAGGAACACCACTGATAGCATTGGGTTGAGGACCTGGATTCATGAGGATGGCTGTTATTTGAGGGGACAATGACACTAAGTATCCCCAGGGAGGAAGGAACTGTCAACCCCATACTCATGCAGAATTTACGCTGGTTCACTCATGAAATTAAGCCAGGACAGGACTGATAGAAGGGAGACCACCACTCCTGACCAAACACACGGACACCCACGTTCTTTGAACACGCATCGGGGTTTAAGGGTATGAGAAAGAGTAGGATATACGTCTACTGCGTTTGCATGTCACAAAAAAGGAGGTCAGGCTTTAAATGAGCCATTGCGTCCTGAACCAGAAACAAGCTCTGCAGTAATTCCCCAGAGTGGGTGGTGTGGGTGGGATGCGCACCATGGCTGAACACTCAGCCCTGTTTGCTGTTTCCTGACAGCACATTTCCAGAAATACAGTTGCAGCTCAGAAGAAAGCAATGTTAATTGCCATCGTCCCTGTTGTGAGGAAAGTATAATTGTAAAAGAATACGCTATCCTCTTCTCAAATAGCTTGTGTTATGATTGTCCAAGAATATATTCCTGCACTGGAAACCTCAGGCTGCTAGTGTAACAGACAAGAAGAGGTGCTAGAGATCAAGTCACCAATAATCCCCTCTGAGGGCTGGGAACCTTGTGACACACACAGTCCAGCAGGTTCCTGCACACACTGCGGAGCAGGCAATCCATCTGGAAATGAACGGAATGACACTGGTGGATCATCTCTGAAGAAGGGAGTAAAGGCAGGAGGAACAGATGCATTGATTAAATGTTGACGTGAAAATGATGGCTCTCCATCCATCGGGGACATCCACATGGTCCCCAAAAGGCTGTCACTCTGGGGATGGAGGACACGGTAGGGAGGAGGTGTGAGGGATGGAGGGTGTTAATGAAGGGGGAAGTGGCTCAACTCTACTTTGATGGACGAGGTATTAAAAGGAAATAAAAACACGCACGGAAACCTAGAAGTTGCAATGAACGAAGACACACCCCGCTGAGAAAGGGAGAGAAAGAAGCCATGAAAAGTCCTTGCCTGGCAAGGCTGCAGAATTTCTACCTGAACCAGTTTGGTAGAACACACAACAAGGGGCGACGTGACTGTTATAAACCTGCTTTATTCAGCAATCACAAGGGAGCAGAGGGAGAGAAGCCATCACATGAGCACACTGTGTGTTCACAGCCCACTGCCTGCGCTGTCTCAGTTCCTGCCGGGGCGAGGGTGGGATAACTGAGGCCACTGGAAACTAAAGGGGAGCTCCCCTTTCCTGGAGTAGGAGCCAGCAATATTTTCCAGGGTGCAAGGAACAGAGACACACTTTCACAGGTGGCCTCAGAGACGGAAGTGGAGAGGCAGGAGCCTGGAAACCTGAATACAACTGAAGCACCAAATGTGACTGCATCGTGATGTGAAGTCAGAGACTGCCAATCAGGAGAGGAGCAGTGGGGACCCAGGGGACAGGAACAGACAGGGGAGCAACAAGGGCTCAGCCTCCTAAGCAAAAACAGAGGGCAGAGGTGGGAGGCCAGCGAAGAGCAGCCCCTGTGCACAGGGCTCTGCAGACAGGGGTCTGGGATCAGGAACCAGCTCGGCTGGCAGGGACCTCAGTGCCGGTAGCTCTTCCTGCTGGAGGAGCTGGTGGTGTACTTGATGGTGGAGGAGCTGCCACCAGAGGAGCCGATGCCACCGATGCCTCTGCCACTGCCAGAACTGAAGCCGCCTCCAAGGCCGTGGCTGCTGCTGTAGGAGTAGCTGCTGCCTCCCCCCAGGCCTAAGCTGCTGCTGGCACCGCCTGCACCGCTGTAGCCGCTGGACACAGTGGACTGCACCACAGCTGGGGAGGAAAGAGGAACAGGGGCCATGGTGAGCTCACTCTGCCCAGATGAGCCAGTCAGGAGGCAGGGCAAGGGAGGAGGGCAAGCTGAGTACTTACAGATGTTGACTGGTCCAACACCTTCTCCATTCAACCTAGGAGAGGAGCACACTGGTGAGAACTAGGGAGCCATCCCCCAGTCCCCATGGAAAGCCTCAATCTGGAGACAGTTAGCAGAGAATGCCCGGCACGGGGTCCCTGAAGGGAGCCACTGTGGCCACAACTGGTGTGCTCTTCTGTGCTCAGTGCCTGGCATCCTGGAGGTGTCCTCAGGAGATGGAGGGCTGAGTCACTCACCTGCACTCCTCTCCCTCCAGCAGCTTCCTGTAGGTGGCGATCTCCACATCCAGGGCCAGCTTGACATTCATGAGCTCCTGGTACTCCTTCAGCAGCCTGGCCATGTCCTGCTTGGCCTTCTGCAGGGCGTCCTCCAGCCCTTCCAGCTTGCTCCTGGCGTCCTTGAGGGCCAGCTCGCCTCGCTGCTCAGCGTCAGCAATGGCGGCCCGCAGGCTGTCACACTGGACAGAAAACAGGACAGACACCCTTGCAGTGTGGTTCCCTGGAGAAGATTATCCCCAGCCTCTGTTCCCAGTGAGCAAGAGCCTAGGGGCCCAGATAATGGACGGCACCCTCTGAAGGTCCTGTGCACTCTACCTGCTTCTTAACGTGGTCGATCTCAGACCTCAGCCTCTGGATCACGCGGTTCATCTCAGCGATCTCCTGCTTGGTGTTGCGCAGGTCGTCCCCGTGTCTGCCCGCTGTGACCTGCAGCTCCTCGTACTGAAGGTCAATTAAGGAAAAAAAAAAGTGCGGGTTTTTACATGCAAAGGCACCTTCACTTCCGCGTGGCACTCAGTATCTTGGATGAAATAGCTTTGCCTCAAGGAAGGTCTTAGGAGACCACCGACTACATAATCCCTTGAGGACAGAAATCTGAATCATCTCACAGGGACCAGTATGCAGAGTACCATCAAGCACCTCGTTTATGGCAACTCTCCTTCCACCTCTGTGTTCTCTTGCTCCTTAGAACAGAACATAATTCTATAACACAGCTGCACGGTGGGTCTGCCACCATCAGATCCCAGCTCCCTCTCAGTAGAGCTCCCATGACATCAGAATCTTATGGACTGCAGGTGTCCCAGGTGCCCCTCCTCCGCCTCCAACTGCGTACTCACTTTAGTCTGGTACCAGGACTCAGCCTCAGCCCGGCTTCTCTGAGCGATGTCCTCGTATTGGGCCTTGACCTCGGCGATGATGCTGTTGAGGTCCAGGCTGCGGTTGTTGTCCATGGAGAGGACCACGGAGGTGTCTGAGATGTGGGTTTGCATCTGAGACAGTTCCTACAGAACAGAATGAGCCCAGGTCACCTATGGCGGTGTGGGTTTTGATTTAAAGGGTTCCACGACCCTGCTTTCATGTTGCACGAGAGATCATGATGGGCATGGGAGTAGGGAGAGACAGAGAGACAGAAAGACAGAGAGAGAGACAGACAGAGAGAGAGTAGAGAGAGAGAGACAGAGAGAGAGAGAGAGAGGGAGGGAGAAGCTTACAGCATCATAGAGAGCTCTCAGGAAGTTGATCTCATCTGTCAGACTGTCTGCCTTGGCTTGCAGTTCGACCTTATTCATGTAGGCAGCATCCACATCCTGAGGAGAGAATCACCAACATGGGATCAGGTGAGCTCTCTTGCCCAGCCCATCCACCCCTGTTCCCCTGGCAACCAAGCTCTGGAATGGCCCAGACCTTCTGGGCCATTTCTCTCCTTCAGCAGAGAAACCCATCTCTGGGACCCACCTTCTTCAGGGTCACAAATTCATTCTCTGCTGCTGTGCGCTTGTTGATTTCATCTTCGTATCTGCAAGAGGAAGGGGGCAGCACATGGAAACATTGTGTGGAGGGCACTGGAGCAGCCTGGGAGCAGCCCACACTTTCTGAACATGCAATGTATCCAAATCTAGCCAAGGTGCTTTTGTCCCTAGGAAACCATGCATCTCTTTCCCACCCCAACTTGGGATAATTGGCAACAATGTGTCCCGTTCCTCTCCAGGCCCTGCTGTCTGGAGTCCGCTCTATTTCCCGCCTCTGTCATCACAGCCTCTCAGAATCTGAATCTTTGCTACTTTTTAGCTCACTTGTTCTTGTAGTCCTCCACTGTATCCTGCATGCTTCTCAGCTCTGAGTCCAGGCGGCCCCTGTCCCCGACAAGGCTGTCCAGCTGCCTGCGGAGGTTGTTGATGTACTGCTCAAACATGGGCTCCAGGTTCTGCCTCACGGTCTTGGTGCCCTGCTCCTGCAGCAGGGTCCACTTGGTGTCCAGGACCTTGTTCTGCTGCTCCAGGAACCGCACCTGGAGGTGGGACAAGGTTTTTGAGCTTCTTCCTTCTGTGGCCCCTTCACTGGCTGCCTCCCTTCTCAGCCTGCCTGCTGAAGCCCACTCTGTCTCCCCGGCCCCGGGCCCGAGAGTGACAACCCGGAGTGAGGCCCCAGCATCATTTCTGTGTGAAAGGCAGGGCTCTGCTGCCGGCCACAGCCAGTCTAGCAGAGGCTTGCTGGACTGCAGTTGTCTTTACTGGGACCAGGGTGGCCCCAAAGTGCCCTATGGAGACTTCTGCCTCAGTAGAATCCTGTGACATGAGGCCTGAGCCCATCTCAGTCCACAGCAATCAGACACCTCGTGGAACAAGCCCTGCAGGAGAGGAAATCTGACCCTGGGTGCCAGCTCCAGGCTTACGAAAGAGGAGCACAGAGCCAGCACAGAGAATCTTCTAGAAACAATGGCAGAATTTGAGTGCTGCAAGCCCTAAAGCATCTTCCCTCCTCTCTCTGTCTTTGACATTCTCACCAGACACACAGACACACAGGCAGCTCTAGACAGGACCATGCCTCACCTTGTCGATGAAGGATGCAAACTTGTTGTTGAGGGTCTTGATCTGCTCGCGCTCCTCAGTCCTCACCCGCTGGATGGTGGGGTCGATTTGCAGGTTCAGAGGGGTGAGGAGGCTCTGGTTGATGGTGACTTCTTGGATGCCTCCAGGAGGGCACACGGGGAAGCCAGCTCCCCCATAGCCACCACCGAAGCCAGAACCGAGACCGAAGCCATAGCCAGTGCCGCCGGCCCCTCCAAAGCGGAGGCCTGCTCCAACTTGGCTGCCGTAGCCTCCCCCGATGCCGCAGCTGCCCCCTCCGATGGAGATCCTCTTGGAGCTCCCCACACCATAGAGGCTCCTGCTGCCAAAGCCAGCTCCTCCACAGAAGGCCCCGGAGCCACCGCTGCCCCGGGAGCGGCACACTGACACACTGCTGAAGCCAGAGCGGTTGAGTCCCGGGACCCTCGCTGAGCTGGTGCTGAAGCCACGGTGGCTCGTTTGACTCCTGATAGTGGTTTTGCTGGACATGGTTCCTGGAGAGGTGAAGGTTGGCAAGTGGAGAAGTTGCAGGGCAGAGCAGAGCAGATGAGTGAGATGGGCTCTGGGCAGCGGCGTATATATGGTGGAGAAGGGCTGGGCTGGGTCCCGAAGGTAAGCCTCAGAGTGGGCTGGGCCACGCTTTACAAATAATGAGGTCACCCCCAAGTTCTAGAAAGGTATGATACATGAAGATTGCTTTTGGCTTCCTTTAGTCATGGAGCAAATTCTCCTGCCTTCCAGCCTTGACTTGATCCAAATACAATGAGCCTGGACGTAAATTCTCTGAAGTCATGAGTTAGTCATCATCTCAAACAAAAGAGACAAGGAGCTGATCTGTGATAATTGTTCCTTCCTTCTGCTTATGTAGACACTCCTAGTGTGCCCCCTTACCACACAGGGTTCCCTCCCACCTGCACCTCCCTTCCCAGCTCAGTCAGGCTCTCCCTGAAGTCGGAAAGGCATTTGCTCAATATCCCAGCTAGAATTGCCAGCCAAATGGGACTAGTTGTTCTCTAGCTCCCGCTGCCCTTCCTTACGGTCTGGGAAAGCCAGGAGTGGCTCTGTGTCCTTATAGCTGTCCTCGCTAAGGCCAGAGAGTAGAGATTGGTTTTACTGTGAGACTAACATTTTCTGTGCCCTGTGTGTTAACCCCCCACCGGACTTTTCCCTGAGGACAGAGGCAGACACCACCTGCCGTCTGCCGGAGCCCCATGCAGCTGGCAACTTGCTCTCTATTCCCTACCTTCCCATCAGTCTGATTCTCGAGTAAAGCAGACTTTCCCTGTTCGCAGGCACTGTTCTCTGCGCTGTGTGGCACAGGACAAAGGACACGGCGCGTATACTAAAGAACCCCAAGGACCATAGTCTCCACTGCATTTTAAGAATTTTTATAACTATCGATTTGGACATTTTTTTCAAACTCAAGAATCTGAAATTTTAGTAGGGTGTGTTCAGAAAGTCGAAGCATACAGAAGCAATGAATCACTAAAATGTGTCCTTACAAGTGTCGTGTTTCACAAGTCAACTCCTCATTTATTTTTCTAATCTCAATTCTTGAAAAACTCAAATTTCAGAGGAGAGCTTTGCTTAGTCTCCAGTGGAGTGAGATTCACTCTTTCTAGTCCATGCATGAGGAACCATGCATGAGGAAAACACATCAGTTCCAGGTGTGCTGTTCTCTGAGAACTTGTAGCTTGAGAAGCAGCCGTAGGAGGAAAGGCCAGCTCCCACACTGAGCAGAGCCTGCATAAGGCCCTTTTAATGTTTCTAATTCAGTCACTGCTCCCCAGCACACTGGGGACTCAGCATCCAGGAAGAGAGCAGGCTCCCTAGCCCTCGCACCTGCTAAGTCAGCATCTGGCAGAAGAGAGACACCTTCTCCAGACAACGGAAGCAGTGGCCCTTCCTCCATCCTCTTGCACAATGCTTCCCCAAGAATGTGCTTCCACCCAGTTCTGGGAAACAAGTGCTCATGGTCGGATACCTTGACTCGCTCTGCTCTCTTGAGTTAGGGGTACTAGGTGTGGTGGGCCCGCAAGCTGGGGAAGAAGTCAATGCAACTTCTCACTCTCCTGCTCTGTGTCCATTTCAGTGTCTGTAACTGCTTCGCACTGTGACAGCCGAGACTGATTTGCAAAGCCCCAAGAGGTCCCTGTTTCTTCCTTTATGGAAATCCTTTGCCAACTTTAGTGCAGAGCATGGGGTCCGACAGAGCAGGTTCCCCTGTGCTCTTGTGCAAACCACTGAACCCTTCACGCTTACTTTTATACTGGTAAACAAGATGAAAATTGTACCTGCCCTCCATTCTGTGAAGCTGCGATGAGAGCATTGCCATGAAGGTCTTAGTGCAGGGTCTGACACAGAGGTTCTCGATGAGGATGTGCTGGTATCAGTATTAGAAAGAATCGTGAAGATTTGATGAGGATGAAAGAGAAGCTTCAAGAACTAGCACAGGTATAGTATGTGTGTGTGTAGGGGTGTTTGTGGGAAAAACAAAGCCATTACTGCAAGTTTGCGCCATATTTAGCAAGGACCTGGAAGTGCGTAGGAGACTGGTGCCTGTACCCATCAGAGCTGCAGCAACGGTGTAGGGAGGGTGATTTGCAAGCAGGATTGGCAGAGCCCACCCAGCTACCCGCAGGAGCTGTTTCAGAGAGTGTGAGTCTGGCACAAGTCCAGAGGCTACATTCCTTCCTTTGGAGCCAGGCTACCCGCCCGCCCTCTGCTGGGTCCCTAATGATCTCTGGCAGGGACACGGGGCCACTGACAAGCTCAAGTGACAGCATCGTTTTGTATGTTTTTGAGGTGGTGCCTTCAAATGAAGTGTGTCCTTGACTGGCAGCAGGGACCGCACTTTTAGTCATTGAGCCTGTTAGAGTTTAGTTTTAGCCTCAGTTGGTTAACTGATCCCAGGCTCGGCATATGTTCCATATAGCACTGGTAATATAAAGTGCCATTTGATGTCCTAACACAAGTTTTCCTGTTGCTAGATTGGTAAGACTTCCCCCCACCCCCTTTGTGTTTGTTTTCTCAAGACAGGGTTTCTCTGTTGTAACTCTGGCTGTCCTGGAACTCACTCTGTAGACCAGACTGGCCTCGAACTCACAGAGATCCACATGGCTCTGCCTCTCGAGTGCTGGGATTAAAGGCATGAGTCACCACTGCCTGGCTATGTAAGGCATATTCTAATATGAAATCCCCTTGACTAGGCAAGTTTTTATTTGTGAGTTAATTAGAATAAAGTAATTTTATTAAATTTTAAATCAAATCTCTTTGATCACCTGCTACAGAGCACTCTGGGAAGCAGCTGCAGTGACCCTAAGCTGGAGGGTTTATAGACAACAGTAAGAACTTTAAGACTGCAGAGGAGGCTCAGGGAGACCAGAGAACACACACACACACACACACACACACACACACACACACACACGTGCACACACGCACACACGCGCACACAGGCACACACGCACACAGGCACACACATGCTCACACAAGCACACCAGGAACTCCATTTCTGATTCTTCTCAGCCCCACTAGCCTTTAAAGATAAGCTCATACGTGACTCTTTTGTCCTTGATTTTTCTAGCTTCCCCTGTCTGAGTGTTCCCTACTCCATCTCAGATCTGGGCTATTTCTCTCACCTTCTAGACTCCAGTCTTCACCCCTCCTGTTTCTTAAAACAGGAGCTCACTCAGTAGCCTTACTGGACTAGAGCTCTCTAGACTAGTCTGGCTTTGAATTCAGAGATCCATCTAACCCTGCCTCTGCCTCTTAAGTGCTGGGGTTAAAGGCAAATGCCAACACACCTGGCTTCATCCCTACTTTAGTATCCCAGTATCCGTGGGAGTTCTCAGCAGCAGGCACCCCTAAATGGCTAGAGACCTGCCTGAGCTCTCCTTGGTGAGTCACACCCCACGGTGTCACCCTAGGCAGTTCTGTTTCCCAGAGGAGCCAGATGAGGAATGGCAGCCTTTCATAATAAGACGAGAACAAAGGGTGATAGTTCAGGGAAGTGTGTGGGGGGAAGAAGCCAGTGCATGAGTAAGCCAGTGGCAGCTGCCACCTCCCTGTCGAGCTGCTGAAGCCTCCTCTCTGTGCTGGAAGAGCCCTATTCAGTCTGGCTATAGCTGCCTGGGATGGCTACGGAATGTAGAATGCCCTGTTCTTGGCCAGAGGGGAGCCTGCACTGCTCACTTTGTTCCCAGCGTGGAGGTGGGGAAGAGGGAGGTGTTGAAGCCTGGGCCCAGGGAAAGTCGCCTCAAGATGATTTGCCTTGTCTCTCAACCTCCCTGGGTGGAGCCCATTGACGATCATGGAAAGTTTAGGACTAAGCACATAATCCCACAGACCACATGGCAGGCTGATTGCCTTTCCCAGGGAAGCCCACAGCCGATGCTTCAGGAGTCTCCGAGAGAAAGAAATACACGTGCCGCTGTATGCACGTGTGAGAGCAGACACGGCAGCTCCAGTGGTGGAATGGATGAGCGGGCTGCTGGTAGAGGGTTTCAGAACGTGCTGAAGCTCACACGCGTGTAGTACGCAACAGAGGTATCACGTGCCAGCACACCTGACACGCACTAAACTCCGTCTCCCTTATAGTCGCAATTTGAACAACCTGCTACCATTCACTACAGAACACCAGGCCAGGTTGCATATCACAATGCCTGAGCTGCTTTCACTACAGCTAAAGAAGTCTCTGGCAACTATTTATCTGCCGGATAGGCCCTGCAGGTCAACCGGAGTCCAGATGTCGCTGTGCTGGCCTTTTCCACAGTGCTTCACAGGCTACGCGAGCTGCCCCTGAACTGTGATCCCCAATCCCAGACCTTACTCACTGGGGTTTTGAAGCTGAGATGTCGTGGACCTTCTTTACTGGCTCAAAGGGACCAAGAGAAACATTGTGACTTCCTCTTCCACCACCCAAAGTAGCGTGTGACAAGAGGGGTCTGTGTCCCGGGCACAGTTGTTTACCTTCGAGACCCGGGGGCGTGAACCATCATAGAACCATCTCTGATTGTTCTCTCTGGGTTGACTTTGGTATCTGTTTGTATAGAACCTTGCTACAGGGAAACATTTTGAAAGCATTTGGTTCTTTGTTAACCACTTTGCCCCTGTGATACTGAATGTTAAGGGCACTGAGAAGTGTCGGGCTTGGTGTTGAGGACATTTGGAAGGAAGGGACGGCTTGTGGCTTGTCTGGTCAATATGGAGAAACTGGTTGAAGGGATACAAGAGGCAAGAAGAGATGTTGAAGATCTCACTGTGGCTGGGAAGGTGGAAAAGGGCAGCTGAGTGATGTGACCAGCCCAGGGTGCGCCTGGATGAGCAGGGCAGGGGCCAGAGGAGAGGTGTCAACCAGCCTCTTCCTGCCTAGGCAGGGCTCAGGAGCCAGGTCGATCTCCACGTGGGGAGCTTCCCCGTCTCCTTCTGACTCCCATTTCTACTCTGGTTTCCTGGCCAGCACTTTGGGACCTGCCTTACTAGACTGTGTGACTTTCAAAAATGCAGTGGGTGGTGGGGTTGCTCTAACAACCCGCCAACAGAACACAAAAGACATCACATCGGCTTGCGTAATGGAAGTGGCCGGGTGAGTTGTCTTAGGGAGTCCTGTCTTAATAAGACACTTGTCTCCTAGGTAAACCAAGGAAAATACAGCCTTTTGAATGTGATAGGCAGTTTCTCCACATTGGGACAGTTTGCACAAAGCCTGCCTACAAAAGCAAAGTCACCTGGCCCCTGAAGAACAGATACCGTGGACAGCGGAACTCGCCCCGTCTGTGTTGGGGTTTCTTGGCAACCAGTGCCTCCTGCTGCCTTTATGATCTCACCTGAAGCCTGAGGTTGGGATTAACGGTAGATCATTGATAACTCTGGCACAAGTCTGTGGCACTTATGTCGTAACTTAAGCCTCCGAGGATCGGCCTACTTCACTCTCCGTGTCCCTCCCCCTCCCTCAGCCACTAGAAAGCAATAGCCTGGATCCTTCTAACCTGGCAAGAGGAACAGTGGATGTGATTAGGAAAGTCTGTACCTGGAGTTGCTCAGTCCACTGCCGAAGCTGGATTTGACCTTCCGCACACTTCTTTCCGTCTGTCTTCATCACAGACATGAGAAGTATTTCCCCTTCTTTTTGCTGAGGTATAATTTACATATAAGGAAATGCAGATCTTAAGTATGTGGAACTCAAATTATTCTGATAAATTCATGCATCTCTATTAACCCAGGCACCAGCAAAACATAGAATATTTATTTCTATTACTCTAGAAAATTCCTTTGGGCCCCCTTCCCTTGTAAATTCCAGTGCTCAAAAAAATGTTTGATTTTTCCACCAAATAGCTATAATATATATATATAATTTTATATGTGAATTTATTATATTAATATATTCATTGTTTGTGTATCTGGACTTTTTCACTTTCCACTCAATAAAATGTTTTTGAGGTCATTGTGCTTTGCAGCCGAGTGGTGTGTGAATTTGTCATAGTTTAGCTATCCTCGGCCTATTCACGAGTTCCTGGGTTGTCTCCAGCTAGGGCTTCCTCTGAATAAAGGAGAGCTGGGCACATTGGTCTTTCTAGGAACATAAATGTTCACTTTGCTCTTAAAATGGAACTGGTACGTTGACAGCAAATGTATATTGGTCTTCAAAAGCTGTTGGTGTTATTTTTGAAAGTAGGCTTTCCTTTTTAAAGCCACTTTTGGTTCATAACAAGATGGATCAGTGCGCACCCTCTGCCCGCCGTGCTCACCTCTAGCCAGGCATGTTGGTCACCGTGGGTGAACCTGCCTACCACCGCACGCTACCTAAAGTGTGCAGTGAGCGTCAGGGCCATCCCAGAGGTTGTCTCTTCTGTGGGGCTTGAAGATCTGCAGTGATAAAATTTCATTGATCTAGAAAATTCCTATGATGAAACCCAAAATCTCATGATTCATTTACCTACCTCTCCTGCTTCCTGTCACTGTGGCCACTGGCCTTTTTGCTTTCTGAGTCTTTTTCCAGGATGTGAAATAACACCACACACACACACACTCACACACACTCACACGTAGCAGATGCTTCAGAACATAACCTCGTCAGATTGTGATGTACTGTTTACGTAACGCTATTTACATAATGCACATTTAAGTTGTCTTCGTGTATTTTCACGGTTGGGTAGTTCTTTTTTAAATCCTGAATGATATTTATTGTCTTTACGTACCACAGTTTGTCTGCTCACTTACGGAAGGATGTCACAGCTTCTCCCGTGGTTTGGTCTTTAGGAATATGACTGCTTTAAAAGTCCACGCGGAGGTTGTACCAGCAAGCACTTTCAGCTCACTGAGCAATGCCAGGGATATGATTGCTAGATTTCTGGCACAAGTATGTTTAATTTTATAAGAAGATACCAAACTCTGTCCCAAAGTGACTGGACCATTTTGCATCTCCACCAGCTCCACAGGAACCGCCTCTTGTTCACAGTGCTGTCAGCACTGAGGGTGTCGGGTCCTGGGTCTGGGCGCTACTTGAAGAGGCACACCCAGCCGTCTCTCATGTGTGACGCTGACCAGCTCTCCTGCACTTATCTGCATAGTTCAGCGATGTGCTCCTTAGCACATTCATGACTGAGTGACTTGTTTCTCCTATTGTTAAGCGTTTAGAATTCTTTGTACACTTTCTGCAACCGTCTGTCTCCCTAGACAGACATGTTTTTGAAAATATTGTCTTCCAGTCTGTGGCTTGACTGCTCATTCTCTTGACATTGTCCTTTACAGAACCGAGTTTTAGTTTTAATAAGGCCCAGCTTATCAGTGATGTCTTTCATGGTTCCCTTGCTACATCGACAAGCACATCACCCAGGTATTCTGGGTTCTCCCCTTAGTCTTTATAGGAATTCCCTATGTCTCCCCTTTACATTATGTGCCATGCATAATTTTGAGTTACGTTTGTGGAGAATGCAAGATCTGTATCTAGATTATTTGTTTGTTTTGTTTTGTTTCTGATTTTTCCAAGTGTGTATGCAGTTGTCGCAGAACTCTGCCTTGGGAAGGCTCCCAGCTCCGCTGGAGTGCCTTGGTGTCTTTGTAGCTGACTAGATTTCTGTGGGGCCAGTTGGGAGCTCTGCACTGTGGTCCATGTGCCTGCTTGTCAGTTCTGTCACATGCTATACAGCCCGGGTTGCTGTGGTTTCTCAGTAAGTTAAAGCCAGGGGTTACCGCTGCTCTGCCTTTGTTCTTTGATACTGTGTTCTGGGCTCTTTTGGTCTGCATATGCATCACTTTGACACTCCAAACAAAGTATCTTGCTGGGGTTTTGTGATTGCCTTGAATCTATAAAGCAAGTTGAGAGAGGGTCTCGTGGGGCCTTGATGAGACACAGGAGCCAAGTCTGCTTTCAGAGGACACTGCATCCGTTCTTTGTAATATCCACAGGATGGCATTTCCCGTTCGCTGCATCCCGGGTGGGGGGTGGGATGGGAGGTGGGGGTGGGTCTTTCACTCACACATTACAAGCACATAGAAGGCATCGTTGCAATTGTAATTTTGTGCTGGATCAATACAGAGGAAAAATATAGAAGCTTTTCCTTTTCCTTTGCTTATTCCTTCTCCAGAGCTCTTTCTTACGATGCCGTAGATCTGTTTCTGACCTCTGCAACATTTCTACTCAGGGAAGACATTTTGTTACTGTTCCCTCCAATTTTGTTTATCTAAGGGCCCTGTGTTTCTCTTTCTTTTGCTTTTTTTATGATATGCAAGAGCTTTACCACTGAGCTACATCTCTCGCGTTTTAAAAAGCTTCTTATTTTTGAGACAGAATCCTATCAAGTAGTCCAAACTGGCCCTGAACTCGCTGTGTAGCCCAGGGCGGCTTCAAATATACAATACTCCTCTGCCGGCCTGAAAGTGATGGAATTGTAGGTGTGAGCCACCATGGCTGACTGTCCTTCATGTTTGTAGAGAAGGTTAGAAACATACAGTTTCTAGGTTAGTGGGTCTTCCTTTTGTTTCCTTGACTCTTGCTCCTCTCCCTTCCTGTTGCACAGTGAAGAAGCCGCTTGTATGATTACTGTTCTTTACTCCTTGACAGATCACTTGCTTGTTTCCCTCTGGCTTCTTCCAAAGTTTTCCTCTTTATCATTGATGTTCCGAAGTGGGAACTGCTGTCTACGCACAACTGTTTTGTGTGTGTGTGTGTTCCTTAAACTGTGTTCCTCTCTTCGTGATTTGATGGCTGACATTAATTTTAGGAAACGCTCAGTTACTGGGTCCAGTGAGTCCTTGTCTGTCTCTCTAGGCCTGCTCGCTGGAGTTCCCATTCCGCACACGTGACACCTTCCATAGCTGCCTAGTCTCACGCCCGTGGTTCTAGAAAATGCTGTCCCATTTTCTCCTTGGCCTCATTTTCTTGGTGCTTGTCAGTTTTGTTGGATTCTATTGTTATAGTCTCATCAAAGAATTGGCAACCATGCCCTGCCTCCCGGGGAGCCCATCTGGGCATTTCCTGTTTTACTAAGATAGACCCCGGCACTGTTTCCTCATCTCTCTATTTCCTTTCTTTTCCCACTGAAACCTCAGCAGGATCCATTGTGACTGAGTCCTTTGTCCATAGGGAGAGGGGTGGGCAGTTGACAGAACTCTGGCTGTTTCAAAACCAGTTTCCACTCCCCCTGCTGGAGGCAGGGGGACTTCTTTCTCCAGGCTTCTCTACCCTAGAGGTAAGACTGACTGAAGCATGGCTTCTTCCCTCATCCCCGAGCCACCTGTCCAGCCCAGCAGACCGGGCTTTATATCACTGTCTGTCTTTCCAAACTGAGAGACGGTGACTGCTCCGTGAGCTCAGTCCTCTGAGGAGTGAGGAGGAATTGTTGAACTTCCTGTGTTCAGCTTGAGAAAATTCCCGTATGTCCACGGGCGAGCAAGGATCTCTCTGCTGAAAGGTCACCAGACAGACACTGGGGAGTGGGAGTCTTTGGTGGGCGCAGCGACTCCCTTCCTGACTGTCATTCCCCAACTTCAGCACTGGAAAGGTCTTCTGAGTCTTGCTGGGTTTGCAATCTGGCTGTGTCTGCTTGTAGCATGTGGCTCAAGCTGCTGTGTAGCCGTGGTGAGCTGCAGTTGCCCGCTGTGTGTGGCGAGCTTACACACCAACCTCTGTTGCTTTGGGTTACATTTTAAGTTCTACTTTATAGATGTAAACTCTAATATATATAACATAATGAATGATCTGAGTCAGAAGTCGCAGTAATTGTCACTTAAGGACAGGAGCGTAAGGTTGGGTCTCTCATTAAAATACTCTTGAGTGCTGTGTCTCAGCCTCAAACTAGCTACTTGTCCCATAGTACGCTCTGTTTGCCAGTTCTACCGTGAACCGGGATTGGTGCTAAGCTGACTGGAATGTTCCTTGCCCTGTGGCTGCTGATTGTATGTCTCAGACTGGCACAGCCCGTGTTTTATGTACTGTGCAAGGAGGAGAATGATAAACAGTCCCTTGGGTGATGGCTTGTATGGAGGAAGAGTAGTTACCATGTGGCATGCTGATACCACATTCCAGCGGGCCCTGTAAGCTTCACTGTCTGCTACTAATGCTTTCCAGGCCTCTATGGAGAATACACACACATGCACACACACATACACACACACGCACACACATGTCACATACATACATGCACACACACACATGTATGGGCACACACACACACACACACACAAAACTTTTCCTCTGGGTCACAGAGACAAACAAGGAATTACACAGTTATTTCTGTGGGAGCAGCCCCTCACCCTGGTAAAGTGATTTGGGGCTTTCCAGTCTCCCCATGTGCACTCACAAACAGGAAAGAGAAGAGAGAGGAGTTGGAATTCAAGAAGGGAGAGAGTTAGAATTGGGGGAAATAGAATATCAAAACAAAATTCCATATTTAGTGTAAGTAGAAACCCCAGCTACTCTAAAAGGATTCGTACATCAAAAAGATCGAAAGCTGTGCCGATTGGCTCTGGGCCTTTACCACATAGTTTATAAATTTACATTCACTTTTGCTGAAATACTCCAGATGACTAATCTCCAGCCTTAGTCCATGCTGGGCTCCAATTACACTTATATGTGAGGGTTCTTCAAGACATAACCAAACTCCTGCAACCTCGGGGGTCATAGCTATTGAACCCCCAAAAAGAACCAGCCCGCTTCCTCTTACTCTCAGAACCACTGACTTGCCTAAATGCCTACGACCATTTGGTCCCTTAGAGCACCCCAGTCTAAGCCACTAGTTAAGTCTTTGACACCCACAGACTTCCTTGAAGGAAGAAAGTTCATGGCCCTTCCTTACCAAGTTTAAAGAGCTGCCACTGTTTAAATTGAAGCAGGAGTTCTGATGGTCTGCTTCATGGTATCAAAACAGATGGCTTCCCTTCTCTCTACAACCCAGCTAGGCCTGTGTTTATACTTGGAAAGAACAAATTGTTCTGCCCAACAGGGTTCCACAGATTTATGGTCATAGCAATAAAGTACCTACAGCAAACATTCCTGGAAGTGTTGGCTCACCCAACCTACACCGCTCATGAATTTGGCTCATAATACTCTGTTCAGTGCCTATTTTAAACAGCCTTCACCTCTGAAGGGTCACAGCCTGGCTTGACAGACATCCTTAAAGAGATTGATTTTATCCAGACACTCGTGCGTGAATGCAAGGGCTCTCACATGAAGGAGTACCAATGTCCCACACAGAGGTACCCCCAGCTCAGGTAGATTCCCGACAATGCTTGGTGCACTACATCCCTGACACGGCCAAGGAATGCCCTTTGACCTTCTTGGTACCCATGATATTAGAAAATAAAAAGTATCTTTTAGGACTTTTGGAGTTCTGTGCTAACAGAGCCCTCATTTACTAACCTTAGGTAAGCCCAGCTGCTCACTCTGTTCAAGACCATTTATCTGCTCTTACCAATCAGCCAGCCTTAAATAGGCTCCAACAGAGATTCTCAAATCTACCTATGTGTGACTCCATGGACTCTCCCCGCTGCAGAGACTACCCCAGCGGTGGAGCTTCGGCAACCTCCTCCTACACGCCGGGCGCCTGTGGACCACCCAAGCTGGAGTGCTCCCTTTCAGGCTCCGCTGTCCTCCCTTGGGCTCTTCAAAGAAACCAAGCACCCCTGGGCAGGTTCCACCCCGAGGCATCGCTAGGACGATTGTAGACCTGGAGGAGACCATTCTACACGGAGCCTAATATTATAAAAGCATTTTATTGACCACACTGGAGGAAGTCAGAACCAGGACAAAACAGGTGAGTGTCTGGGTAGGGATTCCGTTTTGGGGGCTTACATTCTGGGAAACTTTGGATGTCTGTGTCATCAAAGACCACCTATAGGTTCCTAAAAACTGACTTGCAGCAAGATGTAGAATGGTGACATGGGAGGCCAGAGGTTGGGATGCATTCCCTCCCAGGAACCAAAGCACATGGTTCTGCAGTAGGATTGGTCTAGACTACTCTCCAGAAAAGAGAACACTTGGCCTGGGTGGCTACCTAGAACAGCGGTCTCCGTGGGCCCAGGGCTGCCCATGAGGGCCAGGGTCTCTGGCGGGCTCCCTTAGCTCTTGAAGCTCCTCCGGGAGGAGGAGGTGGTGGAGACAAATTTGACACTGGAGCTGCTGCCCCCACCGCTGCCAAAGCCTATGCCTCGGCCGCTGCTGGCGCTGAAGCCAGAGCCGCCGCCACTCATCCCACTACCCAGACCACCGCCCACACTGCTGCCAGAGTAGTAGCTTCCGCCGCCTCCGCCCAGACCACTGCCGAGGCCGCCGCCAAAGGCACTGCTGCCACCAAAGCCGCCGCCATAGCCAGAAGAGACACTGTTGGTGACAACAGCTGTGGAGAAAGGGATGAGTGAGATAAGGCCTTCAAGTGCGCCTCACAGCTAGCATGTTTGACCCTGCCTTGGGGAGGCTGCACACTCGGCCCTTTTCACAAAGTGGCAGAATGAGTCAGCAGAACTGAATCATTCAGCTGGGGCCCCGGCAGAAAACCGGTAGACACAAGAGGCAAGGCACGGGGCCAAGGACTGAGGACGAGGGCCATGTGGGTGAACCCTGCCGGAGATGGGACGGGGCCGCATGGACTCTTGCCCTGCCTGTGTTCTGTCCCCCTGTCTCTTGTTTTTCACTGGCTGGCGGTCATTTATTGGGATGGGGAGCATCTGGGATCTAGAGACAGCAGGACTCCGGGTTGACACTCTTAGATACTTACAGATGTTGACTGGTCCAACTCCTTCTCCACTCAGCCTGAAAGACAAAAAGTTGACAGTGAAAAACTGCCTACCCTCCCCCACAAAAGCCCAGCAAGACTGTCATTGTCGAGAGGAGGGATACACCAAAGCCAGGCATCTGCATATCTCCAAATTCTTGTAAGTTAGAAAAGAGCATGCCCTCTGTGGGGCTGACCCATGAAGGCCTTGGTCTGGAGCCACGCTGTCGAAGGAAGAGCATAACTCCCACTCTTCTCTGTCCAGCTTCCAGAAAGTGTAAGTGAGCAGCTACGGTGGTAGGAACACACACAAAGCAAGTTTCGCTCGTAGGGTCCTGCATTCTGTGGGAGACCTCAGGCAGGAGGGACTTCCTCACAGAGAGCAATGCCCATGCCAGAAGACACAGTACTTTGTGAACCCAGAGGCAGTGAGTTCAGGTCAGCAGGAGTAGTCATGAAAGGTTTCCCAAAGGAAGAACCCGGAGAGTAAAAACGGCAAGGGTAAAGACCAGTGTGGCACAGACACGGAGATCTAGAGAAGAACATGAGCAAGAGCAGAGAGGGACACGGTGCAGGACACGTCTGCTGCGTTACGTAGCTGATTGAGGTCAGAGCCCAAGAGCATGGGGAAGAGAGTAAGCCAAGGACGCCTGTCAAGGCCGTGGTGTGCCCACGCGGCAGACCGAAATGACGGTGTTTGGCCGTTTGTGTGTGTGTCCGCCACTCTTTATCAAACTCCCCTTTCTCAAGGAGAGGCCACCTCAGGCTCACGGTGTCTGCCCACCTGCACTCCTCGCCCTCCAGCAGCTTGCGGTAGGTGGCGATCTCCACGTCCAGCGCCAGCTTGGTGTTCATCAGCTCCTGGTACTCGCGCAGCAGCCGGGCCAGGTCCTGTTTGGCCTTCTGCAGGGCCTCCTCCAGCTCGGTCAGCTTGTTCCTGGCGTCCTTGAGAGCCAGCTCCCCACGTTGCTCAGCGTCAGCGATGGCGTTCTGTAGGTTGGCACACTGCAGAGAAAACATGAGTAGAGAGACACTTAGGTAGCGGAACTGGTGAGGTGTGCGTGTGCACATGCACATGCACATGTGTGTGTGAAAAGCAAGAGAGATCTTCTATCCCAAGTCCAGGCCTTTCTTTGTCCTCTTTTAACCCCTCCATACCTGCTTCTTGACACTGTCGATCTCAGACCTCAGCCTCTGGATCATGCGGTTCATCTCAGAGATCTCGTGCTTGGTGTTCCGGAGGTCATCACCATGCCGGCCAGCTGTCTGTTGCAGCTCTTCGTACTGATTCCACCAAAGAGAGAGAAGACACAGTTAACATGGGTGTTGCTCTTTCCCCGAGTCCACAAAGCAACCGTCAAGAGGTGGTAAGTGGTGGAGTCCTCTAGGGTCTAGGACTGATCTGGGCCTTTCCAAGATGGAGGTGTTCTTAAGTAACTTCTTGAAAATCTTTGCTCTCCTAAAGGTACTGCCATGAAACTCTTCCCAAGTTCATGGGTTTTTGTGGAAGAGACAGATGGCTGGCTGCTCCTGCAACTCACCCCAAGTGGCCTCAGCAGCCTTGGGAATCCTGCCCTTGGTATTGTTATGGTCTGGAGTCCTAGACACCCCGAGACAGGTGCGTCGTCTCATGCAGGAGATATTTCACCCGAGCACCCACCTTGGTCTGGTACCAGGACTCGGCCTCTGTTCGGCTGCGGTTAGCGATGTCCTCGTACTGGGCCTTGACCTCGGCGATGATGCTGTCCAGGTCCAGGTTGCGGTTGTTGTCCATGGAGAGGACCACGGAGGTGTCTTGGACATGCGTCTGCATCTGGGACAGCTCCTGCGGGGAGACTTGGAGTTAGTCATCTGATCCTGTTATTCACTGCGAGTTTCATCCAAATCTCTCATTTATTGTGTCGTGATAAAACACCCACGGGAAAAACGTAGGTTAGTGCCTCACCGCATCAAAGAACATCTTCATGAAGTTGATCTCATCCATCAGGGAGTCCACCTTGGCCTCTAGCTCCACCTTGTTCATGTAGGCCGCATCTACGTCCTAAGGAATGGGGGTGGTCGGCTTACAGCGAGCGGCTGCCTGAACTGGCTCCACCCCCAGGACAGCGCAGCCCCGGGCTGCAGGTTTTGTAGCCACACCCACCTTCTTCAGCATCACGAACTCATTCTCAGCAGTGGTCCGCTTGTTGATCTCATCCTCATACCTGGTGGTCAAAGGGACAGGAAGTATTGGTCCAGGACCAGCGCCAGGTAAAGGGTCTGCACAGTCACGGTGAGAGCATGCTTTTGCACTAGGAAGAAGCTGCTCCCATGGCACAGGAGACACGTGGGACGCCATGAGCCTGTACTGAGTACCCTCTCAGAAACTGCCTGCCGAGTACGAGTACTCGTCCCAGAATCACTACAATTCACTTGTCAAGGCAATAATCCCGTAGGAGTGGGGGTAGCTAGCTCTATGGCCCAGCACACGCTTAGCACGCACAAATCCCTGAATTCAGTTTCCAGCACCACCAAAACCACAAGGAAGTAAAGCACTAGCAGCCCATTGAATCAGCAGCCAATTTATGTGGCTACGTGAATTCCTGGAGCCACCAAGCTGAGATCTGTGATCGATTCCTGTTTTGAGGGGAAACTGTCAGAGGCCATGCTGTGCATTTCGGAGGCAATGGGAGGAGAGCCCCAGAGTGTGAAGGTTCTGGGATAGCATGGTTCACCCGGTGGTGCTGGGGAGGTACTCTTCATGTGGCTAAGTACCTCGCAGAGGGTACTTGTAGAGGGTACTAAGTACTTGCAAGGCCCCGGGCCAGAACTTCCTAAACAGAGACTTGAGCTTTTGCTCAGTGGGGTAATGTGCATGCGTCTAGCTCCCGGAAGACAGGAAGCTGCGGTCTGGCTCTGGAAGGTGTCTAGTACAGAGCAGGCCTCCTCGGTGCCCCTCTTTCCACCGCATTGCAACTCACTTGTTCTTGAAGTCCTCCACCAGATCCTGCATGTTCCTCAGCTCTGAGTCCAGGCGGCCCCTCTCCCCCACGACCCCATCCAGCTGCCTGCGGAGGTTGTTGATGTACTGCTCAAACAGGGGCTCCAGGTTCTGCTTCACGGTCTTGGTGCCCTGCTCCTGCAGCAGGGTCCACTTGGTGTCCAGGACCTTGTTCTGCTGCTCCAGGAACCGCACCTGGAGGGGCCCGAGTGTGAGATGGAGAAGTTCGGGTTTCAGGCTTCTGTGACATTTGTATAGTGTGCCCCGTTGTCACACACTGTCCCAGCAAACCTTGTGTTCAGTGCCTGGCCTGTGACCCGTGAGGACAGTCAGCAGTGAAGCACACAACGTCAACCCTCTAAGGAAAGAAGGTCCTTGTGCAGGGGACACCCTAGTAATGGCTGGCTGGACTGGTGTCCAATTCACTGGAGTGGAAAGGTTCTCAGACTCCCTATGGACACTTCTGCCTATGGGCAGTACACTTTTACATGAGGCCTGAGCCCATCTCAGCCCACAGCAATCAGACACCTCCTGGAACAAGCCCTGGAGCAGAGGAAATCTGAGCCTGGGTGCCAGCTCCAGGCTTACTAAAGAGGAGCACAGAGCCAGCACAGAGAATCTTCTAGAAACAATGGCAGAATTTGAGCGCTGCAAGCCCTAAAGCATCTTCCCTCCTCTCTCTGTCTTTGACATTCACCCCAGACACACAGACACACAGGCAGCTCTAGACAGGACCATGCCTCACCTTGTCGATGAAGGATGCAAACTTGTTGTTGAGGGTCTTGATCTGCTCGCGCTCCTCAGTCCTCACCCGCTGGATGGTGGGGTCGATTTGCAGGTTCAGAGGGGTGAGGAGGCTCTGGTTGATGGTGACCTCTTGGATGCCTCCAGGGGGGCACACGGGGAAGCCAGCTCCCCCATAGCCACCGCCGAAGCCAGAACCAGCACCTAAGCCAATGCCACTACCAGCTACACCAAATCCACCGCTGATGCCTCCTCCAAAGCCAAAGTTGCCTCCGGCACCAAACCGGTTCCTGAAGCTGCCACCGCCAGAGCTGAAGGATATCCTTTTGGAGCCCCCCACATTGTACATGCTCCGACTGCCATAGCCTCCTGCTCCGTAAGCACCCCCAATGCTGACCCTGCCACCACCACCACCACTGCGAGACACCGAGGTGAAGCTGGTACGAGAGACAGACGGGGTGATGGCGGAGGCGGTGCTGAAAGAGCGGCTGCCCCCGCTTCGGAAGGACACACTGGACTGGCGAGACATGATGGTTTGTTCTCAGAGGAGCAAGAGAACCGGGCGCTGGTGGTTGGGAGGTGCTGGTGAGGTCCGCGGCGCTCAACAGGGCACTGTGGGTGGCTCTGTTACTTAGGAGCATCAACCCCCTCTTTTATCCTCTTAGAAGTGGGTTGGGCAGGAGAGCTGTCGAGCTGTGAATGATGAGGGGGCTGGGCATGCCTGGGGGCAGCTGTGAGCTCACCCAGCACACCTGCACAGTGGTGTGGGGTGCAAACGTCCCTGCTCAGTTAGAAATAACCCTTCCTTGCAGCGCTGGGGTCCCGCAGTATGTTGGCGGTGCTGCCAGCTGTGTCTTGTCCCCACAGGACCGGATGCTGTGTGTGACCTAGGAGGGCACCTGCCCATGGCCGCTGTCCTAGCGCTCCTTACAGGATCAGGGACACATCCCCTGTCCCAGCCCGGTGTGTGCTGCCTGGAGAGCTCTGGGACCTTGTTCATCCTCGGGACACCGTGGGCCCACCTGGCAAGGATCTATTCTTCCTCCGCTTGGCTCTGCAGCCAGTGCTGCAGAGACCTGAGCTCTTGCCAGTGCAATCCCTGGCCTCACTCCTTGGGTATGTTCCAGAGACAGAAGTGGGGTCCAGCCCTTCACTGTGCCGTGCTTTCTTTAAGAGAGGTCCACTCGGCCCAAATACCACCAGGCTGATTCCAACCAGAAAGGCTCTTTCAAGCCTCCAACTTCAAAACCAGAAGAGGAAGGTGCCCTCAGCCAGCTGTACACCATTCAGGCCAAACCACCCTTCACAGTTCCTCCTGATCCTCCTGTGCCTTTGATGTTCTTTGTCCTAGACAGGCTGTGGTGGTGGGGGGGGGGGTGCTTAGTAAACCAGGGACCCACTTAATGCTTTACAAAAAAGTCTTGAGACTGGATTGGCAGCCACGTCTGTCTGCATGGGAAGCTGCTCTGCCAGCTCCCCCAATACCCCCCAAGCTGTGTTCCAGCAAGTTCTCAGTTATTCCACCAGGGAAGAAATGAGTCATCGTATCTGTCGATACAGGCTGAAGGCCGCCACAAACACATACCTGCAGGAGTGCCTAATCTCATCAGGAACATGTTATAACGGGGAACCACCCCGTTCCAAGCAGCGGGAACCGCTGTGCTTCCTCTACCTCCATCCCAAAGCCTCCTTCAGGGCCAAAGGCATGGAAAATGGAATTTTAAGTCCTCAGATTGACTGCCAGAGAGACTAGACAGAGCAAGTTGGGGGGCCAGGCAGCTGGTGTGATGCCAGTGGCTCCGGTGAGAGCTCCCAAAAGATCCTCCTGCAAAGCACTGCCTGAAGGAAAGGGGATTCGGGTTAGATTTGAGCAGATGTCTGTCCCAAGCTGTGCTCTGTCATTCTGGGTCAGCAGTTGAGTGGGACCACCTCTCTGCCCCCTCCCAAAGGAAAGCAGGACTCTCAGACCCTGTTCAGCTGAAGCAGGGGGAGGAGTAAGGTGGAATCTGCTACAGGACCATGTTCTCAAGAGCACAGGAATCTCTCACACAGCCTCAGCTTGCCCCAGGGAAGCCAAGGCTGTAGAAAATAACTCTTGGACATTAGGGTCTGCAGAGATGGTGATCACTCATCAGAGGCTGGGACTGCTGACAGGTAGTCCTGCAACACTCACTGGCCAAGCTGGCCTGGCAGGTCTTGGGCAACAGGCTCCAGTGTCTCTCTGCCTGAGGGTCTCTGAGATCCCCAGAGACTATGTCAGTGTTACCTTTTGTGGCCTTTTAGAGATCAGATGTGAATGTCCCAAGACTCACTGGGGACCCTGAGCCTGAGAAGAATGTCTCCAAGCTTGAGGTAGGTATCTGGGGCCCCTAGCAGGAGTGCCCCTCCTTATTGAAAGATCACTGTCCAATATGTTCCTCCAAACACACACACAGCACCAGGTACTGTCCCCACTGCCCTGGGAAAGCTCCTCCCCTCCAGAGACTGTGAAGGAGGGCTTGGCAGGACAGGAGTGCGTTCTGGCTGGTCTGAGAATCACTGCAGTAGCCACACTGAGATCCAGGGTTCAGCAACCAGGCTCTGGTGGGTGGCAAGCAACTACGGCAGGGTGTGCTGGGTGCCTCTCAAGAGAAGCAGAGCTCTGTCGACTCCATGGGAGTCTCAACGGTAGGGAGGGAGAGTGGGCCCTCCCACTCCACCGACCAGTCGGGTACGAGTAACAGAGAAACCTGTGGTGAGCCAGGCACCGGCTCCTCTGCTGAGCGAGAGACCCACCCCAGCTTGGAATCCCTATGGGCAGGAAGAGCGGGATCACACTGAGTCCCTGGGCTCCTCTGCAGGGCACTCCCAGGACATGGTCAGACATGCCACAGCTTTTGTTTTCATTAGCAAAAGCCACACAGGGCTGAGGGGTTTCCACCAGCTGCCCTGCTGGCCAACCTGTCAGAGGAGCAAGCCACAAGACGGCACCTCTCACCTCTGCCTTAGAGAACACAGAACATGGGCCTGTTTTGTTAACAGACTGGTGAGGGACAAAGATGTTCGAAAATCTACAGCAGCTTCCTAGACCCTCTCCTCAGACACTCGAACCCAAGTAGTTCGAGCAGAGGGACTTTACAGATGATAGAAAAAAGTACAGTGAAATGGCTTGCACACGTTTGCCAGGACACATCCGGGGACCGCGCATCAGCTGCCCTGTGAACACTGCAACTCTTTCCTGGGTTGACTTGACAGGGTTCTCTCCCTCGAGTCCTCTCCAGTTCCGTGTGAGCCCTCTCCATCCTTGATCTGAGTCCCAGAGACCCTCCCATCTAGCTCCATCTCTGGGCCCAGGTCTATGGACAAGTCCTTTGTGCTCTCCAGCGGACACCTTCTTAGGACAGATGATACCTCTTCATCGTACGGACCGCCTGCTCCTGCCTCTCCTCCCCAGCCTCAACAACAGCGCGGAGCCTTGCAGCCTCCACATCCTGCTCCAGCCCCCAGAAAAGAAGGCAAGCAGTGCTGCCTTCATCTTTCCTCCCTTCCTAGAATGTGGGGAGGGTGAGGCATGAAGGCATGAGTCACCCTCATCTTCGGGCTGTGCTTGGCAGTCTCATCCAGGAGCCTGGAGCCAGATTCACAGGATGGGGAACGGCAGTTGGAGCAGTGAGCCAGCCGGAGACAACTCTTCAGAAAGCCTAGCCCCGGGGAAGAATTGATGGGAGAAGAATTTTCCTGCCTCCACCCAAAGCTACAGGTGTCCTACCCCGACACTCTGGGGCCCAGTGTGGGGCTTGGCTGGATTCTCAGGATAGCAGGGGTGTAGCAGTGTGTGTGTGTGTATATGTGTGTATGTGAAATATATGTGTGTGTATGTGTGAGTGTGTGTATATATGTGTGTATATGTATGTGTATATATGTATATGTGTGTATATGTGTATGTGTGATATATGTGTATATATGTATGTGTGTATATATATATGTGTGTGTGTGTGTATATGTGTGTATATGTGTGTGTATGTGTGTGAGTGTATGTATATATGTGTGTGTTTGTGTGTGTGTGTATATGTGTGTATATGTGTGTGTATGTGTGTGAGTGTATGTATATATGTGTGTGTTGTGTGTGTGTGTGTGTATATGTGTGTATATGTGTGTATATGTGTGTGAGTGTATGTATATATGTGTGTGTTTGTGTGTGTGTGTGTGTGTGTGTGTATATGTGTGTAATATGTGTGTATTGTGAGTGAGTGTATTTATATATGTGTGTGTTTGTGTGTGTATATGTGTGTGTGTATGTGTGTATATGTGTGTATGTGTGTGAGTGTATGTATATATGTGTGTGTGTGTGTAGTGTGTGTATATGTGTGTGTGTGTATGTGTGTATATGTGTGTATGTGTGTGAGTGTATGTATATATGTGTGTGTGTGTGTGTGTAACTGATCATGGAGTGAAGTTAGGAAGCTGGACACACAACCCCCAGCAGTACAGACAAGGCTGCCTGGTGAGATTAGGAACCACACCAGCTTACGGAGGACTCTCAGACTCAAGTCAGAGATGAAACCTAGGTAAAAATGCAAATGCAGAAATAAAGACTTGCCTCGGTTCAGGTTGATCATGGAAGCCCAGAAGTCATGCCTGGAGTCAGAGTCACAAGTGAACTTCGACCCTTAGTGTTGAATTTTCTTATCTGCATACTTCACACTAATCATGTCCTCACTCTGGGCCATATTTTGCCACTAAACCCTTGAAATAGTCTAGACCTCCAGACACGATGTCCAACCTCTCGCTCCACAGTTCCCTCCACAGACTCAGGAGGGAATGAACGTGAGTTTGTTGGAATGAGCCATGGCGGCTGAAATTTTAATGCTGAGCTGGCTGGGGCAGGCAGGAAGGGTGGGGTTAAGCACGCAGGGCTGTGCAGAGCAGCCTTGGCCCTGTCCCTCGGATTTAACAGGCGATTGGCACTTGCAGACCAGAGCTGTAGAACCAAGCTCTCAGCGCCTCTCCAACAGGCCCCTGCAAGCCTGGGGTGCTCTTCCCTCACTTCACGGGAGCTTTGCCAGGGGCATGCATACCGAGTCTTTGAAAATCCCCCTTGTTTGGTTGGAACTGCAGGCTGGAAATCAACAAATACTTCAATTACTCAGAGGGGCTAAAAGCGGGTCTACCTGCCCAGCAAGAACTTTAGACTTTGCCTTCCCATACTGGGAGGAGGATTCTCATTTTAAGACAAATAGAGAGGAATTGTCCAGGTCTGGCACTGCCCTGCACACATTTGTGCTGCGTCACCAGTTTGGAGGGTTTCTTGTTTTTTCTTGTTTTTACCATTTTCTATACACTTTCTCTAGTCCTCGCCAGTGGACAGGAGTGTGCCTTGCAGAAGTCTGCAAGTTAGCAGCACCCCCTACAGTGGAGAAGCGAGCCCATACCGCCAGTGCGCCAGCCCGCGACCCTGTTGAGAGGCATCAAGGGAAGCCCCTTCACATCTGTAACCCGTACACATTCCTTCCCCTCTGTCCCTTTCTACTCCTTCTGGAGAAGCCACACTGGAGAGTGGGGTCCAGGAGTGGCCTCCTCGGGCCACCTGACTTGTCCCAAGAGGCTAGGTGCAGAGAAGAGCTTTTGTCTTTGACTTTGGATGAGTTCCAGTCACAGGGGTTGATTCAGCACAGGAATATTTCCATGATCAAGAAAGGAAATCTGGTCACAATCAGAAATGGTCCCTCTCCTCAGCATCAGAGTTCACAGTCCTCAAGGCTCACTGACACCTTGCTGTCCCCAGTCCTACCCACCACACACCTTTCCAGCCCTGGGCTTGCTTTCCTGGCTGCTTGGGCCTGATGTCACTACCAAGAGTGAGCGAAAACAGGCTTCACACAAAGAAACCATCAAAGACAGCAGGCAGACCTGCAGCAATCACTGCACAGCAGCTCCTTCAACATGTGTACGGGCAACCGGTACTGCTAGGCTCGGTTGTGTGACACTCCCTGGCGTCTCTCAGATCCTGTGAGCGCACGGCCGAGCCTCCTTGAGTCTTTTCCAGCACCAGGCTGGTACCCTACACCACGTGAACAGGACGGTAGTTAATTTTTATCGCCACCTTCATTGATGAGAGACTTGTAGACAAACTAATAAAGCCCAAGTGGGTGTGTCTGTGAGAGTGTGTCCAGGGAAGGGTGGCAAGCAGGTCAGCGAACTACCTGGGGAAGTCTCACCCTGAAAGTGGCCCCACCATCATAGGCTGGGGACCAGGCTCCCAAAAGGGAGGAAAAGCAGGAAGTGCAGACTCCATGAACTAGACCCAACTTCTCTCTCCAGATTCTTTGGCCTTTGGGTACAGACTTGGGTCTGTGACTTGCTAGCAGGCCTTCAGCCCAGAACTGGGGCTGCATCAGCCTCTCTTCTTCCCTGAGGCTGCCCTGGCTATCCCATATGCATATGGCAGTGCAGAACCGGGCACCCACTGATCATGCAAGTCATGGATCAAGTCCTCTTATAACTGCACCCATATATACCTGTGCATGTGTGCATGTGCAAGCATGTGTATGCCTGTGCATGCATGGATGTGCACGCATGTGTATACCTGTGCATGTGTGCATGTGCAAGCATGTGTATGCCTGTGCATGCATGGATGTGCACGCATGTGTATGCCTGTGCATGTGTACATGTGCAAGCATGTGTATGCCTGTGCATGCATGGATGTGCACGCATGTGTATGCCTGTGCATGTGTGTATGTGCACACATGTGTATGCCTGTGCATGCATGGGTGTGCATGCATGTGTATGCCTGTGTATATCATCCTGTTCCTCTGGAGAAGGTAACACAGCCGGTGACATGGTTGACCATGCAAAGACTGGGTCAGAGCATCTCACCTGACCTGATTTCAGGGGAGAAAATGTCCTCCAGGGATTCAGCGGCTGACCTGAGCGGGGTACACTGATCTCTCACACTGTCTGGCAATATCCACAGTGACAATGACTCAGCTGCCGTCTTCCTCTCCCCTGTAAGCCTCACAGACCTTCTGACACTAAGGAACAACGACTAAATCCAGCTGCTGGGATTTGCCACACCAGACATTGTGCCCTGGCAGCGCCGGGCGGTGCCGTCACAGAAGAGAAGGTGTGTTGGTGAGGAGCCTTTTCTGCCCACCCCCCTCTCCCCTTTCTCCAGTTGAGGCACAGAGCACCACAGCCATATTCAGAGCCTACAGCTCCCTGCCAGGTCCCCACCAGCTCCATGAGATACTGCCTCGTGGCTCCTGCTCCTGTTCACAAATCCCTGGGTTCCCAGGGCTTCCAGCCTCCACTCTCCAGCCCTGAAGATGCAGCCACGTCCCTGTCCTAGGGCCAGCAAGGCTTCTGCACTAACATCAGAAAAGCAGTTGATGCTGAGTGATGGTGCTCCCCACCCTCATCCCCTCTTTCCCCCTTCTCCGCTTCCTCCCCATTCCCCCAACCCCCAGCTTCTCTGGCAGTCTCTTCCAGATGGTGACATGTGTTATTATCCCTAGACAGGTACCTCTCTAACACCCTGACTTCCTGTGATCCTCGAATAGCTCAAATCATAGGAAGGGGCTGTGCTTCCTGGGGCCGTAGAAGAAAGTAACAGCCATGTTTGCATAGTATTGACTGTGCCAGACAGGGTGCTGGGTCCGTCAATCCACTCCTTTAGCCCTCCCGGCTCAGGAGGTGGACCTGTTGTTTTCGCTGTTTTACAGATTGGAAACCGATTTCCAGCAAAGGGAAGTAGCTGGTAAGTACCACTTCCCTATGGCCTCAGGCAAGCGCGGCCCTGAAGTCCTTGTCTCCACCATGGATACTCAGGGTGTAGACACATGACCACACTTTGGTTGTGAGGAGGGTGACTTGGCAGAGATCCGGTCAGCCTATGAGAGCAGCAGACACAGACACTGGCATCTCTAAGTGGTTAGCCCGTCTAGCATCACCAACAACCCTTGAGTGACTTTGAGGAGCCCCCTCCTCTGCTCAACTTCCAGAGGTTGGAGAGGGGCATCCGGAATGCTGGGCCAGGCTTCCATGAGGTTGGTGCATCTCCCACTACATCCCCAGGGTCAGGTCTGGGGTCAACTGCTGCCTTGGGTGAGCCAAACTACACAGGGGCACCACAGAGATTGGCTAGCTCCACACGAGAGGCTACCCACAGAGAAACTGGTGCTGTTTTGTTCAGGAATGTCCGTAGGGCCTGGCTTCCTTCGGCCCCTTTGATGAGAACGGCTGTTGGGTCATGACAGGTACCTGGCACCTTGCCTGTTCACTCGGAGTATTCTCCAGAGCTAACACCACCTCTTATTATTTCTGGGCACGGGAAGGGTTATTCTTTATGCAGGGTCATGCTGCTGTGCAGTGTCCAGACAGGAACACAAATTCAGATCTGGCTCCTAAAGCCTATGCCCTCCCTCCCTCTGACACAGTTCTGGTGCTGAGGGGACCTCAAAGAGTCCAACACCTACTTACCACCATCAGCAGCCACCACCAAAGCCGCCTGAGACACATATTCCTCCTAAGCAAAATAATGTGTTCCTCTGTAAACCAGTTCAGAGGCACATCTGCCTCGCGAACAACTCTTCCTGAGCAGATTGCCTCGTCTAAGCCCAAGGCATGGCCAGGAAGAGATATTGGGGTACCACTGGGGTCAACATTACTGCAAATCCTCTTCAGCTTTCTATCCAATGAGACCTCAGTGCTATCTGCTGAGCTGGCAGGATTCCCAGGCAGGGGCTGTGTGTGCCAAGGAGTGAACAGAAACTCTATTCACATGACCTTCCCCACCCCCACCCTTCCATGAGTCTGACATTCTACCTGCCTAGGAATACCAGTTGCTCATGTAAGGGCTCCCCTCACCCAACACCCTCACCCTCCAGCCTGCCCCAGGAGGGGTAGGACTAAAGAGACACCAGCAGCAACAGGTGGCCTTGTAGACAGATGGCCAGACTTGTCTAGCCCTCCTGGGCAGTCTCCAGCCTCCAGCTGACCTGGGCACCCGAAGGCCTGGGCCCCCTCTGGCATCAGCCACAACCTCCTTCAGCTGGCACGCTGCCCTCAAGAGAACAATCACACGTTATGGTCTGCAACGGCTCAGACATAACACGGCCCCATTGTTCTGAGTCTGAAAAATGATCTCACACTGACCCTGAGAACCGAGGTTCTTCTCAGTCCCTCGGGGAAGTGGGGCCCTGCTTTGCCCAAGAGCTCATGGTGGCTCCTTCATCCATCCTCACTCAGCTCCTTGCTCCTCCTGGCACCCCTTCTTCATTGTCTCCTTACCTCCTTCTGTTGGCAGAAAAATAGCCCCAAAAGACGTCTGGCACCCCAACCCTGGAGCCTGTGAATGTGTTAGGTTCCGTAGCAGAAGGGGACAAAGGCGGTGAGTGGCCTTAAAGTAGAGAAACTATCCTGCAATATCCAGAGGAGCCATGTCATCCTAAAGTCCAGAAATGTGGACAGGAAAAAGAAGAGTTGTAGACTGATGTCTATGGAAAGAACATGACCCACTGTTGCTGGTTTGAAAGAAGGCAGGAAGGCAACCACTGGCCAAGGCCTGGAGGAAGGAGACCACTGACCAAGGCCTGCAGATAGCCTCTAGAAGCTGGAAGGACCAGACAACAGATCCCTCTGAGGTTCCAGGCCAACCTCGCCAACGCCTTGATTTTAGTCCAGCAACACTGATAGATAGACCTTTCGCACTCCGGCTCTCTTCCTCTCTCACCCAGCTCTGAGCTCTTCCCTGCCTCTGCCTCTGCACCCCCCCCAACCCCTCCTCCTGAATTCTGCCCTTTACTACTCCCCTCAAGAAAGCTGTCCTCCTGCCTAGAACCTTTTATCTCCAGAGCCCCACTTTGCCCCTCTAGGTTCTGGAGAAGCCCCAGAGCATTGAGATCAGGCCAGCGGCATCAGATTAAGAGCCCTGGGTCAACCTGTCTCCTCCTGGTCTTCTCTCCAGACTCCTCCACACCTCTAAGATGATGGCCAGGATGAATGCTCAGATAAAGGAGCTGGAGGTAGACCTACCTTTAGCTACCCTCGGACGGGAGTGAGCTGACCAGCCCAGGCCTCTCCAGCCTGGGTCCTTGCCTTTGGTGGAGGGTCCAGCCTGCTTGCCCCTTGACTGCTTGTTACTGTTTCCAGGGAATTGGTCCCATATCACCCCAGGGGCCTTGTTCCCTGACTACCTGAGTTTGCCTACTTCTGGTTGTCCTTCATCTCCGATTCTACAGGATCTCAGGCTAATAAGGGCAAGGAAGGCAAGAGTTCCATTTTCAGGGAAGAGTCTGATTGAAGCAGATATCCACCCTAGGAATGACACAACTGGTGTCTCGTTCCCTAAGACACTGGGCTGGCAGACAAACAGACGTACTCAAGAGGTCCTGCTTTTCGTGGAGAGGCATGGAAACCCTCCTGCCCTTTCCACAGACTGTCCCCCAGGGCTCAATCTGAAAGGGGCAGGCTCTGTCTACCTGTTCCAGGCCCCGTGGCTTTCTCACTGGCCAGGAACAGGGAGCGCCCTGCAGGAAGGAGAGGGACGTGCCTGATGGTGTACCTCACAGCCTCAGCTCAAGCTGTGCCTTTGACCAGTTTTAGGCTCAGACACTGTGACTTCCACTCTACCCCACACCCTCAGGGCTGCTCCATGCCTTTGTCCTCTCCGTGGCCCAGGAAGATAGGTATGGCTAGTCACAGCTCTGCCACAGCCGGAGGACAGTAGAGTAGAAAGTACACTGAGCGTCATCTCAAAGACACCAATCCAGCAAGACTGCTCTAAAGTCAGTATCGGGTTCAGATCACCAAACCAGGCCCTGCCTGTACCAGGCTCCCAGGGATGAGAACCCTGACATGTCTGGGGCAAGGTCTCCTCTGAGCTAAGGGGAGAGTAGTCTGTATGCTTGACCCCATATGCCCTGGTTCCAGACATAACTAGCTTCCCACCTGCCCGATGAGCTCCCCCATCAGGCACCGCGCTAACCCTGAGAGGCCACGGCTACCAGACTTCAACTCACATCTGAGAGCAGAGTGGTCACTACCCTCCCCAAGGCCCTGCTTGAGAGTGCATCCCACTGACAGGGAAGCCCTCCCTGGCTGCCTAGGCGGCCTCTTGAGTGCTTCATCTTGAGTGAGGCCTGTCCCCTCTAAGACCCGCTGTCATGTCACAGTTCCATGGAAGCTACAGTCGGTACAGATCCATCCATCTCCCTTTGACAAATATTTTCATACTAGGGGACATGTCTTAGTCACCCCCCAATTCTGACAACACGGATTCCCAGGATAGAGTACTGTGACTCTATTCCCAAGTACCTGTGCTGACTCTGCTCCCCAACCTCCTTCTGGCCCTCAGCAGCTATCTGTGACTTAGTAGCCGCCCACACCTGCTCTGGGCTCACTGACCCCTCCAGCTGATGCCCTGGGGGCCCCCCTCTCCTGACATTTATATGGCCTTTTAAATAGACCCCCAAACTGTAGTCATTTGAGGGTCTCTGTCTAGAGCTGGCCCTTATTCACAAACCACCTGTACTGTCACTGTCTTAACTGTTTTTAAAGGTGGCTTGGAGCCTTTAAGAGCAGTCTTGGAGGGGGACCTGGGAGCAAGAAGATGTCTCCTGTTGGGAAGTTTATTCTTAGTTATGTTTGAAATTGTTGTATGCACTGCTGGGTGAGGGGCTGTCCTGTTAGGGCGTTTTCTATTGTCTGCAGGTGTTGGGTTTCTGTGGGAGATGTTTCATTGCTCATGATCTGCACGTGCTCTCAGTAGAACACCCGAGGAGTTCTGAAAGAATAAAAACACCTGAGCTCAGAGTGCGGGGTTCCGCTATGGAGTGTGGCGCTGGCTGTGACGGTGGTTCCCTCTGCCGAGGTCTGGCAGAGTGTGGACTAATGACTATACCTCTGTGTCGTCCTTGCTGAGCCGCCCAGCAGGTATACAACTACGGTCTCCACCCTCTATCTGCCTCTTTTTCATGCTCCAGCCAGAAGCTGAGCCCAGCTCCTCATTGTAGGTCTCCGGCCTCTTCCCCCACCAAGCCAGGAGTCCTCTAGCTAGCACTTCGGAGAATGGCGGTGTGTAGCGCCAGGGCCAGTGACCAGGCTGACTTGAAGCCTCAGCTGAGATGGACACGCACACCTGCCTCACAGTCGAGGAGGTGGCTGGTGAGCTTCTGTAATTACACGGCCGAGTGTCTGGAAACCACAAATGAGCACTTAGAAGGTTGAATAACAGTGCTTAGAGGTGAGAAGGTGAGCACAGAGAAGACAGCTCCTGACAAAACCGCTGCAGGAGGTTCGGCTGAGGTGCCAGTCAGGGGAGAAAGGAGGAGGTGGCTAAAGAGCCCGGGTGGGGCCCGCGTAGAGATGGGAACCGCTCTTAGCGGCCAGCTAGACCAGAAGTCTGCCCCTCCCCCCCCCGCCCTGGGGCCTTGTGTGGCCACCACAGGCCATGTCAGCCTCACTGCAGACATCCCTTATCGCTGGCCCCGAAGTCCTCAGTTTCTCTGGATGCCCTCAGAGCGCTCACGGCTCCAGCCTTGGTTCTGTAACCTCAAGTGCCAGACATGAGATACAAGATGGAGGCAGGATGACCTCTTACCTGCCTTCCCAGCATGCACCACAGTGCATGGCAGGGTGGATGCAGGAGAGAAGCCTGGCTGCTAGCCAGCAAACACTTACGGTTAGACACCCTAAGAAGCACGGCGTCAATAAGACTGTAAAGCAGCTTAAGCAGGAGCCGTCTGACACAGAGAATTCCTCATGAACAGCAGTTGCTGGCAGCACTCTGCCTTCCTTCCCATCTCCCCTTGCTCCCCGCTCCTCCCTTCCCTGAGCCATCCTGATGTTCTTTGTCACCTGCACGCACTTGGCCAGGTGCTTGGGAGCCCTGTGTCCTGAAGGCAGGAGACTCTCACTCTGATGTTCTCAGATGTTCTCCCTTCCAAAGAGGGGGGCTACAAGGCCGCAAAAAAGTTCCCTTGAGGCCATGTACCCATTAATGTGTGCACACGTAACTGACAAAGGAAGCCACAGGTTGGCATTGACTTCAGGTGTCTTCCCCTCCCCCTCCCCCTGCCTTATTTTCTGAGACAGTCTCTCACTGAACCTGGAACTTGCTGATTCAGCTGGTCTGGCTCCTCCTGACCTGCCTTCCCAGCACTGGGTTTATAGGAGCCCCATGCCTGGCTGTTATGTAGGTGCTGGAAACAGATCTTGTGTCTTCTTGCTTGCATAGCAAACACTTTGCTGGGCCATCTCCTTGGCACCAGAAATGCATTTAATCTACATCCTACTTCTCTGGTGCAGCTCTGTGGTGCAGTGCAGTGGAGATGCCACGTCTTTACCACCATGGTCACACGGCTGGCTAGGCACCCCAGCTCTCCGCTACTACCTGACATCATGCACGCTAGCTAGATTTCCATTACTGTAATAAAGAACCAGCGAAAACCAACTTTTGAAGAACAAAGGTTTACTTGTGTTTATGGTTTTGGGGGTTTCAGCCTGTGGTTTTGAAGCTATGACAAGGCAGTATATAGCATGGTGGGAACATGACGAACAACGCTGTTCACACCTGCAGCCTTCCACTGTAAGGTCAGGCCACCATAAACTGGAGGCTCTGCAGGTATCGTGGGTCAGTGTCAGCAAGCCAGTGGCTCAGCTCACCAGCACACCTGTCTCCAGCGGCTGCCATGCTCAGCCCGCTCCCCAGGCCCTCCTCTTTGTGGCCTCAGGAGACGGTCCCTCTTTATGCTTCACTTTGTAGGTCTGGGACGCCTCAACAGAGCATCCTGGAGGTGAGGTGTCTCCCCTGCCCTCCTACCTCTGTTCCACCCAGAACAGCAATGCTCCATTCACCTTCCATGGCTCCAAGCCCAGTTTCTAGATACCTGTACCTCATAGTCAGCCATAGTGGGGATTTTGTTCCACAGGCTTGACATTTAGCCCAAGCCCTGCTTGCCTGCTCTTACCATTTGCTGGTGACTGTTGGCACACTCGATCTGGGAATTTCAGGTAATGACTGTTTCCAGCTTGCCCGCCCTCCATTCTTGGGAGCATCAAAGATAGACTAAATAAAGTCAGAGAGGAACTAAGCCACAAAGAGAGGACTCTGCCTGTGAGTAGGGTTCAGAGAATTGAGGACTTGTGTGCAGGGATCCAGCCTTTTCCACACATGGGTTCATGGAAACTCTACTCAGGAGGGAGTACAAGTGCAGGAAAAATGACAAACGAACAAGGTAGTTCGTTCTTCTATGGGACCCAGAAAATGGCACACACAATCCTACTTTGAAATGACACGTTTAGAACGTGCTTTTAGAAATAAAACCCAGAAGTGTTTTAAATAGGGAAATTAACAGTATACATATTAAGAAGAGACGAGGGGAGAGAAAGACTGACAATGTACTTTACTAGGGGAGAACCATGCCAGAAAGAGAGAGAGCTGCTCTGGCAAAAACTTTAAAAAGCCAAATGCAGTTTTTTGGTATGCAGATGTCGGTCAGGTCTTGGGAGAGGCCAGCTTGATATGCAGGTGTAGTCGTTTGCAGAAGTCAGTCACTCCCAGGGAGGAGCCCGTGTCCTTTCTCCTGCGACTTACAAACTTCAAGGTTATTTTGTTTACTATCAAAGAACATTTGACACAATAATCTGCCTCAAACAGAGCAGGGTGCCATGCAGGCGCCAAAGAAGGGTTTTGTTTTTGTTTTTTTTTTTAATGGTTTTTAGCTCTTTGGTGCATATTTATTTTTTCTCTATCTAGGCTCTTTTTGCTTCTGTTAAAGGCTTGCTCTTCTTGGGAGGATCAATGCCCACTCAATAGCCCCTACAATGTACTATCAGTATGCATGCATAGCTACACATGCCAGGACTTAGAAGCCTGCAAGGTATTTTTACAATTACAATTACTTTTGAATGGCTACATTCTTTTCTCAGCCAACAATAGCCAGCTAGGCCATGCAGACAAAAGGCTTTTTTGTTACCGTTACAGCAAAGAGGAGAAGGGGGCAAAGTGGCTGGTGAGCCAAAATCTCCTGGTCAGAGTCCGAAACTTTGTCATACAGACTTTATCCATGTTACCAGGGTACTGGGGCTCCCAACAGACATGACTCTAGGTTTCTTGGATCCTATACCCAGCTGGTGGCAGTTCTGTCCTAGACACCATGTAAGAAAATGTCAAACCACCAGGCTGTACCGCCCAGAGACCCTCAGGACAAACGGGCCACACTGACCAAGACTATGCTAGCTTTCTTGCAAATCACAAAGTCAGCTGCATGTGTGAGGAGCAAGTTGGTTTATGTGGTGACTCTGGGGGTTGGACTTAGCGAGAAGTCATACTGCCTCTGTCCGTGTGAGCATGTCACTCCGGGTATTCACCAGCTCTGTTCTCCCGCGTGCTTTCCCTCCCCTGTCCCTTCCACAACTTTCTAATCATTGTGCGGTTGACAGTGCATCCCTGTCCCCAGTGTGGGGGCGTACAGAGGCAGCACAGCACATGCAAGGCAGCACACACAACAGCGCATGCTAAGGCAGCACACACAACAGCGCATGCTAAGGCAGCACACACAACAGCGCATGCTAAGGCAGCACACACACTTGGTCACATGAATCTGGAACTCTTGAAATCATATTCAACGCTGTGTCACGCAGACAACTTTACTCCTTTACATACATCTGAGAAAGTGACCTTCCTTCCCGAAGCAGCTCTCAATTGTCCCTTTTAAGAAATGGTTGCATTTTGAGTCCCATCTTAGCAATATAAAAGCCTGGCTACCTCCGCACTGCGTTTGAGCCTCTGGTCTCTGGTGGGCTCAGTGCCTGACTCCAGCCAGGCCTGGAGTCCCCTGGGCCTGGCTCCCACTGCTCCCTGCATGTCTGGTCAGGCCGGGGAAGGCACTCAGGTGCATCCGTGCTACCCAGAGACAGTGCTGGGTGCTCAAAGGGTGGTGGCCCAGCTGCCTTCCACTCAAGTGGCAGGAGTCCCTTGGTAACCCTTGATCAGGGATTAAGGAGCTCTTAGGGTTGGGTGTGCAAAGGGGGCAGCTTGGTCTTTGTGGCTTCAGAGGGCGTGGTGCCCCAGCTCACCCTCTTCTATAAACCCGCCTCAGTCGCTGCGGGCCCCTCTCCCTGACACTCCCCTGTGTGCTTCGAAGATGAAGAAGACCTTCCTAACTCCCTCCCTTGGCCCGTCCACCCTCAGGGAAGTCCCATGCATCTACCTTTTAACTGTTTGGGGGATTTTCCATGATAACCCAGGGCCTTCTCTATGAATTTGGCTGGCTCCCAAGACCTTCGGAGTCTTCAAGGGAAAAAGCCACAGCCCAGTAAGGGCAATGCTTTCTCCCATCTCAGGGGTGGACTCGCTCCTGAGTCATTGCTCTCAGGATGTGTTTCATGTTCCGTGCTTCAGGGGGTCTGACGGTCTCCCTCAGTGTCTACTGGTCCGGCCGTGGGCTGTGATAGCATTCTAGTCAAGAGTGTAGGAAACAGAAACAGCTCTCGCAGGAATCTGGCCTTGAAGAAGTCCTCTCTCCTTGAGCTCGGGCTCGGAGAAGGTGATGCTGAATGACTCCACAAAGGATCTCAGAGGACTGATTTCCGTGCTCCGGTCACAGAGCCTGAGACTCTTGTCCCTGGGAAGGCTCAGAGCTGAGGGCTCCCGGGGAAAGGCAGGCTTCAGTGAATAACATAGATACCATGCTAGTCCTATGTAGCCAGAGAGTAGAAGTCACACTCGAGGTAGAACTTCCCAAAGCCAAGTGTCTGAGGCAGAAAGTCTGGGCCTCTGAAGAGAGGCATGTCCTTGCAGGGACAGTCACAGAGGTGGCAGCTAGGCGTAGCTGGAATAACTCTGCACTCAAGCCTTGATGTGCCCATGCTCACACTGGGCAAACTTCTTGCTTCCTGGTTCCTTCTTGTTGGTCTTGGTGCTTCTGAGCTGAGCTCTCACAGCAAAGTGGTACCCCAGTCTGCTTTAGCCCCGAGCCTCCAAGTCATCACACACACACACACACACACACACATGCAGGTGCACACTCACACACACTCACGCATTCTCACGCACGCACACACACTCATATACACTCATGCATCCGCACGCATGTGCGCGCGCCCACACACACACATAAGCTACCCACTCTCCTCGTCCCGTTTTCCACTAGCTTTGCTTAGCCCGACACTGCTTCTGCTGCCCTGCACAACACTGACCAACGGCTTCAAGGGTCACGTTTTGGCCTAGCAATCTTACCATTGTGGTAGGGGTGGGAGTGGGGACCTGTGTGATCCAGAGTGGCAGTGTGTCCAGCCTATGGTAGCCTGCAGTAGGACAAAACAGAGAAGGGGACCCAGCTCAGGGTCTGGTGCCCAGACCCATCAGGATTCCACCAATGGAAACACAAAGAATGGGCAGGAAGCCTATGGGGCCTCAGGAAGGGCTGGGAAGTGTGGCAGCACCCAGGGTGGGCAGTGTGCTGGCTCCCATCCTGGGAGGCAGGGTGGTGTCTGGAAAGAGTGTGGGCTGTGAAGAGACAGAGCTCACTGTGTCTTGACTCTGTCATCCTAGACTTAGGACATCTGTGTCTCAGGACAAAGAACACCCACCTGGAGAGATGACACAGCTGCTGTCGCTAGCCTATGGAGAGTGCCCATGGGAGTCTCAGCGTTAGCTGCTGGGCCTGGCCCACAGGGAGGGGCTGTGGGAAAGAGGCTCCGTGGATGGAAGAAAGGAGGTGGCGGTAGCCAGGCGGGCGGGTGCTGTGGGGACCTGTCTCTTTCTCCTTACCCTTCAGAAATGGCTTCAATACGTCCCCAGCCAGTGTGATCCAGAGGAAGCCTTGGTAGCCGAGCTGCTGTGCGTGGCTTGGCCAGCTATGGGGTGCCCTCTGGCTGGGTACCTAGGCTGGCTTCTATCAGCATGCACAGTGACAGGCTGGCACAGAGCCCTGCAGGGCGGGAACTCAGCCACAGCTGTGGATGTACGGGGAATACCAACCAAGCACATGCTACAAGTTCAGAGGGGGAGACGGTTGAGACTCTGGTCATTGATGCTGGAAGAGAGAGGGTGGAAAGGACCAGGGTGGAGCAAGAGACGTGGATAAATCGTCATGGCTGTCACTATTTGCACTTGAGGCAGCAGGAGAAGCCCACAGCATCATCTCTCAGATCCTGCCTGCCTCTCATCTTTCCATGCCCCCTCCCCTACCTGGACCATTCCCATAGCAGTTTAGGGTCTGGCTCTTCTGAACTACCCACCCTCTGCGGTCAGTTCCTCCACCTCCTTCTGCCCGGAGGCCAGTGTGCGATTAAGCTGCTTCCCACCTGCCCACTTTGTAGAGTCAGTTTCTGACTTCCTGTGGGTAGGTGGGCTGTGGACTGTGTCCATCTCTGCATCCATCTCCATCCATCTCTGTCCGTCTCTGCGTCCTCTCTGTCCATCTCTGTGTCCATCTCTGCCCATCTCTGTCCATCTCTGTCCATCTGTCCATCTCTGTGTCCATCTATGTCCATCTCTGCGTCCATCTGTCCATCTCTGTGTCCATCTCTGTCCATCTCTGTCCATCTCTGTGTCCATCTCTGTCCATCTCTGTCCATCTCTGTCCATCTCTGTGTCTATCTCTGTGTCCATCTCTGTCCATCTCTGCGTCCATCTCTGTCCATCTCTGTGTCCTCTCTGTCCATCTCTGCGTCCTCAGCACCCATGTACAGGGAACAGCTGTCTCCGGAGCAGTGTCTGCAGGACACTCACATTCCCTGGAGAACCTGTCTGCCCACCCTCCATGCACTGCTCCTCTGCACAAAGCAGGCCTGACCATAGTGAAATTAATCCCTTAGACCAGTGGTTCTCAACCTGTGGGTCTCTACCCCTTTGGGGATCAAACAACCCTTTCACTGGGGTCCCCAAAAACCATCTGCATATCAGATATTTACATTATGATTCATAACAGTAGCAAAAATACAGCTATGAAGTAGCTATGAAGATAATTTTGTGGTTGGGGGGTCACTGTAACACGAGGAACTGTGTTAACGGTCGCAGTGTGAGGAAGGTTGAGAACCACTGGCTCAGGCCAACAGGAGTGTGTCCTAGCAGGTGCCAACTGCCCAAACCACATGCTCCATTCCACTCCAGCCTCAGCTTCCAGAAACCTGCTGCCTGCCCTAGTTTAGCCAACAGAGGCCCAGGATGTGGGAGACTCCCAGCTACACTCTTCCAGGAGACTTAACACAGTGAAGAGCAGGGCAGCTGCAGATACCCCCCAACACCCCGTCTGTCAGGAAAGACCCCAGAAAGAAAGAAAGAGGTCAGAGTTCCTGGCAGGACACGGCTCAGGTGCTGACAGCCACAGACTCACTGCACGGACATTCTTTCTGTCCATCCTCTGCCCTCAGCCCCTCCTCCTTCCAGCACATTCTCTACACCAACCCCTCCTGCAGCCCCAGTGAGAACCCCTTCTTCTGCCAAGCATGCTAACACTTTGTTTCTGCTCCAGGGAGAAAACTGTTACCCACTGGACCCACCCAGGCGGCACACGGTGGCCCATGTGTATACACATGTTCACGTGGCATTTGACTAGTGCTCACACTTAAAACACGGAGACTAAGCCTTCAGATTGTGCTGTTTATTGAGGATGCAATGGGTGTTGAAGGGGGCTTTAAAGAATACAGGAGAAGCCAAGGGTGTCCTCTTTTCTCTGGTTCTGGGTGCAAGAAAGCAAAGCAGAGTCCTTTATATTCTGAATGTCCCACTCAAAATGAGACTGGGCTGGGCGAGGTGGCCGGTCGCTCTCAATTGGCTGTTAGTCTTCCTCTTGGATATAGGCAGGAGCTGGGACAAAAGCTCAGCAGATGAGAAAGCCCAGACTGAGACCCAAGAAGCCAGACAGTGTGGTGAGGACAGGCACAGGCTGGTGGGCGGGGGAAGCTGAACCTGCAGAGCTGAGCTGAGTCAGCTGAGCTAGGCTGGGAAACCCCTGGTGTCTACAGAAGTGCACCACACATGGTAGCCCGAGTTCCAGGCTCAGAACCCTGGAGGGAGAAGGAGGTTGGCCAAGGACAAATGCGGGGGCCCAGGAGTGGTACAAGGGAATAGGAGGGGGGACAGTAGGCTAGGGCACAGGGGATCCTGAGGGATGGAAGCCATAGACATCCCTCTCTACCGCCCACCCTTCTTGGAAGGGGTGCTCAGGCTGGAGCCCTTCGTGAGGGCATCCTTGTAGTCGCTGGCACTGCTTCGGCTCCTGCTCTCCCCGCCACGGACGCTGCACACTCCGGAGATGCAGCTCGTGCTGTTGGCCACGTAGCCCCCACTGACTGTGCTGGGCCGGAAGCCATAGCCTCCGCTGCCGCTGGTGCTGCTGATAATGGCTGCAGAGAGCGGGGGGAACTGGATCAGACCCACTCAGGCAGAGCTGGGGAGGGGGCTCTCCTCCTCCCAAGACAGGCTCTATGAGGACTCCACGCCATTCCGTCACCCTGGGAATGTATCCCAAAGACCCTTCCCCTGTGTACTTGGCTTACTCGGTTTACACCACTGTGGCAGAGCCTTGCCCCACTGATGGTCAAGTCCACCTCGTCGGCCCAGCACCCATGCACCCCCTTGTCTTGGGCACCCACCTCTGTCTCCACTATTGGTGGCTTTGCTAAATCCCCTGCCTCCAGCCTCTTTCTCCTACTGGCTCCCCACAGATGGCAGTCCAAGACCCAGATCCCAGATCCAATCCAGTCGGCCTGAGGTGCCCCTTCTGGAGCTCCTTCACCCCGGTCTAAATCCCCAGCCCACATACCACTGTAACTTGCAAACCCAGCCTGGAAAGCCTGACATAGACCCCACCATGCCATTTCCTTAGAATTTGCTTTTTGTTCGAGGGTGGTTCTCCTGTGGCAGTGACTACCCCTTACTGCCTGTCCCCGGGGAGGCAGAATGGAAAAGATGGAGTAACAGGGTCTGCGTCTGCCCTCTGGCTTTGTGATCTCAGCCGTTTCCTTTCTGATTTTTAGACCCCTCATCTACACACACAGGGTGTGACCAAGGACCTTTCCAGTGTGCAGCTCCCATAACTCAGGTCTGAGCCCACAAGTACTTACAGATGCTGACGGGGGAAGGGTACTCTCCTGACATCCTGTTAAGGAGAGAAGTGAAATCAGGAGGAACATCCCATGGCATCTTCTGAGTCACTGCCCCTCCAGCACGCCACCCAGGATGAGGTGAGCATCCAGCATTCATGGTTATGGGTGTTACGGTTGTTGTTTGAGGCTGACCTCAAACTCATGATGCAGTCAATGGTGACCTTGAACATCTGATCCTCCTGACTACCTGACAAAAGCTGGCATGTCAGGAGCGCACTACCAAGTCCAGTGGCATACAGTTCTGATGATTAAACCCAGGGCTTCGTGCATGCTAAGCAAGCATGCTACCAACCGAGCTTGCGCTAGACAAAGGTTTCTCCCTTTGCAGACTCTCAGAGGCGTCTTGCCCAGGCACAGCCCTCTCACCTGCACTCCTCGCTCTCCAGCAGCTTGCGGTAGGTGGCAATCTCCATGTCCAGTGCCAGCTTCAGGCTCATGAGCTCCTGGTACTCACGCAGCATCCGGGCCAGCTCCTCCTTGGCCTGGTGCAGGGCTGCCTCCAGCTCGTCCAGCTTGGCCCGGGCATCCTTGAGGGCACTGTCTCCTCGCTGCTCGGCGTCAGCAATGGCCGTCTCCAGGTTAGAAGCCTAAGCAAGGGATTCAGATGTTAGACAACTGCAGGAGGCTCGGGCGTCATCTGCAGCCAAACTCCTCACAGTCGGGAAGAGCCAGTAGCGAATGCTCACTCATCGGCTGCACACAGTGCTTCTGCTCCAGCTGGAGGAGGGGCCAGTGAGCCCTCCTGATCTCAGCTCTGCACCTGTGCCCAGATGTCTATGAGGCGGGAAAGCGTGGCCCTGGCCTCGGGAAACACGTCAGCCCAGACCCTGATCATCAGGCTGCACAGTAAGTAGCCTGTCTTTGAGTTGCTTTGAGTCTGAGATGAGAGATATTACAAGACAGTGTTCTGGGTCCGGCGACAGCTCCTGCCCAGACACATGGCCCACAGGCCAGGGTCACGGGGGGGGGGAGATTTTCCAGGATGTTATTTCATTCTGTGCCCAGCACCTTGCTCAGCACCACCCATCACTGTGTGCCCAGCACCACCCATCACTGTGTGCCCAGCACCTTGCTCAGCACCACCCATCACTGTGCACCAGCACCTCACTCTACAACGCCCACCCCATCTCCATCTCATTTGGTCCTGTGAGCACCTGTGCAGTAAGGAGGCGACTTGTACATATGACCACAGAGCAGCTGTATTAAAGCCCCTGGGAAGAACATGGCTAGGGTCTAGCAGCTATGTACCCCACAATCTCACCACGCCTCCTCGCCTGGGGAGGAAGGATGGGGATGGTGCTCCTCGAGGTCTTTGTGGGGATTGGTGAGATAGAATGAATCAATGGCACTGCTATCGTTTGGCTCTGTCTGCGTCTCCTGTTCCCCACCTGTGACTTGAGGCTAATGCACTCCTATCTTTCTGGGGATGCCCTGAGCCTACTTCCCCTTCTCAGCCACAAGCATGGTATTTCCTAAGCAACTGCCATCTGTACGCACAGCTCAAGAAGCTGAGGCGTGTGAAGCAGCCAGTGCCCTGACTCCCTGCAGTCCAGAGAGTGCGGGTAGCTGTCAGGAGGAACTGCCAAAAGCTGCGAACAGAACAGGGACACACAGACGCTGGGGAGCACAGTCTGTAGGATGAGGAGGAGGAGGACACTGGGGAGCACAGTCTGTAGGATGAGGAGGAGGAGGACACTGGGGAGCACAGCCTGTGGGAGGAGGGTGATACTGGGGAGCACAGCCTGTGGGATGAGGAGGAGGAGGACACTGGGGAGCACAGCCTGTGGGAGGATGGGGACACTGGGAAGCACAGCCTGTGGGAGGAGGGAGACACTGGGGAGCACAGCCTGTGGGAGAAGGGGGATACTGGGGAGCACAGCCTGTGGGATGAGGAGGAGGACACTGGGGAGCACAGCCTGTGGGAGGAGGGGGACACTGGGGAGCACAGCCTGTGGGAGGAGGGGGACACTGGGGAGCACAGCCTGTGGGAGGAGGGGGACACTGGGGAGCACAGCCTGCAGGAGGAGGAGGACACTAAAGAGCACAGCTGTGGGAGGAGTTCCCAGCTCAGCCCATAAGCCAGGGAAGGCTTCCTGAGAGAGAAGAGAAAACCCAAGGAAAGACTCCGGGTGAGTAGGACACAGGGTACCCAGAGACGTCGAGTACTGAGGCAGTGACCTCACTGGTATCTCCTGTTGGAGACATCTGGGACCAAGGCCCTCAGCCAGCTCACATGGCCTCCACTGGGCTCACTCCCTGGCTCAGGCCAAGGCCCCTTACCTGCTTCTTTGCATTCTCAATCTCTGAGCGGAGTCTCTGGATGAACCGGGTCAGCTCGGTGATTTCATTCTTGGTGTTTTTGAGGTCGTCCCCATGGCGGCCAGCTGCCAGCTGCAGTTCCTGGAACTGGAAAGCCAAACAGAGGAACAGGTGAGTGTGAAGGTGTGGAGTCTGCGAGGTTCCTGCGTCCCTGGCTGAAGGGTGCGACAGACACCAAGGCACAGGGCGCTCTGACCTGGGACTGTCTCTTATCTGAATATTGCTGGGTTCAGCCTCCACACCAGCCGGCATCACCCCACCGGCCGCCCTGTCCATCTCGGCCTTCTCACCTTGGTCTGGTACAGAGCCTCGGCCTCGGCTTTGCTCTTCAGGGCAATCTCCTCATACTGGGCGCGGACCTCATCGATGATGCTGTCCAGGTCCAGGTTCCTGTTGTTGTCCATGGACAGGATGACGGACATGTCGCTGATGTGCGACTGGATCTGAGCCATCTCCTACAGGGGCCATGGGTGGGAGCAGGTCAGCTTGACCACGGTCAGGTCAGGTGTGCCACACAGGGCCCAGAACAAGGCTGTTACCCTCATGTGCAAAGAAAACGCCTTGCTGGGCCCTAGGCAGATGCTGCTGCATGGAAGGAGGCCCCCCCGATGGAGAGGGGGCTCTCAGGAGTAACACATAAAGCTGATGGCTAACTCAGAAGGCCTCCCAGAGAGCTGGAGCTTCTGTGACTCTCCCAGTCCCCACACTAGAGTTTTAGCTGCAGACCAACCTGAAAAGTGGGGCACAAAGAGACTTACGGCCTCAAAGAGACACTTGAAGAACTTGATGTCCTGGTCCATAGAGTCCACCTTGGCCTGTAGCTCCACCTTGTTGGCGTAAGCTGCGTCCACGTCCTGAAAGAAGACCCAGCGGCCCGCGGTCACCACAGGTGCCATCAGAAGGTGACACCCACCCCAGCCCGGCTGTCTGGCTGGAAGTAGGTGACAGGGGCAGCTGAAGGCACAGTCCCATCCTGAGAACCTGTTCCGTGAGCAGGACTAGGACTGCCCCTCAGACAGGACTGTCCCAGCCAGGCTGCTGCCGGTCACCTCGGCAATGTCTGAGCCAGCTGCGGCTGCAGGGAGCCCCTCTCGCAGGCTCGTCCCCCACCACCCTCCGGCCCTATCATCCTCCTGCTGGGCATCACGGTCCCCAGCCTTCCCAAGTTGTTTCTGCACCAGCTCATCTGGGGACCGATGGCAGAGCACACCAGCAGGCTCAGCTCTCCGGACAGACCCTGGCCTGGGAACTGCCCTCCACCCACCTTCTTCAGCAGCACAAACTCGTTCTCTGCAGCAGTCCGCCGGTTGATCTCCTCCTCATACCTGTGGGGAGGCCAGGAATCATAGCTCACATCCTTCACCAAGAGCCCTGGTGTACCCAGGGAAGATCCTGAGTATGGAGAAGATGCCAGCCAGTGGGGCACAGATGATTGAAGGGCCAGCTAAGCAAGGGAGGCTTCCTGGAGGAGGGGCATGGTGGCCAAGTTTGGAAAATGAAGCAGAAGATGTGGAGTGAATGGCCTCTGGGGATTCTGGGAGGATGCAGGAAGCAAGCCGCTTCTCACCAAACGTGAGCAGAGCCCCGGGTTCCCGAGTGCTTCCGGGCACTTCCCAACACAGAAGAACGCAGAATGTGGAAGGTTTGCCCCATGTTGCCCCCAGCTCTCTGGTCACTGCCCTCTGCTTGGACATTTGTCCCCAGTGTCAGCCCAGAGTCCCGGGACCAAGGAGCCTGTTCTAGGTCTTTGATGTGTTGACTCTACTTGGCATGGCCTAGAACGCCACTCTCTACCTCCGAAACTTTGAAAGGAAAGTTGTTGCGCCCTTGTCCCATGCCAGGACCTCTCCCCACTCACTTCTTCTTGTAGTCCTCCACCACATCACGCACATTCCTCAGCTCCGAGTCCAGCCTCACTCTGTCCCCGGACAGCGTCTCCAGCTGCTTGCGCATGTTGCTGATGTAGCCCTCCAGGATGGGCTCCAGGTTATTCTTACAGTTGTTCAGGTCCAGCTGCTGCAGCAGCTCCCACTTGGTCTCCAGCACCTGGTTCTGCTGCTCCAGGAAGCGCACCTGCAACCCAAAGCCAGCTCCTGCTGAGTCCCACAGAACTCACGGCCACGATGCTCGGTGCTCCGGCTGCATCTTTCCTTTATCCCTCTATGGCTGTGCGAGGCGGGCATGTCGCTAGCCGTGGTCAGTGGAGAAGACACAGGCATGAAGGAGCTTTGCTTCTTTCCAAGGGCCAAGAGTTTAGTCAAGGGCAGAACTCAGAGCTAAACCCAGACAAGTGTCCCCTCACTGTGGGCATCCAAACAACCAGAGTCCACTGTGGCCAACCGAGAGTGAGGCTCGAGCACCATGAACACAGCAGAACAGGGCCGGGCCGGGTGCCTCTGCTCAGGAAGGCCGCCTGCTCTGAAGATGGGGTCCATGCCTCAGCTTATGGCACGCCAGAGTGCAGTGAGACTGGGGCCAAGAGCTTCTGGGAATTTTAGGTTCCCACACCCACCACACCATGTCTGCCCACAGACGCTGCTTTCTCTCCACATGCAACTCTCAGAACTACCCTCTCTGGAGCAAGCATGGCACGTGGGACCAGACAGATCCTGGCCCTCACCAAACTGGGGAAGTTACAAGAGACGATTAGCATGTATCCCTCCTAGCTGGTCTGGGAGCACAATTTTGAAATTTTGACTTCCTTTTTAACATCTGTGAGCACAGGCTGTTTGCAGGATGTGGGACTGCAGAGTGGGATTCTGACCTGAGATGAGGCTATTCACCGAACTGCTGGTCTCCAACAGATCACCCAGCACTTGGTTTGGCTTAACTAATCCCAAGTTCTTCCCATGTGCTCATAAGCTGAGCATTAACCACATCCGGGACACCACAGTATCCAGCAGTCCACTAGACACCGCTAGGTCACCAATAGGACTCCACATCTCCTCTCTGCTGAGGTTGAAAGGTCACAGTGCTCCAGGGACTAAAGCTCCTCAGGAGTTAACCAGGCTCTGGGTTTCCTTCCCACTCCTGAGACCACTTTCATCTTGCTTTCCTGTGTCTCTGAATTTACCCCTCTGTAGGGTCTGTCAGGACACTCCCACCCCAGACCCAAATCCTCAGACCACCTTGATTGTCTAGATGGGGCTTGCCTCAAGGACAAGAAGCCACTGTGCCAGCCTTGGCCCCTGAGACTGGGCAGAGGGTGAGGTCTCTCCACACAGGGAGGCTAGCACCATGGGGCAGGGGCTGCTCTCATGGCCACAAGGCCCAGGGCTGTGATGCTCGACTGTCATGGATCTGCCCCTAGACCTGGAGTAGGAGACTGAAGGCTCCTCCCCCTCCCGCTCTCGGAATGGCTGTAGGTGTGACATTGGCCTTTACAGCTTGGCTGACCCGGAAGCTGGAGACTGTCTCTCATACACCACAGCCAGCATCCTGGCTGAGCTGGGGGTCCCTGGAGGTTCCTCTGCTTCCTAGCACCCTTCCCCAACAACAGTCACTATTTGGACTTAGTCTGAGCCAGGCATTGAGCCAAGATCTTTGCATGAGCTTTCTTTTCTAAACTAGCACAGCCCCAGAGGAAGCTCATGATTTCCACACATGATTAAGGACATAACAACCCAGATGGGACAAGCAATTTCCCCAAAAGCCACCCATATGGTCAGCCATAGTCTGACTCCAGAGTGCCTTACACCCCTACTGTGTAAGAGAGCCCTTGACCATAGAAACAAACACCCACAGTGAAGACACCCCTTAGCCCACAGGGCCTGGGGTGGCCAAGCACCCATTCATGTTCCTGATCCACTAGTCACGTGGCTAGGGTACGAGGTCAGTGTGCCTGGGAAGGAGACAGGCTTTCTGGTTACCTGGAAGCTGATTCTCTCCCTGGCCTCTACTGCGTACAGCGTATGTGACCACAAGGCTTAGCAATGGTACCAAGCCAGGTCTCAACAGCAAGGCTCCATCTCTTCCCCAGGGTTCTCATGAATATCCCTGAAAGCCTGTCCCAGCCTTGTGTACAGTATGTGGACCCAACTGCAGTGCCTCCCGAGGATTGACAAATCACCACTCCAAGAGGAGGAGAGCTGTTTCCAGCTCCCCCTATCATAGCAGATGCCGCTCGGGACCCACCTTGTCGATGAAGGAGGCGAACTTGTTGTTCAGAGCCTTGATCTGCTCCCGCTCCTGGGCACGCACCTTCTGGATCTCGGGGTCCAGCTCCACATTGAGCGGGGCCAGGAGGCTCTCGTTGACTGTAACCTGGTGGATGCCACCGGGCGGGCACACAGTTGGGCACACAGGTCCCAGGGCCACACTGCCAAAGATGCTGCCAGCAAAACCACTTGCCCGGTTCCGGCCAAATCCAAAACCTCCGTTCTTGCCACTGCCACTGGCCATGTTGAGAGTGATGCTCCTGGCGCCTCCCAGGCTGTAGAGGCTCCGGCTGCCGAAGCCTCCACTGAGCCCTTTGCCCCCTGCCCGGTAAGAGGATGAGCTGCCCCCAGACAGCACCGCAGAGCAGCCGCTGAAGCCCCTGTTGCCAGCTCCAGACTTGCAGGTGAATTGGCGGCTCATGTCGCTGGTGGAGATGGAGTACAGGTGGGTGAGGAAGGCAAAATCCCACGAAGGTTGTGCTGGCTGTGCTGAGGACCAGCAGGTGCCTTTATATATGCTTAGCACTGGGCTTGCAATTGGGCAGTGGAGAGCTTAATTCGTGGGTTTGGCTTGCCTAGGAGCAAGAAGTCATTTTCTCTGTGCTGAGCCAGAGATCGGCCCTCCCCACCTCTGAAACAACATGAAACTGTCAGATTGCTGGGCTTGCAAACCTCGCTCAAGTAATTTGGGTCTTATCTAATTAACCCGCTGTTATAAGGTAATCTGCCCCAGGCCACAGCCTCCCCAGGGGAATGGCACTCTACCGTCTCTCTCAGATTCGTCTCTGTGGTTGGCTTCCTTGCAGGGGCTCAGAGAGCAGAGATGCCATGGACATGAGGATTCTCCCATAGCTCTATGCTTTGTCCTATGCAGTCAGGCAGCCATTCTCCCCGGGCCTCCTGCAGACACAAGCCATAGGAGATTGAGGTGACAGGACCCCGTCTTTAACGTGGGACCGAGCAGTCCAGGCCGCACCACCTATGGACTCATGACAACCATGTGCTTATCACACTTCCTGGAGAGCTAGAGGTCCCCATGGCACCTCTCACACACCCAGCGTATGGCTGGTCAGGAGCTGACGGAGGGAACAGACCACTGGGGAAAATGAAAAGGCAATGAAAAGGCAAAAAAAGTACAGGGTTTGTCGGGGACTCGGCTGGCAGTAGGTAGAGAGGACAGACATGGTCTGGGAGCTCAGAGGCCTACCATGGGAGTTCCATTCCCACCCCCCCCCGCCTCAGTCTCCTGCCGTGTGATCTGCCAATAAAGGGATCCGGCATCATGAGCCTAACTCCAGCTACTACTGCCCTGGCCTGAGAACTAAAGAGCTGAGCCCGGCTGGAGCCAATCCTAGGAGTCCAGATTTCACACGGCTAAGGTCAGAGCTCCCCGGATGGTAGTACCGCTGTGTACCACCAGTCTTTTGGTGCCTGCCCCCAAAGGCTCTGCCTGTTCCCTCTGTCCTGGGTCACTGGTTCCCATCATGAGCCCCAGTCCCTCCATTGACCACCCCATTCAGCCCAAGCTTCACCCTTGAGGATGGCCTCTCTCAGAGGCTCCTGACAGGGCCCCATAGTGATGAGGCTCTCCGTTGACAGGGTCCTGAAGAGGGGAAAGTCTGGACATGGGCTGGTCTTGGGCTCTAACTGGGTTTTCTGGGCCTGGAACCCACCGTCTCCTTTCCCCTGCCATCTTGCTTCAGTGCTGATAGCAAAGCAGCACCATAGCTCGCTTCCTCCACCCTCTCCCCACCTCACCTCCATCCTCCATCCATCCTTTTCCCCATCCCTTACTCCCGTGCCCCGCCCTGCCCTCCTCATGGGTCTCCCTGGACCAGTACAGCCGGGCTCTGACCCCTCTCCTGGTTCTAGCGTGCTCTTGGAGTATGGTAAGCTGTGAAAGCAGCTCCCCTGATGCTGCTCTGAAGGCCTCATCTTCGCTTCTCCAGACCGGAGGCCACCTAGTGTTCTCCTCTCCCTCCCTCCTTCCTCTGTCCCCTTCACTGGCCTCCACTGAGAACCCACCGTAGGTCTGTGTCTTGTGAAGGGCTTTTTGGTGCTCTCAGAGTACAGTCCTGGTACAGCGTCTCCACAATGGCCTTGCCAGCTCTGCATTCCTGAGACGCATGGCAGCACCCCAGCTCACTCACGGTCCCTCACCGCCCCTGCCTGCCCAGGGACATCACATCCACCGGCCTCATCTTCAGTGCCCTCCAACATTTTCCAAGCTATTCCTGTCCGTCCCCAACCACCCCCCCTCACCTTCTGACCCACATCCATCCCTCTGCTCCTCTGAAACACTGCCGATACCCTGGCCTCTGGTGACTCCTCTGTGCTCTGGTCCTCTGCCCATGACATGGGAGTGTGGGAAGTGGTGTTTTCCGAGCACGGTGAGGATCCCATTAGCTAGTGATGCTTCTCTCTGTGGGTCCTTTGCAGCCCAGGACCAGTCCCTCCCATTGGGAAGCCCCTTGTGGAAGACCCGGCAAACAGTAGAGACCCCGGGGACCCTCCAACATCAGTTGGCCTATTCTGGTCTCAGCCTCTCCCAGGGGGACAGGAAGATGGACATTAATGCAGGAGGGGCAAGGAGGGCACGTGTTATGCCACAGGAAGCTCTCCCTAAGGCTGAGCGTTCTTAATGTCCAGTAGCTGGTGTCAGTGACCAAGAGCCAGAGGCCCACCTGTCTCCCTCCTCTCCAGTGTGGCCGCCGCATCAGCACATTCTCACACAGTGGCATCAGGACAGAGGGCGGTGACCCCATAGGCCCCAGGCTCTCCCAGATCATTGTTGATCCCAGAAATCTGACCATTACAAATAATAGTAATAATAACCGCAGTCAATCAAGTGGTCGCCAAGTAGAAAGCTCAGTAGGAAGCTCTTATAGGCATTCTAGCACATGCACTGGTGTCGGTCCATTTATCACACACAACCAGCAAGGCGCCTTGCCCTCCATGGTCTCGGTGTCCCTGCAAAGGCAAGTGTCCCTGGGACAAACAGCTCACTTGGCTATTACCAAGTCATTTACACAGTAGCATGAAGTAGCTCATCAGATACTGGCCATTAGGAATGACACGCCCAGTGTTGTTGATGCGGTGATAACAGGGGAGGAAGCACAGGTTCTGGACCACCCACAGGAAGGGTGGGCCCAGGTTGGGTACCTGGGATGCTTTCATCTGGCTAGAGGGTAAAGGGAGGGCGTAAAGAAAACCAGAATGGAGCCCAGTTCACCGAGGGTGCATCCTGCATTAGTTAGACATGGAGAGAACTGGGGGCAGGAGGAGACAGACTTCTGCTTTGGGACGCCCATGGCCTGATGGTGCACACCTTGCCCTCTTGGCCTCAGTCGGGTGTCTCTCGAGAGAACTGACTTCTGAGTGATGCTCAGTCAGCCATGCCTGTCTCGGGGCCACAGCATTGATGGTCTGTAAAATGGGGGGCCATCAGGCTGTAGACTAAACCCTGAAGATTCAGGAAGATCCGGCTTGGACGTCAAGGAGAAGCTGACGCCCATCAGATCGACCTCGTCTGTGCAGCTCCGGGTCTTCCGCCCAGCTCTCCTGTTTGTCCATTTACATGAGTCAACTGTTTTCTCTGCGCCTGTCCCTCCACGTGTGGTGCCAGTCGGGTTGACACATGTGCTCGTGTCCCATGGCTTTGGTCGGTGTATCTGACGTCCCTGCCCAGAGGTCTTGGGCCTGTACACCTCTCAAGAGGGAGACTTGAGTCCACGTGACTGCAGCTTCCGGGCTGGAGACAGGGATGAACAGAGACCACAGCTGGGAGACAACGCACAGGAGCTGCCTGTGGCGCTGACTCCAGGGCGGAGAGAGGGAAAGCCCGGCTGGGCTGACATGATCATGAGTAGAGGCTGCCCTGGTAGAGAAACTCCAGGCTGTGGGCTGTGCACATGACAGGGGGCTATTGGAGGCTATTGAGCCTAAGGGAGCCTAAACAGCGCAGACCTGACTCCTGCGCTGAGTGGGCAGGACTGGGGATGAGAGCAGCAAGAGGCACCAGGAGAGGGCAGGTGGTTCTCTGAGCAAAGTAATTATCTGCAAAATTAGAGAAAATGAGCCGGGCTGTTTGGATGACATCAGCGCAGGTCCTCCCGCCCTCCTCAGCAGATGGACCAGGACGTGTGTGCTATCCCACCCAACCACAGAGCATTCTTGATGGAGGGATGTCATTCAGGCCAGCCCTGTGCCCTGCCAGCTCCAGTAGCTCCCTGTCCAGGACACTTCCTTTGACATGGGCGACCATCTCCTTCTTTACCCGACTCCATGCCTCCGACGCAGCGTGTGGACTTGGGAACCAGGGCTCACGTCATCATCTCACCTGGGCAGGAGTCACCTGTGTGATGGCCGGCTGGGCTGCTCCCTTCTACGTTCCTAAGGAGGGGGACACACGTCTGGCCCACCTACTCCCTGAGGTGGGTAGAAGGTACCTCGTAAACAGTAATATCAAAGACGACCGTGACGGTGGCGGTTAACACTTAGGGTTCGTTCTAAGCACCTCACATGTGTTAATTCATTTAATCCTCACAACAGCCCTGAAGGCTGGTACTATCATTACCCCACTTCTTAAATGAGATGCCAATGCCCAAGGAAGTTAGGCAACTTCCTCCAGGTTGCACGGCAGTGACTTGCTACACCACTGTTCAGCTGCCGGTAGAGCGGCTGCAGCCTGTGACCTGGGCTCTCATAACCTGGCCTTCTGTAGAATAGGTGCCCGGAGCAGATGGCCGCCCTCCAGGCTCATGTGCCCCCCTCTCACCTCCCAAGGCCTCTGATTTCTGCCCAACAGCTGAACCATAACGGTAAACACTGAGCTGTTTAGAATCCTCACTCCCATCCCGGAGTGCTCCTGCCTCTAACTCCAATTGTCTAATTTTACATGTTTTCAATATATTCTTGCTCAACAATAGCCCTGGAAGGCGGTGACTCTGGCCGGTGGCAGGATGAAGTAATCATTCGCTCCTACATCCAACATCCCTGAGATCAGGAGAGGGGTGTCCTTCCCAGGTGACTCATTAGCATAATCTGCCACGCACTGATAAAGGAAGACACAGCCTGCCTTGGAGGGCTTCCCAGTCCAGTAACGATTGGTTTCTTCCGCCTGAATCCTGAATAGAGAGAAGGTTCTAGTGGTGGTTGGATTTTGTGTTCACATTAGCTGATTGCCGAGAATTTTGGAAAGATTGTACCTTGAATACCTGGTCCAAAGGCCTGGGAAGGCTGCTCAGTGGACGAAGTTCTGGTCGTGCAGATGTGGCAGCAGAGCTCTGATCCTGAGCACCTGCATAAAAAGCCAGGCACAGTGGGATGTGATGCTATCCTAGCACTGGGAGGCAGAGAAAGGAGGACCCTAGGGCTTAACAGCAGTCTAGCTAAATCCAGCTGGTGAGTTCCAAGTTCAAGGAGAGACCCTGTCTCTATAGATAGATGGGTGGATGGATGAATAAATAAATAAGTAAGTAAATAAATAGATAGAGAGCTATAGACTAAGATCCCTGATGTTGACCTATGACCTTCACATACATGTATGTGCCTACTGTACACACAAACACAGAGACACATACATAAACATGTACACACACACATCCTGGTTCAAGCTCCAGGACAGAGGCTGTAGTCTGGCTGATGAAAGAAACACTGTAGCTTGTCAACTTCCATTGCTTCAGCTCCCCACTCTTCAAGGCGAACGCAGGCCCTGGGGTACCAGCCGTTCTCCATGACCAAAGCCTGAGACACAGGCAGGCAGTTAAATAAGCAGCATCAGGTGCGGGACCTATGGTTGCCTCATTTGGCGGAAGCCAGTGCCCTGCATCTGTATCTCTTGGCCATCAAGGCCCAGCTTGCCCTGCCCTAGTAGGCAGTGGAATAGAGGTTTGTCCTGGGTCCTACTGGCCCTGGACAGTTCCCTGTCTGTGCCAGGCTGCCATTTGATAGATGGCGGAAGGACTGGGAATTAAAGTCCAGGCACAGTCTCTCTGGGCTCTTTCTACGTTCCACACATTCAATTTGTAGTTTTATTGACATGAAATTGATAGACCTTAAAATTAACCGTTTTGGTGAACAATTAAGTGACTTCTTGGTTTTTCAAGACAGGGTTTTCTCTGTTGTGACTCTGGTTGTCCTGGAACTCAGTCTATAGATCAGGCTGGCCTTGAACTCACAGAGATCCACCTGCCTCTGCCTTCCAAATGCTGGGATTAAAGGTGTGTACCACCACCTGGATTTTTTACTTCTTTAATTTATTGTGATTCCCCCCACCTCCAGGAGTCCACTCCACATTGTAATAAATACTGCCACAGCATTTCATTTCATGGATAAAAAAAATACTCGTTGTAAATACACGCTGTACTTCAGTTTTAGCCATTTGTTCACTGGTGGTGTCTGGGCTGTTTGTATAGTACTGCTCCCAGCTTCTGTGTTATAAGAACTATGATGTAATCTTCACGTGTCTCTAGGGGTGGGATTACTGGCACATGACAACTCTTTTGTTTACTATTTTGTGTGTATGAGTGTTTCTCCTGTATGTATGTCTGTGTGCCACATGTGTACTTGGACATGGGATCCCCTGGAACTGGAGTTCTTAAGGATCCATTTTACATTCCTAGTGGGACCACACAAAGATTCTAACCTCTCTGACAGGCTGAGTGGCACATGCCCTTAAACCCAGTGCTTGGGAGGCCGAAGCAAGTGGATCTCTAAGAGTTTGAGGCCAGCCTGGTCATCATAGAGTTCCAGGTTGGACAGGGCTGCATCGTGAGACCCCGTCTCAAGACAAAAACAAAAGCGCACAAGTTCCAACTTCTCCACATCCTCACCAGCATCTGCTATTTCCTGTGTTCTCTTAATGCAACCATCTTGGAAGGTATACATTATTGATCAGATGCCCTCTTCCTAATGTCTAATTATGTGGAGCGCATTTTCGTGTGTTCGCGGATCATATGTATACTTTCTTTAGATGAAAATCCATTAAAGTCTTTTGCACACTTCTTTAGAACAAACTTTATTGTTTTCAATTGTGTGTTGGGGTGTGTGTGTGTGTGTGTGAATGCCAGTGTCTAACAAGGCCAGAGGGTTGGATGCTCCAGAGCTGGAATTAAAGGTGGTTGTGAACCTTAACTGCTGAGCCATTGCTCCGGCCCCTTCCTGCCCTTATTAGCTAGGGTGTCCTAGTTCTGTCGAGTTGGAACACGAGGCCCTCACTGGAGAAACGATTTGAGAATGTTTTTCTCCTTCCCCAGCACGCCCATTCCTTTCACCTAACTTCTCATCCCCCACGTTTCTGTTGCTTGAGAAAGGGTCTTACTGTGTACCCCTAGCTGGCCTTGAACTCACAATCCTCTTGCACCAGCCTCTCAAACTCAGAGGTAACAGCACACACCAGAGTCCCTGGCTGCTCCTGCTTTCTTGATAGCGTGAGCTGTCTAGCAGAGCCCTGGTGTTGAAGTGCTCCCCTCTGAAGGGAGGAGGGAGACTCATAAGACTCAGTGAACTCTTGAAGTTTATCAGACCCGGAAGGTGCAGAAACTTCCAGCAGTCACCAGGCCGTCCCACAGTTAACCACTGAGGAGAGGAAATGCTGTCCTGTGCAGCTGACTAGGAGCTGAGCAGGAAGCTCCAGAGACCCGGCTTCCCTGACATCACCTACGCTGGGATTGGCGTCTTGGTGATGCAGCTGCCTTCGAGTAGGCACGCTCTTGTAGGTAACCCCTCTTTCATCCTCCTGTCTGCAGCCCCAGTAACCCGGGTCACTCAGCAGGACTTGGATGGAATCACTTCTTTGGTCTGGGGTGAGGTATTTGTTCACGTCCTCCCTGGGAAAAGCACACATCGGTGCCCTTTAAACTTGGCTTAGAGCCTTAGTATTTTTTTTTAACTTTCGTGAAGTCCAATGGTTTATCCATTTTGTCTAATCTACCCACGATCCCAAAGTTATACAAATTTACCCTTGTATTTTCTTCTAGGAGTTTCATGGTTCTGACTGCTGTATTTGTGTGTTGTGTGTTTGGTTCATTTTTGTAGATGATGCGAGAGGCACAGGTACACGGCTTTGAGTGTTTCTGTCTCTCCCAGCAGCCTGAAGTGACCTCCTGAGTTCCCTGGGTTGCCGCCAGCTACCCAGTACAGGCTGTGCACATGCTCGGGTGGGCCGAATTGTCTCCGGACAGTGGGACGAACATTTGGAGAGATTGACAGACTAGCAGATGTGCACCTCTGACATCACTCAAAGACAGTTTATTGTACATACAGCAGAAATTTAGAACCCTTAGGTCTTACAATGGAGGGACAAGATGGTACTATTCTTAAGAATATTCACACAGTGAGCCTGACTTCCGGCTGGATGGGAGATAAGGTCAAGTCCACTTGCCGGACTCAGATTACAGCAGGTGCACTCTAGAGTGAGAAAGCCCTGGAGAGGACCACCAACATCTACTGCCCTCGTGGAGGACTGTGACCTTGACATTTCTTTCTAAAAGTGGTCATGATGGTGGTATGCAGTGACCATCATGAACTCTGCTGTCTGCCAGGCTTGAGCTGGCTCATAGGTGGGCTGTGTGGCAGCCACTCTGAGAAACAGCTTCCCTGTGTGCCCCAAAGATGTGGTCTGTGCAGTCTCTGTGGGACTAGGTGAGAATTAGAGGCAACACACACAGGGTCACTGACAACCTGGGACGGAATAGGTGCCTGCCAGGTGGAAGCCGCCATTACTGATAGAGGTGGTGACACAAGGTGCTCAGAAGCCCCGTTCTCTCCCGTGTGGCTCTGTGAATAGGAGCTCATTGGAGGAATCTGTGAACGTGTACATTTTCTCCTGGACAGTCCAGCCACCCTGCAATGGCCTCGGTAATGGGACAAAGAAAGTCCCTGAGAGAAGGGCAGAAAAGTCTAGGCAATTGAGAATTTGACCTCAGTGTCCCCCCTTCTCTCCTCCTCCTTCTCCCCTCTTTCTGGATGATCATAGCCTCCTTAGCTCAAAGAGTCAGCTGTGGCCTGAGCTTCCAAAGCCTTCTGCAAGGTGAAGGCAAGGATAGTCAGAAGCCCACACAGGACCTCCTGACATGGGAAGACTGACCGTGTCGTCAGAACTTAAATGGATAACAGATAGCCAAGTGGACTAGAGACAGCCCGGAAGCCCAGGGATGGAGGGCTCAGGCGTGGCAGGCATCTCTGGGCAGCCGTTCTTTCTCTAGACATCGAGGCGAGTGGGTGGTGGCTTATCGAGCCTTCCTGGCCAGGGTACCAACAGCAGCGCTCTTGCCCTGGGAGTCCCTGAGGTCTCCTGCTCTTGATGCTCTGGTCTTGGTTTGGCTGGTCGGAGGGGTGTTGGGGCTGCCAGATGCATTTCCAGCCCCAAAGTCAGAGCTCACGGAGCTTGGATGAAAACTATAGGAACCATAACTGCTGCTGATGACAGCTGTGGAAGAAGAGCCAAGAGCAGGTGTGTCAGCAAGTGACAACCATGAAGACGTCCTGCTTGGTCCTGTGACAATCCTCAGAAGTCAATATGCATAGCCAGTGCAGTGGATGAGACCCCGCCATGTGCCCACTATGTGATGGGGGACCACGAGACCTCGCCATGTGCCCACTGTGTGATGGGGGACCACGAGAGACCTTGCCATGTGCCCACTGTGTGATGGGGGACCATGAGAGACCTTGCCATATGCCCACTGTGTGATGGGGGACCACGAGACCTCGCCATGTGCCCACTGTGTGATGGGGGACCACGAGAGACCTCGCCACATGCCCACTGTGTGATGGGGGACCACGAGACCTCTCCATGTGCCCACCTGTATGATGGGGGACCACGAGAGACCTCGCCATGTGCCCACCTGTGTGATGGGGGACCACGAGAGACCTCACCATGTGCCCACCTGTGTGATGGGGGACCACGAGACCTCGCCATGTGCCCACCTGTGTGATGGGGGACCACGAGAGACCTCACCATGTGCCCACCTGTGTGATGGGGGACCATGAGAGACCTCGCCACATGCCCACTGTGTGATGGGGGACCACGAGACCTTGCCATGTGCCCACTGTGTGATAGGGGACCATGGGTATAGAATAGGCATGGTGCCTGCCTTCTGGGGTAGCCTATGAAAGTGACCATTCCCAAACCTTCCTCTAGACAGCTGTGCCCCAGGGGATGGACAACAAAGCCCCAGGGCTTAAAAGTGGGAAATGTTGCTCTGATGTCAGAGAACCTTCACAGGACAGTAACAGAAACGTCTGGGTGACATAAGACCTAAGTGGTGCATCCCTGTAGCCCAGGGCCCCTGGGGTACTCACAGATGCTCACAGGAGATGGGTTCTCTCCAGACATCCTGCAATACAGGAAGTTAAAGGATAAGACCACTCAGGAGGTGGAGGCAGGAGGATCACCTTGAGTTTGAGCAGCCTGGGCTACAAAGAGAGACCCTGATTCAAACAAACAAACCATACACAAAAGAGTAGACCCTCAGCGATTCAGCTTGGTGGGCCTCTGCTTGTGCGTGTTGATTTGTTTAATTCGATCTTTTAGAAGATTCAAATCTATTCTATAGATGGGAAAATAGAGGCACAGCATGTCTTCTGGGACCATGCTGCTGTCGTGGGGCAGTCTGTCCGCCCCCATGGCTCCGTCTGTATCACCACACCCGGGTATAGGGCCCACCTCTGGCGTCCCCTGCAGGAAGTGGCAGCTGCGTTCACCCAGCAAACCTCAGCCGTCCTCTCTCTCGTGTTGCCCGTACTGTCATTCTCATCTTCTGGTCTCGAATGTCCCCTCAGCCAGAGACACCATAGCTGCTCTCCCTCCACACCACAGCATTGCCCCCACCTGCACTCCTCGCCCTCCAGCAGCTTGCGGTAGGTGGCGATCTCCACATCCAGGGCCAGCTTCAGACTCATGAGCTCCTGGTGCTCTCGCATCATCGGGGCCAGCTCCTCCCTGGCCTGGTGCAGGGCGGCCTCCAGCTCGTCCAGCTTGGCCCGGGCATCCTTGAGGGCACTGTCTCCTCGCTGCTCTGTGTCAGCGATGGCTGTCTCCACGTTGGAGCACTGGGGAATAAAGAACAGACTGTCGTTACAATGATTAACTTGATAGATCACCTAGGAGACAAGGCTCTGCTTGTGCCTGTGAGGGACTGTCTTGACTGGGTTGGTGCAAGTGGGAAGACCCACACTAAACGTGGGCAGTGCTGCTACCTGGGCCTAGGCCCTGGTCCACCCCAGGAGCAGAAAGCTAGCTGAGCTCAAACACTCACTAGCCCTAGCTTCCTAACTGCTGATGCAACTTGACAGCCTGCTGCCATGGTGGACTGTACGCTCCCACGGCTAGGCGACGCAAGCCCTTCTCCGTTACATTGCTCATGTCGGGTGTTTTTATCAGGACGACAGGACTGACACGGTAACTAAGTTCCTCGCAAGGCAGCACAGCGGCTTCGTCACAGACGGGACCCACGGTCAGGAAGGAGCTACAGAGCCAGCACCAGACCCGGCTCCTCTGCATTTTCTGCTGTAGATGGATGTTGAAAGCTGTGGGCTGGGAGATGGTTGAGAAGGGGAAAGCAATACTGCCAAGCATGAGCACCTGAGTTCAGAGCCAGAACACACGTAAGAAGCCCACCTATGACCCCGGAGCTGCGGCAGCGGGGAGAAGGTGGCGGTGGGGAGAAGGGTCATTGGCCGCTCACTCACCTATGACCCCGGACCTGCGGTGGCGGGGAGAAGGGTCACAGGGGCTTGCTGGCAGCCAGCTTAGCCATAAGTCCAGAGAGAGACTTCATCTCAAAATGGTAAGACAGAGTGTGAGAGAGCAAGACACCAGTGTCTGTTCTGACCTCCATACACAGATGTGGACACCTGTACACATGTGCACATGCACCACACATACAGGCACAACACACCACATACATCACACGTACACTGCACATACAGGCACAACACACTCACATACACTGCATGTACACTGCACATACACCGCACATGTACTGCACATGCACCTCACATACAGGTACAACACACTCACACATACACAAACACACATATTTTTCAAAAGTAAGGAAAACAGGGCATTGTGACAGGACCCCTGGGAGCTGCTGTAAGCCAAGAAAGCAGGAAGAAACTTCAGCGATGCTGAAGTTGTCTGAAGCCTGAAGTGTCCTGGTCATGGTGACTATGGGATCATCTAGCCCACCAGATCCAGGAGGATCATTCCTGAGATCCAGCCAGACTGGCTCCCTGGATCAGATGGCAAGCCCAGGCACCACCACACCCAGATCTCTGCTGCAGGACACCTCCCCTTTGTACATAGCACCAACACAGAGACAGGGAGGTTTATCTAGGTGCCCCCATGCATGGTCTGGATAGGCAAGGCAGCCCTTTCTTAAAAGAGCCCTATCTTACAGCCACAGGCCCGATGCTGGACTCTGAAGAAGCCCTCAGGGCTGCTACAACTTCAAGAGCTAATAGGAGGGGGTTTCTAATGGAGTCTGTAAGCCAGCCAACCACACAGCCTTAAAGGCATCCCTGGGCCCGGCCCCTCCATGTCACATGAGGTCCTGGGGATGCAGGGAGAAGAGACTGACAATCCATTACTGACAGCATTGACATGGTTCCTCAGAGGGTCCCTGAAAGGAACACACATACACACAGTGAAACACACACACACACAAACTGACACACACAGAGACACACTGACACATACACACACACTGACACATGCACTGACACACATACACACACAGTCACACACACATACACACTGACACACACACTGACACACACTCACACACATACACACACTCACACACAGTGACACACATACACACACATACACTGACACACACACAGAGACACACTGACACATACACACACACTGACACATGCACTGACACACATACACACACAGTCACACACACATACACACTGACACACACACTCACACACATACACACACTCACACACAGTGACACACATACACACACATACACTGACACACATACACTGACACACACACAGAGACACACTGACGCACACACATACACACTGACACACACACTGACACACACTCACACACACACTCACACACAGTGACACTCACACATACACACACACACTGACACACAGAGACACACTGACACATACATACACACTGACACACTCACACACACTCACACACATACACACACTCACACACACACTCACACACACACTCACACACAGTCACACACACACTGACACATACATACACACTGACACACTGACACACTCACACACACACGCACATACACACTCACACACAGTCACACACACACTGACACACAGAGACACACTGACACATACATACACACTGACACACTCACACACACTCACACACACACAGCATTTACGACTTGCTGTCTTCAGTGGCCCTGCGGTGCGAGTAGGAGAAAGCAGGGCCTTCATCTGCTGCGCCCTCCCGAGGGCCAAGCCCCATCAGAGGACAAGCTTGCAGGGTGGCCACAGAGGCCCTGTCTTACCCCATGCACCAGCCACTTGGGAGAAGGAAGCCCGAGGCCTGCTCAGAAGGGCACACACAGAAGGCCTGGGACAGCTGTGTTAGCACAGGGCTACCTGGAGCACCTGAGCTCATCCTACCCCATTAATGAAGAGCTGGGGGCAGGGTAAGCCTCTGCTCCCTTCCTGCCCAGGGGCACAGCGGGTGAGCCAGGGCTAGATGCAGTCTCCCCCATTCTGATGCAGGGTGAGAAAGAGGGTCTAAGTTTGTTCCTGAGAACAACTCTCAAGCTCAGGAGGGCGGGGGGTGGACCTGCTTCTTCCCCAACGGCAGCCCAGAGTCTCCATCACTGGGGTGCCTCTTCGCGGGGTCACTGCCCACCTGCTTCTTCACATTGGCGATATCACAGCGGATCCTCTTGATAAGCCGGTTCAGCTCTGACATCTCATTCCTGGTGTGTTTCAGGTTGTCCCCATGGCAGCTAGCCGCCAGCTGCAGCTCCTGGATCTAGTGTCCCAGAGGCAGGAAGATGTGGTGAGACAAAGGTCCTGGGTGAGCACACCTGCCCCAGGGACTTTAGTGACCCTGAGGTGGAAGTGGTGAGGCTGCACCCAGACGCCCTTCCAGCTCTGACCAAGAAGCCTTCACCCCATCCTTCCCCGATCCTTCACAAGTAGCTCTCACTCCTGGCTTGCCTCCTGTCCTGAGTCATTCCTGGGACAATGGGAAGGACGTGAGAGTTTTGACCCCTCTGTTCATCACCTGTCTTCAGAGGCGACGGAGGCCCAGCCTGGCAGCAGTGAGTGGGGCCTGGCCTGCTCTGAGTCCCCTGCTGCTGCAGGTCCCCAGGCACGGGTCAGCGGGAAGGACACTTGTGTCTTTAGAAGGGATTATAGGCAGGTCTGGTAGGGCAGGAGGGTTAGGGGCTTTCCTCTACCTGTGCTCAGTCCTTCAGGAAAGAGGAAGTGGCATGTCCATGGGCAGGATAAGGGACAGGAGAGGGGATAAGATTGAACCACACCTGCCGTCTTTGCTCGGTGGTGCTCGAGTTTAAATGGGCCCCAGCTTGGCGCCCTTGGGAGGTAACATGCCCTTGAAGGGGATCCTGGGGCCTGAGGCACCCAGCCACTCTCCCCTTCCCTCTCTGCTGCCTGGATGCTGTGAAGGGAGCTGCCCTGTGCCACGCGCTCTCTCTGTGGTGTACAGTGCTTCTTCAGGGCCAAGCAACCACAAACCGAACCCTCTGCAACCGTGAACCAGAACAAACCGCTGCTCATAAGCTGATTTTTCTCACTGTTTTGTTACAGAAGTGGAAAGTTGACACACCTTGGCTTTAATGACTGTGACATGGAGGTTAGAGTAGAAGCACCTGAGGTCGTACCCCACCACGTCATCTACTGCTCAGAGTGCTCAGAGTGCTCAGACTCCCGGCTTGCTCTCAGGGGTCTTCCATAGCAGAAGGCTCAGGGCTTTCCCTTCCCTCCCCACCTGGCCCAGATCGCCACTGCTACTCTGTCCTAATGTGCTTATGTCACCGTACCCCAATCCCATAAATGCATCTGCTTTACGATGGGAGCACTCAGTCTGTGCTCCTGAAGAACTAGCTGTCTCTTTCTCTGTTGGATTTGTCCATCCATAATAGTTTGATAGCACCGCTGAGAACTCCTTTTGGATAGAATGCCATTGGTCCTTGGCTGTAACCACCTCTCACTCAGCTATGACGTTGGTAGAGGGACCCTCCCCAGGAAGGAATGCTCAATTCATAATGCCCAGAGGTCCGGGAGCCCCTCCCCCTCTAGTACCCACCTTGGTCTGGTACAGCGCCTCAGCTTCAGCCTTGCTCTTCAGGGCGATGTCCTCATAGTGGGCACGGGCCTCGGCGATGATGCCGTCCAGGTCCACAGCCCGGTTGTTGTCCATGGACAGGATGACGGAGGTCTCACTGGCGTGAGTCTGAAGCTGAGCAATCTCCTGAATTGGAGACAGGAACAGTCAGTTCCGCCCAGTTCCTCTCCTCTTCTTCATCGGGTGTCTGGGCCCGTTGTCTCCGACAGAGCGGGTCACACTTGTCTCCGCAAGCACCTGTCTGAGGTGGTCTTAAGGCCCTCCCGCTGATGTCCCTCTGGGAATGTCAGGTGACACTCTCAGCAGAGACAGGCAGAAGTGGGGGAGGGGGGCACGTGTGTCCTCACCGCGTCGTACAGACACTTGAGAAACTTGATGTCTTTTTCCAGAGAGTCCACTTTGGCCTGAAGTTCCACCTTGACCATGTAGGCGGCATCTGCATCCTGTCGAGGGGCATTATCAATGTGTCCTTCATCCAACCAACCCCCCACCGCTGCCCTGCCCTGACCTGTCCTTCACCCCATCTGCCACCCTGTCCTGTCCTTCACCCCATCTGCCGCCCTGTCCTGTCCTTCACCCCCTCTGCCGCCCTGCCCTGTCCTTCACCCCCTCTGCCACCCTGCCCTGTCCTTCACCCCCTCTGCCTCCCTGCCCTGTCCTTCACCCCCTCTGCTGCCACCCTGTCCTGTCCTTCACCCCCTCGGCTGCCACCCTGTCCTGTAGCCATGTTGATGCAGACAGTCACTCAGTGTGGATTTTTCTCAGACTGACTGAGCCTTTGGGAACAGGGACCAGTCTTCCTTTGTTTCACCTAGAGAATACAGCCTAGGTGCTTGCGTTTCGTCAAGCCACACAGGAAGATGGAGCTGAGCCGTGTTCTCCCAATGTCTCCACCAGGATTCTCTCCTGTCTTTCCCTATCCAGTTCCTGGCTGTGTGCCCTTCCTCTCCCACTTACTGGAAGCCATAACTCTGATCACACCCAAAATTAGCCCCTAGCACCTCCCCCCTGTGTCCAGGATGAAGTCCTGAGCAGAGATGCTTAGGATACGGGTGCAAGAGAGACCGGAGCCCACGGGTGCTTCTGGGATCACCTTCTTAAGCAACACAAACTCATTCTCTGCTGCTGTACGTCGGGTAGTCTCCACCTCATACCTGTGGGGAAGGAGAGAAGGTGGCAGAGGTTCTGCCTGTCTGTCGAGTCACCTGTCTTTCCTCTGCAGGGAAAGCCCCAGGGCTCCTGAGACCTCTGAGCACTTCGAACTGAGTGTCACATATGCCCTACAGACTGGCGTGTCTGCTCACTTGGTCCCAGCCTGTGGTGCTGTTTTGAAGGCTGTGGAAAGCTTCTAGTCATAGAGCCTAGCTGGCAGCTGTATAGCTGAAGGGGCAGGGTTAGGGTTAGCGCTTGACCCTATGTCTGGCCTCAGCTCTCTGCCTCGTGGTTGGTAGAATGAAATGAGCCAATGCCACAAGGTCCCATCCACCACGGAGCTACTGGCTGCTGTACCTTCCCTGCAGTGAAGAACTGGATCCCCTCGAACCATGAGCCAAAATAAACCTCTCCCTCCTTAAGCTGCCCCTTCCTGTCAGGCACTGGGGACAGTGACTAGAAAAGTAACATATACCAGAAGAGAGTGCCAAGAGGTCAGTGGTGTGAGGGAGAAGGCATCCCAGGAAAACCTCAAACGCCTGATGGAGTCCCTAACCAGCAACTGAAGCATCCAGAGGCCACTGAGCCCAGGAACCTATCAACCCAGGAAGACATCATCACGGGCAGGCACCTCCCCCATAGCCAGAGAGGACCACGTAAGCGCCTAGCGCTGGAGCCTCGGAACACGACCCAGGAACGTTTGGTGGCCCGCTCACCTCTTCTTGTAGTCCTCCACCACATCCCTCACGGTCCTCAGCTCCGAGTCCAGCCGCACTTCTTCCCCAGACAGCGACTCTAGCTGTTTGCGAAGGCTGCTGATGTGGGCCTCGTAAACAGGCTCCAGGCTCCTCCTGCAGTTGCTCAGGTCCAGCTGCTGCAGCAGCTCCCACTTGGTCTGCAGCACCTGGTTCTGCTGCTCCAGGAAGCGCACCTGCAACCGAACCCGTATTCACCTGATCCACACAGAACCCTCAGGCCCCGCGGACAGATGCCATTGACTTCCCGAGAGAAGAGGAGATTTACAAAATCCTGCGGGCAGAGGCCTGTGCACTCAGAGACCGTTACCAAGTGCTCCTTCCCTGTCCTCAGGACCCCAGGAGGCAGCATCCTAACTTCTTCCCTGGCCTGACCCTGGACCCAGGAGACATTCTCCCTTCAGTCTAAGCTCTGTGAGCCCCACCCTCTGGGCTGTGCTCAGTCCTCTCAGCTCCTGCTCTTTAAAGGACTAGACACACCCCCTCCCAATGTGGCCTTCAGGAACGCACCACTTTCCTCAAAGTAAGGCTACTCTATCCAGTGTCCACCCTTCTCCGTAAGCTTCCAAAGGAGGCAGCCTTCGTTTATTCCTCACGCTGGGCATCTTGTGAATCTATTCTCTTCCCCTTGAGACGAGGGACCACCCACCCAGCCCAGTCACGTCCATTTTCCCAGGAGAACTGCTCCTGCTGTGGCATGGTTATGTCTTCCCATACCACTCACCTTGTCGATGAAGGAGGCGAACTTGTCATTCAGAGCCTGGATCTGCTCCCGCTCCTGGGTGCGCACTTTCTGGATCTCAGGGTCCAGCTCCACATTAAGGGGAACCAGCAGGCTCTTGTTGACAGTGACGTTGTAGATGCCCCCAGGCGGACTCACAGATGGACACGTGGCCCCCAGGGCCACACTGCCAAACATACTACTGGCAAAGCCACTGACTTGATCCCGTCCGTACCCAGAGCCATGCCCAAAGCTGTGCCCTGCAGCCCGAAAACTGCCACCTGCCACAGGGAAGGAGATATGCCGATTCCCTCCAAAACCGTAGAGGCTCCTGCTGCTGAAGCCAGCCTCAGCCCTGTGCCCAGATGCCCAGCAAGAAGCCATGCTGCCCACGGATCTCCTTGGCACCACTGCAGAAAGCACACTGAAGTTGCCCTTGTCCCTGGCAGACCTGGAGTTCAGTTGCCAACTCATGGTGCATGAGACAAAGCAATGGAACTGGAGAAAAAATGCAGCTCAAGTCTGGGCACAGGAGGATGCTTCCTTTTATCCCCACTGAGCCCAGGACACCGGAAAAGGGCGTCTCTCCATTATCTCCTTCCCCCGCTGATGGGCTGGGACAATTTGCAGAGCACAGATCTC
>JAMJFZ010001879.1:0-87574 GCA_026225945.1 Cricetomys ansorgei
ATTCAGCTCTCAACACATTTGGTGAGTCCCCCTATCCTCATAATTTGGACCCTGTAAGTCCTGTTTTTTCCCCTGGAGTCCATGTCCCTTGCCAGGTACTAAAACCTCCATCCTATAACTAATGCTGCGCCGATTTGAGGCCTCTAATCCGCTCTTGCCTTACTTGGGTAATAACCCTCTCACTTATTTGTAAGTCTTGGTACCAGGCAAAGTCGATCTCATTTGATCCCCTGGCTAGAGGTGATGCCGCTAGATCAGTGGCTGGTCTTTTTGGTTTCTGGCCCCGTTCATTATGGAAAGACATCTCCTTCATGGACCATGGAGCCCCCATCCCCTCTTTCCTACCCGTAGTAATGATGCCATACCCTCTGCGGGCTGCTCCAAACCTCTTTTTCCTGCCAATATTTAGCAGTTGGCAACTGAAGATAAACAAAAAAACCCATTTGGCCCTGTTTTTCTCTCTCCCTTAAGAATCTTTCTCTTTCCTTTTCTTTCAGTTTAATACTAAAACTTTTCCTAAGCCATTTTTATGATATTAACACAATCCATGTGGCCCAACGCCATCTTAGCTTTTCCAACTTTAAAAAGAAAAAAAAAAATATATATGGACATGTGCTCTTAGTATAAGAATCAACAGATGATTTGGATCTTATTGAATTGTGATTGATGATACCCTCTTTAAATAAAAGGGTATTTTACTTTTGATATTACAGGAACACAGCTGAAAGATTTAAAATTTTAAGAGTGAATGCTGGAATTAATATTCTTTAAAAAGTGTTTAAATTTTTGAAACATTTTAAATCCATAAACTGTTTTTAAACTATCTCATATTATGATGCATTTGTTAATTTCTTCTCATTTTTAAGGTCAGCTGGTACCGTTTCCAGTCCCTCTATAAACAACAGTTTTGTATTATGTTGGCTACATTAAATTGATATTATTGTCTGTAATATCCTAACTTATAATATCCTAATTCTATTCTTCTCAAGACTATACATTACTTAATATATAATAATTACTAGATAATTAATACATTATGTTGGTGATATTAGATTGATATTATTATCTGTAATATCCTAATTCGTAATATCCTAATTCTATTCTTCATAAGATTATATGCTATTTAATATATAATAATTACTAAATAATTGATACATTATCCGTGTATTAATTGGTTACCCATCACATATACATTATCTATTGTATTATGTTGGTGATAATTAAATTAGTATTATCTATAACATCCTAATTCATAACATCCTAATTCTATTCTTTATAAGACTATGTGCTATTTGATATATGATAAATATTAGACAATTGGTACATTATCACATATATAGTTAAAAATAATTGATTTAGGGTATTTACTAATATGTATTATTGAATGTTATTTAATTGATATTGTAACTACTGGTTATATAATATTATATGGCAGTAAAAATAATAATTAGTATTGATTAATGGTTATTATTAATATCATCTATAATTGATTATATATACTTATAATTGCACCAAGTGCTAAGATTTTTTAATGTGTTCAGACACAGGCGTATACCTATAATCATACAGAGTACTAAAATTCTTTGATATGTTCACATATATACTTATAATTACATAGAGAACTGATACATTTAATTCTAAAAATTAGTCTTATTCAGCCTCTTGTTATATATTTTGTAGTCATACAAAATATTCATTCCAAATGTAAATTTCATTTAGCTCCATACATGTATAAAGCTCTGAACAAATCAAGTAACTAAAAACAAATATATGCTTAATATATTAATATAGATATACTTAATAGATTACAGATATACTTGAGAGATTATTTGTGATCCTCAAACCTGCCAGAAATCTGTTGAATATCTCATTTAAATGTTTAAGCATTCCACAATAAACAGTGGCCATGCCTAATGGTAACCCTCTAGGACTCCAAGAAGTTAACAGAGCTCTACAATGAAAAATTTACCTGAATTGTCTTAACACTAATCAATGAGTAAAACTGCCCTATGCTTCACCTGACACCAAGCTCTGCACTAAGTAGAGACATACTTGGGTTAGCTGTTTTATTCTGCCTAGCCAGGATAAGACTAGTTCCATTAGTGCCTTCCCACAGGTAAAACATTTCAGACCTGGACAGTCAAAGGCCTGCATCATTCCGTATGACAGCTGGAGATCAAATTCTGTTCTACTTCTGCACATTAGATGACGTCTACCCCCAGTAAACCAGAGGAACCTCAGGGAACTACTAGGAAATGGATTCCTGTCATTATTAATTGATACATAGACCATCTACATTCTATAATTTATCCTTTTTCAAATCTCTGATGGCTTGATGACTAACTATAGTTTTAGGAGGAACAAACATCTACCAGCTTCTCTCTTATGCAGCTCCTCTTAAAAGGCTTCAGTTGCCTTCTTATTTCTTGTCACATATAAAATGAGGTCTCTAGCAGGGGACTAGTATCAATTCCCAAATAACTCCAGTGGGCTTCAGACTCTCTTTGCCCTCTCTCTTTGTCTCTCTCTTTGCATGCACCTGTCTCTTTGCCCCCACTGTCTTGTGCCCCCTCCTTCTGTCTGCCTTTAGGGTCCTGTTCTACCCAATTCATCATCCCTCACCCTCATCTGTAGCTCAATAACACAACTGACAACTCATGCTGGCAAAGATATGAAGCAAGGGGAACACTCCTTCATTGGTGGTGGGAGTGTAAATTTGTACAGTCATATGGAAATCTATTTGGCATTTCCTCAGGAAATTTGGAATCAACTTACCTTAAGACCCAGCTGTAGCAATCCTGGGCATATACCCAAAGAATATTCCATCCTAACACAAGAACACTTAATCAACTATGTTCATAGCAAGTTTAATCATAATACCCAGAGATTAGAAACAACCTAAATTGCTCTCCAGTGAGGAATGGATAATGAAATTTGGTACAGTTACATAATGGAGTATTACTCAGCTATTAAAAAAAATGACTTCATGAATTTTGCAGGCGAATAGAAGAAAAATCATCCTGATTGAGCAAATACAGTTCCAGAAAAAAAAAACATGGTATGTTCTCACTTATAGGTGGATATTAACTATTAAGCAAAGGACAAAGGGCCTGCAATCCACAGACCCAGAGATACAACAAGGAGGGCCCCAGTGGGGACACAGGAATCTCCCTGGTAAGAGGATATAGAACAGATGTTGGAGGTGAGCTGGGGAAGAATGAGAATGAGAAGGAAAAGGATCAGGTTGGGAGAGAAAGATGGACCTAGAGCAGTGGAAACTCACTGGAATCTACAACTGAGACCCTGGCAAGGAAGCAATCACAGATGGGAAGACTGAACAGGCCATCTCCTGTAACTGGTAAAGGCTTCCAGTGGTGGGACTGGGATACCATCCTATCTACAAAACCTTTGACATGTAACCTATCCTCCCTATAGGTTCTTATGGAAAAAAGGCAGAACCCCATGCCTAAGGAACTAATCCAAGCCTGATACTGCAGTGCAGATCAGGATCTAGAGACTGGATAGCCAGTATATGATTTCTAATGATATCCTACTCTACTCATAGACTGGTGCCTAGCACATTCTTCATCAGAGAGGCTTCCCTCCAATAGCTGAAGGGAGCAGATAAAGAGGCTCAGGGCCAAACAACATGCAGAGCTGGAGAGCCCTGTGGAAGAGGGGGAGAATGGATTACAAAGACCAGAGGAGTTCAGGACATCAGAAGAACAAGCTCCATGTAGTCAGTTGATCAGCACTCTTTGGGGCTCACAGATCCCTGAAGCAGCAGACTTGGAACTTCAGAGTCTGCTAGAGATGACACATGGTTGTCTGGCTTGGTGTTCTTGTGGAGATCTTACAGACTGGAGTGGAGGTTTCTGTGACTTGTTTGCCTGACCTTGGGACCCTTTTCCTCCTGCTGAGTTGGCTAGCCCATCTTTCATAGAGGAATTAGTGTACAGGCTTGTTCCACCTTTTGTCCCCTATTTGAGCAGTAACTCTGGGAAGACTGGGAAGATCCAGGGAGAGAGACAGGTTAGGGGTGTGGGAGTGTGGAGGTGTGGAGGGCAGATCTATGGGGGAGGAAAAATGGGGAGTTTGGAGGAACAGAGGTAGGGGAAGTTGATGACAGGTTATATTATATGAGAGAAGAAAAATTAACTAATTTAAGAAAAGAAAATACAGAAAAATTACAATGGTTTTATAATAAAGAAAATCTTCAGAACAAAATATTCAGAGCTTAGATGTTAGGTAAAAACTGGTTTATTAGCTTCATAATTACAATTTTTCAAAAATTATTACTGATGGCTTTATTGAGCCCAATTCATGAGTCATATGATGATTTACATACATACAATGACTGTATATATTTAAGGTGAGTAATAAACATCAATACAAAGAGAAACAAATTTTTATGAAAAGTAACAGAATTTTTCAGAAAGAAACAATGAAAAGTTTCATTGTTCATATTTTTGAAAGCATCATTAGAATTTGTTTTATTATAAAAGAGGAAGATTTTCACATTTGCTTATTCTGTTTTCAGTTTAATATATGTGAAAAATATGTTCTCACATAGTAGTTGATAAAAGGAAGAATTACTGACTCCTGAAAATGTATCTTGGACTCCTTGAAAGTGTTTTATAGCTCTCAAGACTTCTCAAATTACATTTGTAGAGCAAACATTCTGTTAACGGAGACCAGGTTTGGATACTGTCTTAGGGTTTCTATTGCTGTGAAGAAACAAAGTGGCCACATCAAATCTTGTAAAGGAAAACATTTAGTATGGGGAGGCATACAGTTCAGAATTTAGATCATTATTGTCATATAGGGAAGTATGGCAGCATTCAAGAAGACATGGTGCTGGAGAGGTACTTGTGAGTTCTAAATCTGGATCTGTGGGCAACAGAAAGAAAGAATGAGATTGATCTTGAATTGAGCATCTGAGACCTCAAAGCCCTCCCTCAGTGACATACTTCCTTCAATAAGGTCACACCTCCTAATAGTGCTACTCCCTTTAACTCTATGGTGACCATTTTCATTGAAACCATCACATATAGGAAATATGAACTTTTGTATTGGTTCAGATGACAATCACAACCTACAGCACACATATGACAGCTTTAACTATCTGATTTGCAGGTAGGTCTGCCACAGGACCTTATCATCCTGTTACCTTTCTGCCAAGTTTGAGACTCTTGTAACCCATGGTTGCTGCTGCCTACCTTTGCAATTATCTGCACCAGAATTTTGGGATGTTTAGATCCACAGCTGTTTCTGTCTCTTACACATACCTGTGTAATGTCAGAGTTGCAAAGTGTAGACTGTAAACTAACATGGGATTTTGCATATCTTTTAGATAAAATCCCTCTATACAACATCTGAATTCATTGATAATATAACTCTGCTAAAGTGAAAATGTAACAAGAACGAGTACCTAAAGCATGACAGCTTCAATGCATATTGCAGTGAAGGTAATTACAGCCTTTTATCATCAAAATTCATCGCTCAGTTAAAGATGATGGAACAAGTCTATGAATACAGTATAGACAAAGTTGGCTACCCATGTCAAAACTTAAGCAGGCTGGTAGTCTTACTCTTTCAGTTTAGTCTTTATCATGATAATCACAATTACATGCTTTCTAGGTCTCAGTCAAGGCTATAAGCCTTCCTGTAAAGATGAGCTCTAAGAAAATTCAAAGCTTCTCAGAGACTGCAACAACTAGATTCAATTTCTTTCCATCCCAATAGACCACACTTGACAGAGATAGATTGTTAGTCTATTTCCAGACCACAAACACATACACACACACACACACACACACACACACACACACACACTTACTTTCAAACATACACATCTCCCACTTTTGTTAATTTATCTTGGGCAGAAATAACAATTCCTTAAGATAAAAACTGTTTCTAGAGTTATTCCGTAAGCTTTAGACAGCATGGGTTAGCCAGTGTTTCAAGAAAGTGTATTTGTCATTGTCAAACTTGTTTACATGAATCAAGTAACAATGTTATCACATAAGAGCTGACATTTTTATCCCCCCTCTTTCCATTCCTACTTTGTACCCAGGGTCTATAAACTGAGGATACTTTTATTCTAGGTTTACAGGATGTGTGTTGTTAATTTGTTTGTTTTTTTCTAAAAGTGTGTGGGATTTCATTACATCTCCCAACTGACTGACTTTAGTTTCTTTGTGCAGAGGTTAGCCAATGTGTAGCATGTTTGGAAAATATTACCTATTTTTCTATGTTCAGCTAGGCTGACACTTCATATTTTTATTTATGTACTTTTTCATTTCTTTCTAAATATCTACAGAATTGAAAATAACTCATACATACAGATTTTGCAAGCCACTACTAAATGAAGGTTATTAATGTGTTATGTCTGAGGGGAAAAAAAAACATTTTAGCAGGTTTGGGTGATGTGTAAAACCAGTTTATGATGAAATATATCTATGGTGTTTTATAAAACCTGAAATAATTACTTAAAAATGGTTCAAAACACGTTTGTCAACAGTTTGACTGCCTTAAAGTATAATGACAATTTTTAAACTCAAGAATACATACCAGAATTTATTATCTAAAATTGGTATGATTGACAGAGACTAATCCATATAGAAATAATACTTGGTGTTCCATTAATTTTTGGGAGAGGGTTTTAAGTCCACTCTGTGTCTTAAATATTAATTAAATTTAGGTAAACTATACATTCAAAATAATAATTCTTTCATCAAACATTTTAATAGTATTGAGATAAATATATGTAAGCCACTTGTATGTTATTTATACTACTAAGTAGATATTTCAGTCAATAATAATAGATTGGTTAACTGTTATGTGTTTGTATTTTGTAATGTATTTTGCATTTATAATCTTTGTTTATTTACATTTTTGTTTGCTATTGTCAGATAAAATACAGAAGGTACATTTAAATTTAAATTCCATGAGAATCATCTTTTCAGTATATATACCTCAAGCATACTTTTATTTGCCATGCTAAACAACTCTATTTTAAAGACTATTTTTTCTTAAAATCCAATGAAATCTCATTATGCTACCACTCGACTGAACATCTAAACATTTCAGTTTTCAATTCTTTAAAAGAAAAACTTAATACAGGAAGGGTCTAATTATCAGGTCTTATGAAGGTGACATGAACTAGTTCTACAACAGTTATTATTATTATTATTATTCACGGTCCTTTGTGGTAATCAATAGAATCCATCTTACTTAACTAGCTAAGCTAAGAAACAATACAAAGATAGCTTACAGGAAATCCCTAGGACTTAGAACATGAGGCTTTGAGCCTACAAAACCAGGAGCAGTACTCAAATCCATCATTGTGACTACCTAGTGAAGTCCTCAGTGTCACTGCCACTGGAAGATGTTCTGAAGCCTATTAGTTCAACACCAACAAAGAACATACATGCAAACACAGCCACAGATTCTTCAGAAATTATTATGCTTTTCAGGTACCCACTTCCCTCCTTAGAAGGATGAATTCTGTACACATCTTTCCCTGTATATCATGATTTTCTGAATTGAAATTTTCTGCTATATTTGTTATTGCTAAGGTACTATTCCTGTGTCTGAACTCAGAGGAAAACTAGAAAAATGAGTATCTCTCTCTTATGTAACACAGGCAAAATTTATATAAATATAAGTGTGGGAAATCCTCACACTTAGAAAAGATATTCAGTAAAACTGAGAAGATGTGCTTCAGGATGACCTTAGAGATGTTCCAGTGCTTTTAGTCTCCTGGCAAGAGTCATCATGCTTATTGTCACAAACAACAAATCGTACTCATTCAAATCACACGCTGGAAAAGACAGCTACTCTAAGCCCAAGTGATGACATTTCCTTTCTTCTCAAATTTTTGAAAAGATTGTTGATATTTTACTACACTTTGAATCTTTATCTGTATAACACTAGCTAGTGATTTCAGATTGGTATCCATTCTATCCCAATAGCAATAAATAACCCAGAAAGTTTAGAACTATCTCCCGGATGCCATAATTTTACTTCTATAGAAAGTAGAAATATTTTGTCCTAGAGATATTCTAATCACTTTAAATTCCAATATCTGATGCAAGTTTTTGCTTTTTAGTCAGTATCAATAAACACTATTTAAAGTACTGACAGTTGGAAACTTAATTAAGAAATTATAAATAAAATGTATCTTTTAAATGTAAGGCATTTTTTCCTTTGTAAAATTCTACTTTGAAAGCTCCCGTGGGTTTACCGTGTCTAAAACTAATATTGTAGGAGCAATGACTAGGCTATAAGAACAGAAACAGAGGACATATTCATTTATTTTTTAATGACAAAAAAAAATCCCCAAAGAAACAAAAAAAGACTGCTTGTTTTTTGTTTGTTTGTGTGTTTTTAATAAAACACCCAATCACTTCCCTCTTGCAATTAATAAGTTACTCAATGAAAACCCAAAGCTATTTTCCTTTCCACTTGATGCTGAGGTAAAGTGCTTTAGTTGAATGATGTCATTATTTAACCCAAATCCATAAACCTTATGAAAGTAAACTTCAAAGAGGCATATGTGGACATAAAACGAAAAGCTTTTGTCCTAAAGAGAATAAGATGTAGTTTATTCTGTAGCCAATTTGAGTAAACTTGGCCCTAGAGCACAAATTTAAGTTACCCCAATTTCCATGTTCCAACATGGAAGTAGTTTCTGATGTTTTATAGCTTTGCAGAACAAAGGAAATCATAAATCAAGTGAATTTTAAAATACATTGGTGGGTACATTACAGAGATAGATAGAGAAAGATGGAAGAAACATTTTTCTTTAGGCCCAAGTCGCTATGTGATGACATTCTATGGCTTGGGATTAACAGAAGCTAATTGTATGATAAGTTAATAGATTGTGGAACGTTTTTTATCTAGTAGGCACAGAATGGTAGTTCTTACACAGAGGTGAGCAAGGGAATGAATTCTGATGAATTCTGGAGGACAAGAACTAGGGCAAAATAAGGTAATTAGCCTCTGGACCCACAACATTCCAATCTCCCCACAGTACTACAATTCTAATCAGTCAGTGAGTTTCTAAAGATATCGCTTCTCCCCTGGAATTATTACACACACACACACACACACACACACACACACACACACACACACACACACACTTGAATTTTATCTAACTCAAATTAAATTTTGATGCAGGAAATATATGTGTGTGTGAAACCACCAACCAGTTTGCTCTGAGAAACATGTACAATTTTTTTCAATGTGTCTTTATTTCTAGTATGAAAAACTAAGTAGAAGGGCCCTTTCCTCTGAAAACATACTGGAATTCAGCAATATTTAATGACAAATCCAAGTTTTCTTCATAGCCTTATTTCATCTATTTTGATTTGGGTATAAAAGTAGAATAGTCGTGCTCTACATTTTTTGAGGTGAATAGATTTTGTCTATGGATAAAGAAAAAAAATCTCCATGTACTTAGCTCAGTTAGTAAGACATTTCTTTAAGTAACTCTAATTCATCTCCTACCATATAAATGCTTATTTTAACTGTATGTCTATTTTCAAGTCATGTACAATCGAAAGTTATGAAAGCACATAACCATTCCCTATAAAACATGGAGATTTGTGCTGTTTGTTTCCTTTTTCAAGGGAGAAATATAATTTTTAAAACAATTTTATAGATTTTCTTATTTATTTGAAGCATATAATCCCTTAGGACAAGCAAGTTCAGGAAATTTTACAAAAATCATTTTGGTTCCTAAGAATGATCTTGGATTAAAAAAATTCTAAATAAAATATGTCTTTTGTTTTGTTTTGTTTTTAGATAGCGTTTCTGTTGTAACTCTAGTTGTCCTAGAACTCACTTTATAGTCTAGGCTGACCTCAGACTCATAGATCTGCCTACCACTGCCTCCTGTGAGCTGGGATTAGTGTGTGCCACCACTGCCTGCCTTAATAAAATATGTCTTGATGATAGAAAAAGGTTTTTTTTTAATCACTAGATTTTTATTTTATTTTCTAGAATATACAATTTTTCTTAGTTTAGCATTTTCTGAATTTTTGTTCTCATTTTTATTTATTTTACTTTTGAGATTTTAGTATGATTACATCATTTCCCTTTTCCCTTACCTCCCTTCAAACTTCCTTCTTGCTCTCTTTCAAAGAATGGCTCCTTTAAATTAATTGTTGTTACATCCATACACACACACACACACACACACATACACATTGCTAAATATAATGGGATCACTAAATATAATGTGATTGTATGTGTGTTTTCAGAGCTGAGCATTTGGTACTGGATAATCAGTTTGGTGTGCTTGTCCAACCAGAATACTATTCCTCCACTCTCATACTTTTTTAGTTGCCTGCAGTTCTTGGAGAAAGATGGAGGACTTACAGTCTTTACCATGTCCATTTTAGCATACTGTTGCTGTCCTTATTCAGACCAGGTTTCTGATACTTTTTCTGTATAGTTTCTGACATTACTAGATACAAGTCTCACAGCCAACTCTCTGATTCTCTGGCTCTTAAAAATCTTTCATTCCGTCTTCCACAATGTTGTCTGAGACTTAGATTGCAGAGTTGTTTTGTAGATGTATCCATTAGGATTTGCCTTTCCAAATCTGCACTTTGATTGTGTATGGTTTTCTGCACTGGTCTCCATATGTTTCAAAGTGTCCTTGATGAGAGGTGATATATAAGGACAAATATTAATAGTGTAGTAAAAGGGTGGCTGTAGATCTCATTCAAGATCCATGACATCACTAGCACTGAAAAGAGGGCTAGATATCCAGTACCAGGCATGATTTCCCTCTTGTTGAGTCTTAAATCTAATTAGAGAGCTATTGCATTTTTATGGTTATTTTGCCATGCTGATTATTGTGTTTCATGTTATTTTACCATGCTCATTATTGTGTTTCACAGGTTCATTATGTTTGAGTAGGACTATTAGTTGTATTCCTTCTTTGCTAGCATGCATGATGTCTTCTGGTACCATAAAAACCAGTCCTCAGGGAAGAGGCATTCAAATTAGTTCAAGCTTAGAGACCTCTGGGCCCTATGTCTTAAGTGTCTTCAGCAATAGGGACTTACCTTCTACCTCCAAGGAACAATTGCCTCTGGATATTCCTGACCAACAAATCAAAAGAGGGCCTCTCAGAATAGAGGACACAAAGAAAATAAGGCCCTAAAAATCAAAATAGTTGAAGCTCATATGGACTCAGACTCAAGTATCATGCACAGTACCTGCACAGATCTGCACCAGATTCTCTGTGTTTATATTATGACTTTCAGTTTAGGGTTTGTATGGGATTCTTGAATGTGGAAACCACTGGGTCTCTGATTCTTGTGTCTTCTTTTCTTGTGGACTCTTTTCCTTCTATTTCTTTGTCCTGTCTAACTCTGATGAATTAGTTTTTCTTTTTACCTTATATTTTACTTTATTTTATTATTATGCCTTGGAACACTGTTTGTTTTCTAATGAGACAGAAAGGGAGTGGATTTACTCAGAAGATGGGCATCTGGGAGGAGTAGAAGGATGGGAAATTATAAACAGGATATATTATGTGAGAAAAAAAATCTATTTTCTGCTGCAGCCCAGACCAGTTGTGGCAGTGTAAGCAAACTGTAGAAAGGATTCCAGCTTGCTGAAATCCCAGAAGGCCATGGCCCATCGGCTCTTCTTCATCTTTTCAACTGTATAGCTGTGTAAAGTCTTATAGAAATGGTGCCTACATTACTGAATAGTAAAATTAATCCCTTGGCTGACTATTGATGATTGGGAAAGAGACACTGCCATTCCAGCTCAAATAATTGTAATAACCTTGTTATAAGAATGAATACCTGTGCTTGTTTGTCAGATTTCTGTGTCATTCATCATCCTCCATGGAGCATCCATGAACCCATTGTGGGAAAAGCCTGGTTCCTCCTGCAATTTTCCATAGAAGGAAAAAATGAGGGACTTTCTTGCTTTGTATTGGGATCTTTGCCTCTTGGAGAGAGCATTACCAGGCCTGATGAAAAAAATTCATTTAAACTATATATGTATATTTATATGTATTGGAGATTTTCTTTTATAGGTGGACAGTTAATAGTACTATTTCTTTTTTGTATTTATCTATTTATTTATTTATTTATATACACATTGATATGTGTATATTTTTCCATACAGTTACTTGATGTTTTAATTTTTGTCTAAAGGACAAGAATAAAACAGAAAAAGATAAACAAAAATGTGTCATTTGGAATAGGACAAATAAACAAACAGAATGAATAGAGCCCAAGAGGAGACACAAGAAACTGAAACCCACTCATCACACACTCAGAAACTCTACACAAACCTTACACTTAAAGTCATGATATATATCCAAAGAACCTGAATGACAAATAGAAAGAAGAAAATATATTAATTAATTAAAATTAAAATAATAAGAAAACAATTGAAATGGTAAGGACCCCTCACATGGAATGATGAGCCATGGATCCTCCAAAGATGGTGTTGAGTCTATTTCTTTTGAGCATATATTGCTGGTCATGTATCCTATCTTTAAGAATAGTTTGTTACCCAGTGAGATTACCATGGAGGAAACTAAATATTCATTTGAAAGTGGTTAACAATTAGATATTGCATCTGGGGGATGGGGACACGTTTTAGCTCTATGATCCCATCTAGTATAGGCACTGTACATGCTGCCTCTGTCTCTGAGTTCTTATAATGTGTAATCTTGGTAATTTAGAGAGCCTTGGTTTTAGTGTACTCCATTCCCACTGGCTCTTACATTCTTTACTGCTCCTCTTCTACAGGGTTCCCTGAGCCCTTAGGGGAGGGATTTGATAGAGAGTGTTCCAAGTTCCCTCGATCTCTGCATAGTGTGTTACTGTGAGTTTCTGTGTTTGTTCCCATCGTCTTCAGGAGTAAGCTTCTCTGAAGATGACTGAGCATAATACTGATCTATGGCACAAAAGAATGTCATTAGGAATCATTTTATTGCTTCTTCTTCCCTTTTTTTTTTCTTAGAACTGTAGTATTTGGTTTTACCCTATATCTCTGGGTTATTTAATCTCACTCTTGGTCATACCTTCAGTGTCAGTTATGGCTTTTAACTTTTTTTCACATATCTTTACTGTTATTTAATAATCCTCCTTTCTTCTAAATTATTATCTCCCTCTAATCTCCCTAAGTAGACTCTCCTCATTTTTGGCCACTTCCCTGATCATGTAGTTGTTCCCCTCTCAATTACTTCCCACATCCTTACTGCCTTGTTACTTTTTTGACTTCCGTAATTACTTCAGGACATGTACTCACATCTGAAGATGTGAAACTAGGAACTTCTTATGAAAGAACATGAGACATTTATCTTTCGATATGTAGATCACCTCATTCAGTATGATCTTTTCCCATTCTACCAACTTACTCGCAATGTTCATGATTACATTTTTCTTGACAGCTGAATAGTATCACATAGTGAGTACATACCACATTTTTATTATCTACTTATAAGTTGAAGTACATTTAGATTGTTTCCATTTTCTAGCCATTGTTATTAGAGCAGCAGAAGGCTGAGTAGGATGTTGAGTCCTCGGTCTTAATGCAAAGAGTTGGTATAGCTAGGTGATACGGTACATCAATTTTTAGTTTTTTGAGAATTCTCCACACTGATTTTCATAGTAGCTGCCTTAGTTTTCCATCCTACCAACAATGAATAAGGGTTCTCTTTCCCCCTGTATTCATCCCAGCATTCGGTTGGATATTTTATTTAAATCTTTGCATTTTTCCATTTTGAGAAGTATGAGACAAAATTTCAGTTCTTTTTATTTGCTTTTTCCTAATCACTAGGGACAGTGAACATTTTTTGTGATATTTATGGATCATTTTCTTGAGAATCACCAATGTTAACATGCTACATATTTTGACAGGAACGTACAGTAGAGAGAACATAGGTATGCATTGATGATATGAGTTATCAGCAACTAGTGTCTCCCTTCCCAATGGTACCTTAAGCTGCTGTCCACTTTAAAAATGTTTATACTAACCATGTTTTTTTTTGGGGGGGTAGATGAAATAATGTTTCTTTGTTGTAATTCTGGCTGCCCTGGAACTCACTCAGTGGCCCATGCTGGCCTCAAACTCACAGAGATAAGCTGCCTCTGCCTCTCAAGTGCTGAGATTAAAGGCATGCACCACAACTGCTTGGCCATGAATGTTTATATAAATCAGAGAATTTATATGGATACTTCACATTAACACCTTTAAAAATAGTTCACAATAAAAAAAAATCCATGTAAGTTTGTTTACATTTGTCACAAAACCTTTATGAAGTTATTTATTCTAAAAGAGAAGTTCTACAAACACTCTATGTAAAATCAAGACCTTTAGAAAGTAGATGTTCTTGGGAAGTACCATTTCCATGACACTCCAGTACTCTACATACTCACATATATTTATAAGTAATTTTTCATGGTTTTGCTATATTTTCAACAAAATGTCATAAATTATCCAAAAAGCGACTCAAATTACAATTTAATCACTGATACCTGCCAGTATTTACTTTATTATTTGTCCCAGAAATATTTATAGAGATGACAATTATTTGTTTCACAAAACATGTTCCTGCTCAAGGAGCAATCTTGAATTGAAGTAATGTTACCGTACATTCTAATAGACGACAGACAGCTAAACACATTTAAGAAAGTCAAACTAAGACACTGTGGTTAGAATTTAATATTGAGTCAGTATCCTACTTCTGAAAATGGATAGTTCCTTTGAAATTCTATAGGTTTTGTCACTACTGGAAACATACTGAGAACCATGGGTTTTTTTTTTTTTTTTACTGATTTGATTGGTAAATCTAATTCAGCATACATTCAGTATCTTTCTCTTGAAATATGTGAAAGGAATGGCTGCTCTGTATTAGATTCAAAGAGATAATAGTACAATATGTGACAAAGGAACATGCAGGGAAATGCAGTGGTAGGTAGTTTGTCTTTTGTACTCAATACTTCTATGACAGAAAAGTGCTGATGGATTTTTAACTGCAGAGTCATGATTTCCTTAGTCATCTGTCTAATTAACCAGACTCAATGTTTATCACTTCTCTTTAAAAATGGAAAAGCTGATTTAATGTGTATTTTAGGAAGCCTTAGAGATTATTAACATCTAATTGTCAGCCCATAAATCATCCTAAGATTTTATATTATGTGACTGTGAATCATCTATGCTGCTAATTGTGGATTTCCTTCTAAAGCTACTTTGATAGTCATTGTGTGGTTCTCAATTCCTCTGTGACTTAGTCTGACATTTAGAAACTTAGAAATGTCATCAGGCATGTTGTAAAATGTTACGTTTGCCAGGAAGATTAGGAATATTGTGGTAGCAGAATGATTCTTGCACCCCAATCCCCAGGGAAACCAGGAATGTTAAGCACACAGAATTGTCTTTTCAAAGGAAAGGCTGTAAAACCCATTCTTACATCCAGAGGTTGGGATTTAAAGGTGATTAACATCTTGGTTATCTGCATTGTATTTTGGGCCAGGCCACACTAAGCTTCCACAGCCAGGACCAGTGGCTAGTAGTCTAAACGGCCCTAACATTATCTATATAGCCAGGGGCTTCCCCAAGCTCCCACAACCAGAACCTGATATGGCTAATAGTCCAAATGACTTCTATGCTATTTGTATGACCACGAATAAGCCAAATCCTTCCTTAGACCCATAAGTTAATATAGGTAGCCTATCTCTAAAACCCATATTTTTGGAAGAAATGACATATACTTTGAGTTGAGTTTTCATGTAATTATACCTCCTTGTGCACCAGGGATTGTATTACATCAGGAAACTTCTTTCCAAACTGTACTGTTTAAATATGCTGGCAATAAACAACCTGGCATAATTAAGTCAGGATGAACTGACTTTTCATTCTCACATTTTTGTGAATAATTTTCCTGCTTGCCATGACACCTTCAGGGACACTTGAAACATATTATGACTGTCAAAGCATTGGTCATCTGATCTTTCAATAATTCACATTATTATCTCTATAACTAGAATTCACATGATATTTCCCTGTCTTATATTTTTTTCTTTTAATTATTCCTAAGACATAAGCATTTTTACTTTTCCTTAAAACATTTAACAACACAGTATCAATGTTATTCAAGAAAATTGAAGTTATAGCCAGAAAATACTCATTAAAGTATAGTATATTCTAGGCATTGTCCTAAGGTTGAAGGGTTTGCAAAGTAAAATACCATAATTTTTTTTATTATCTGACACATAACAGCTCAATAACCACTCGCTGAATGAAAGATTAATGTTAATTATGTTTCAAACATAATAGCTGTTCATTATAGGAAGAGGAGAATCTGAAAAAAATTATAAAAAATTAATAATAAAGTAAATATTAGAAAGACAAAGAGTAGTAGGAAAGGTAGCTTGGGAGTACCTATTTGCACTACTCATAAATCTATAATATATAAACTAAATAAAATCAAAATATATTATACATGAATTAATATTCAAGGCATGTCTTTAAGACTTCTTTTGTAACTAAGTGGTTAACTACATGTACTTCCTACATATGAAGGCTAGGAATATTCCCAATGTCTAAATTCGTGGGCCAAATTAGAGAGCAGAGTAGGAACTATCAACACTGAAGCATACTAACATTATATGGACTCAGCAGGATATGTTTAGGAATATACATATATATACACATTCATGTTTGTATCCATGCAATAACAATTACCAACAAAACAGACCATAAATATGAAGGATGTTGGAGAGAGGTATGTGGAAGGATTGTGTGGGAGGAAAGGAAAGGAATAAAATTTATAATTACTTCTAACCTCAAAAAAAATGTTCAGGGATAAGAGTCTATAATTAGAATGTATGGATGTAGTAGATGAGATCTGAGGAAGGAACAGAAGAGTTTAGAACATTGCCAAAGAAAACTCTAGTTTGGGATTGTCTTTAACTGTTCTTACCAAGCAATGATAGTATAACATTCTATATTTCTCATCCTGTCCAGATCCAGAAGTTTCTCTCACTATGGATAGAAATCAATATAAAATTCTGATAATATATGGAATCTTAAGGATGATGTCTCAAAAGTTTAGATAAGTATATCCTAACCCATAGCATTTCAGACAGCAAATTGTTGTAGTGTGTAACCTCTGTGACATACACAGCTCAATATAACATAGACATAAAGCAAGAGGTTTACTCTCTAGAATGTAATAAGTGGACATTAGGGATAAAGTCTTAATGCCATCTAACACATAAAATGAGAAAAACAAGTTTTATAACAAGAGATAAATTGAAAGAGACTATAATAAAGTAATGATGAAAAGTACTGCTTAAGTTGAGAGTGTGAGAAGCAACTCTGACAAATTTAAATCCTACCAAGAATTAGTGGATAACAAGAAAGCAGTCATATGCAAAAGACAGGTCACAGAGAGAGCGGAGATCCCAAGGCAGGAATGAACTTGTAGGACGCATAAGTCACAGAAAAGAGCATGTAACAGGGTAAGGTGTTTGAGGAGAAGTGAATGAGGTAGAAAGGAGAGCTAGATAAGGGCTAAGGGAAGACAGAAAATCATTTTTGAAAGCCTGTGAAAGTCGTGATAAATGGTTAGAATATTGTCATACCTGAACTAGGAAGCTGCTAAAGGATTCAGCAGAGGTGTGATATAGGATTTATAAGTCAGGTTTGAATTTTACTTGAAACAAATGACTCAAGGAAAAAAAATAGGGAGACTATTAGGCAGTATGGCAAGGGTTCAAAGGGACAGTTCTCTTGTCTAAAATAGTGGTGGTGATGGGGACTGCAGAGAGAAAAGAGTGAACTGAAGATGTATTTTAAAGACAGAATTGAAACGACACTATATTTTCGTGTGTAGAGAAAGGAAAGAAAATGAGAATTTGAAACAAAATTTCAAGGCTTTTATTTTGATGAGGGTTTAATTTTGATAGGATTAAAGCTTTCTGAGTTATTCCAAGGAGTGCTGAACACTCCCGACATAAACAGGATCCAGTAACAGAAACACAAAATTCCACTAGAGATAGAGTAGAAAAATTATAAATATGAAACAAATTTCTTTTCCAAGTTTATCCTTGTAAGATGTACTTTAATCCAAGCATATCCTTATGTTTCATTTCTTTCACCTACCAAACCTAGAGCCCTAAGGAGTTTACTTGAAAAATTTCCATTAGTTTGCACATTCTTATATATTGCTATTAAGTCTATTCAATCTGTGTTAGGCCATTGCAGTACCCTCAAATGCTCCCCCTTCTAAAGTAAAAAGTATTGCAAGAGTCAGCTTTATAAATCAACATTTGTACAGAAATAGAATAAGAATCTGTAGATGTTGACTTACCAGATGTAGATGTTGATTCAGGGCAGTGGAAAGTTGATTCTTTTCGTCTAATCACTGGTTTTTGTCCAGAGCCCTGGAGTCCTAGAGAATTTTGGCATCTGAACAACATAGTTTTGATCCTTGAACTGGAAGGCTGAAGCTTTCATATAATCTAAAACATTTAAAGTGCTCACCTGGGCCTAGAAAGCTTCAGCCTTAGTGTTCTGAGACCTACTTCTGGCTGAGCCACTCTGACTAGTGTAAATTCCAAATCCGGTCGAGAATAAGACCAGCATGGTAAAGCCAAATTTGAAGCAAGCAAGCTTGAATTAAATTAAATACCGGTAAGGAAGATGGACTCTGATCAGGACCATTCTGAGGTGCTCATGGAGTGAAACTGCCACCTCCAGATCTCCCACAGAAAAGTCCCAATCACGTGGCACAGGTGCTTAAAAAGGTAGAATCTGTGAGTTCTAGCCACTCCTTATTCTAACCAAGAGATTAAATCCTTAGCTAAGAAATATTCAAGATTATTGCACCTGAACAGCCCTACATAGTATTCCAAGAGGTTACCTATTTTTCTTTTAGTGATATCTTAGGCACAGTAGCTAAAATTTAAAGCATAATTTTTGCTCTTACATTAGCTCCTTCTGAACTCTTACTCATCTAGTTCAATTCACTCTCTGTTCTGGGTTTCTTCTGCCAAGCTCTGCTGTGTCTCTGTGTCTCTCCGAGTTCTTACTGCTCTGTATTGCCTCTGTAACTGACTCTTCAACTGACTGCTCTGTAACTCATTCCAGCCTCAGTTTCTCTAACTCCTCTGTAACTCACTCTTCAGTTTACTCTATTAACTGTTCATCAACTGACACTTCAGCCTGCTTCTCAATTGACTGCTTCTCCTAACTGACTCTTCTTACTCTAATTCTTCCTCTGATTAGTCACGTTGTCTGCCATTAGCTCTGACTCATCTTAGATGTCACTTCTTGTGTGACACTGACTTATTCTGAGTTCTGCTTCCTGCATCTGCTCCACTGTTTTCTCTAGGAATTAATGGCATGAACCACCACTGCATTCTGAATATTGGGATTAAAGGTGCTTGCTACCACTGCGTTTGGAATACTGGGTTAAAGGTATGTCTATATTCCATCCAGATGACACAGGTCTCTGAAATTAGCCCCTGGAATACATATCCTAGCTTTCACACATGGTATTCCTCTATAGGAATCAGATAAGAATTGTTTAATTCATAACTTACTAGAAGTTAAGACTCAGTTTCTAGGCATATAATAAAAAATCGATTCTTTTCCAAAGTACAATGCCAATCTGATAAATTTTACTGATTTGAGATAGTATGGTAAAAAGAGGAAAATACTATTTTGAGCCCAACATCTATGCATATATCTTTCTTCAATTTAGTTCTACACATTTGTCAGCTGTACTTTTTTAAAAAGGTCACAATACTATTTTGATATTTTGTTCCTTGGACCTGTTCAAGATTCCCACCCCCTGCTGGGAGAGAAGATATGGCCTATTAGTAAATATCATATCTCAGGGAGTTTTAGGAATCTGTGACATAAGTAAAATGGATGATCTCAAAGAATGACAGTAGCTCCTACTCCAACCATAGTTGGTATAGGACAGAATGACTGCAATTAAGATATTGATTTTTGAAAGAAGGTGCCCACTGCAAGAAATATCTGTTTTTGAAATATTTAAAGATCATGGGAGTTCAGATCATTCTCTCTGTGTGTGTGCATGTGTGTGTGTATGTGTCTGTGTGTTTATGTGTCTATATATGTCTGTGTTTCAAGACATGAGATCATATGAAATACTATTAAAGTAGATTTTTATATTTTCAGAATGTAGTCAATCACTTTACCCATTCCTAGGATAATTGGAGGTGCTGGCAGGTGTTTGCAGAATGTGTACAATCACTATAAAATAGTTAGGATATTCTATGCCATAAGTAAATAAATTTAGTTATTCATTACCTGACTATATGCTTGTATTTCCATATGACTTGTTTTATATGTACTAATCTAACTCTATAAAATACTTTACATGTGTTGATTTAGGGTATATATTTTATCTAATATTCAACTATTTTCAATAACACTGGGAAAGCAATAAAATACTAGTAAACATTTGATGAGTTTAGATTCATTGCTTCTAGATCCAATATACAGAATTGCAGGATTACAAGAGGCATTCTGAGGAGGTAGAAGAAGGATTTCTGAATTACAGGGAAATGGTTTAGTAGGAAAAAAAGAAAAGTAACATCCATACTTGAATTTGTCAATCTTAATAAATTGGCAAATGTGAGACTTGATAACAGACATGTTTCTTATTCTTTATGAGATGAGGAGACACTAAATAATACTCATAAATAATAAACTTATATGAAATTATGGAAAGCTTTCCAAAATTAAATCAAAATGATTTTCAGTACTTATGAATTTTTTCCTAAGTTAATTTCACAAAATTGTCCTTAATTAAGCATTGTATAGTCACTCCTACAGTGGATACATATAGCAGGTACATCAGATAATTTCTATTTTTCAGCATTACATGAAATTAGAACCAGATTCAGTCATTGTAGTATAAACTATTATTCTTGACTTTAACCACAAATTCTAATTATCTAACCATAGCAGTTAGCAGGGCTAAATGAACCCATTATATAATGGATTATTTGTCAAATGTCAATTCATTCATCACATTTTGACAAAATATGAATCTAACCTTGGAGATAAAAATCATTTTTTTCTAAAATTCATCTTTAGATCCAGCATTTCACTTGAAAACTTAATGGAAGTACAGATTGTAACTATCAAACATTTGTTTTCTCTACAAAGTCTAACATGATGGTATAGAAAGCATTCCTCACTTTAATCTCTAATACCAGCCAAAAACTAAAAGGAATATGTGGATTCAGAATTTGCAATCACAGAGCAGCATTTATCTAAAGTCTTGGGATATGCTAAATAGCTCACATTGTTTTGCAGACAACAGGAATTTGCACTTGGAAGAAGTAATGCATCAAATTACCTGGCAACTATTAAGCTGATATATACATCTAGGAACTTACCTTCTCATAACCAACACACCATATTTGATTATGTTCTGAGAAAATGCTCCACATACATATGTGACTTACTTTATTAAATCTAACTATTAAAGGCAGTTTCCACTAACAATTGCTCCATTTTTTATATAGAAGAATGTTTCCGTAAACTATTTATATAATGGAGAATAATTAAAAAACATTAAGAATAAAGGGTTTGGAGAAAACATCATTATAGGTTGCATTATCAGAGAGGTTTGAAACAAATGATCGGATGGAGTTAATTTTCTTGTAAATCCATTTTACCTTATACGAATAAAATTCTACCTTGAAAAAGTCTCTAATGAACAGACAAACTCAATCTTAAGATTTTATTATAGACATTCTGAGATCATTCATTCAGACTAAATACAAAAACTAAGAGGAAATGGAATCATGGATTCCTAAGGCAGGAAATATTGCCATTGCATACTTTCTGTGTAGTTGCATTAGAAACCAGTGTGACAGTATGAGTTTGCCAAACTTTAGAGAATTATACATGTGGGTGCAAGGGGCTAAGAGTGTGAGACAAAGTCAGAAGTAGCTCTAACATTCAGGAACCTTCGAAAGGAGGAGAGACTGACATATGAACAATAGTAAATTATTTTTAAATGTTTTATTTATTTATTTAATATATGAATAGTCTGTTTATGAATACCTGCATGCCAGAAAAGCGTATCAGATTCCAAGCAGATGATAGATATTATAGATGGTCGTGATCCACCATGTGATTGCTGGGAATTGAATTCTGGACCTCTGGAAGAGTAGTTAGTGCCCTTAACTGCTGAGCCATAGATTAAAATATCAAATACGGAGTTACTATTTGGGTGTATAAGATAAAAAGCAAGGAGACCATCTGTGTCCCAACCTTAAACTAGAGAAGTACAAAGGCATGAGATTAGGGCATGAAAAAGCAGAAGAGACCAGGGAACTGTATTTTATATCTAGATACTCCTCAAATAAGGTCAATTCTTGAACTTAATCATAATTAATTCTAAGTGTTGTCTCACTGAAGTGTATTAAGAGAAGTAGTTTAAGCATATCCAGGACAGTAAGCTCTGCTATGTATTTTTGCAGACTGCAGTCAGGTATATGTTATGTTACTTGAACTTGGGGTTGAATACAGAAGCCAAATTAATACTTACCTTTGTAATTTAATTCTATTTGTCTTTTTTTAGTGCTTTCCATGTTACCCTACATCACAAAGTCTGAGGAGAGGGTAAATATCTTCTTGTAGAATGAATAATGTTTCATGTGTTTTGGATGTTCGTTGGGTGGTTTCTAGGTCCTCCCTCATGGCTGCATGTTAAAAGACTCTGATTTTATAAAGGCTCATTATTTTATAGGATATATCAGAATTATTAAGTTTCCCACTCTTGCAAGTATCAAATGCCAATATGGCAGCCTTGTGTCACAATCTTGGAGAGCATCTAGGGAGTGTAAGGCATCTAGACAACTAATGATTTTTCTAAGATGCTGAGTCTTATAATTAGCAATGATGTAAAATGGCCCTGAAAGAAAAAAATGCTGCAACTAATTATTAATTTAAAAGAAAAAAGAATAGCAAAGAAAGACTCACATGTCACTAAATGTAATGTTTAAATCTCTTCAGGATCCAGTTAGGTGGTATTTCTGAAGATGATGAAGCCAGTGGCAGAAGTTAAATTCTCATCTGCTATCAGTATACAACAAACTACATAATGAGAGCAAGACTGAGATAAAGATCAGGACAGATATGGGGTAGAAATATAGGCAAATTGCAACAGAGAGAGATTTTTTTGTGACTGTGAGCACAGATATGGCTACAGACATAGATGTGTATTGCAGAGTACTCTGTGTGGCAGTGCTTATGGATAATGTTGTAACTGGCTGTTAGTTGTGGATATGGCTATACATACGGATGCACAGACACATGCATAAATGTGGCTATGTCTAGAGTATGGATATCATATAAATCTGAACACTATTAGTAAAAACGAAAGAGAGTACATTTAGAAGAACACCCTTATGAGTACATAATTTCTGATGGACCAAACATTTGAGTCTTATCCTTTATACAAAAAAGCTACTTCTTCTTTACTGAATCATTTGGACTGTTGTTATTCCTTCATCGATAGCCCAAACCTATTGAGATACTCATCCCAGACATTCGCATGCATTCTGCCCTAATTGCATTTGGCCTCCGAGTTTCAAGGAGGTATTAGGATACAGGCTTGGGGATCATAATTGGAAGGAGATATATCTATATGGCCTTGTAGGAGCCAAGAAATCCATGTCAAGTGCTGACTTTCAGGTAATTTAGGATTACCCACATTCCTGTCAGAAATGCCTCACCCATGTTCTTTAAGTAAACCCAAACACTCATTAAGTCACTCAGGTGGACTTCAGTGGAATCATACTTCATTTTGGTTGGTATTGTTTACATCTCACCAGGAAAGAAGGAATTTTCCCTGCAGAAACTATTGACTTAAAAGAAAAATCAAGAGAATATGTAAAACTAAATACTTAGAAATAATAAAACCATGAACAAGACAAACAGAACAAAAGTATTCCATAGAAATAGAAATAGCAATAGAAAACAGAAAATAGCAATAGAAAATAGAAATAGAAATTCTAAGTAACATGAAGGAATAAAATTAAATGCAAATAGAATGCAAGAAGTTATTTGACAATTTAAAATAAAGAGAAAAAACACAGAAAGAAAAGATGGAAAGTAGTGTTCTAGGTGAGAGGTCACTCTTCCCAATTTTGGAAGAGAACCTGATTAAAGTTATGTCTGTCCTCTGCTTTATGAGAAGCAAGCATTTGTAACAAAAATGCCATCTTTATTAGCAGGTACCACATGAGTCAGCAGCTCTTTCACACACTGTCTTTTAATCTCCAAACCGAAGCGCCTAAACTTGAGGAAAAAGTAAGCAAGAGCCAATGGGTTCATGTTCCTAAGAACAATTCAGAAGGCTGCATCTAGCAAAAATTCTAATTTCTTAATCTCTCAATTTAGCAACCAGGGTTTGTTCTCTGACAGATTCTCCTATAGTAATAATGATTGCAAACCCTCGATTACTAACACAGCTTTGACTTTTTGTTCCACCTCACAGCCCCAAGTTCATTTCAGACTTTCATAATTTAAAATTCTAGTTTATTTTTTCTTCAAAACTCAGAGTTGTGACAAAAATAGAAGTAAAATATTCTTGCTATCTTTAAATAGTTTTTCATTCTGGTTTGCTATTGTTTTTAGGTACAAGAAGAGTAAAATAATTAGGATCCATTATCAAGACAATCGGAACACTGAATCACTATAATGGCCTCTGTCTAAATAAATCATGGTGTCGTGTTCATATAAAAGATAGTTCTATAGCTGTTACTGCAATCTATACTCAATGAAGCAAAATAATGCCATCTTGCTGAGATAGCAAGAATATTAAATGGAACTGGCTTTTCTAGGGGGAAAGTTCCAAGCATTCTCCTTCAGAGTGGCAAGTGCATGGTGATTACATGCACATAGAGTCAGCAAATTGAGGGCCCCACCTTACCAGATTCTCCAATGTCCCTGATACCAAGTGAAAAAGTAGATAGGAGCTCTGTAGATGGTTTACAGACTTTTCCATTCAGTTCAATCTCCAACTTCTCAAAAATCACAGCATATTCTCTTACTAGTGAACAAGCAATAAAAGAAGATATTATGAGAAACAATTTTCCTTAGCCCTCTTCTAGTAGCCATTCACAGTGAAATGTAAGTCTCTATCTGAATTTTTTTCTTTTGATTTGTATTCTGCTCTGGCCACTCACTCCACTTATTGCAATGTTTTGGAATTCTGGAATTCACTAGAGATACCTTCCCCTCAGGATATTTAGGAAAGATAAATGAACATGGGCAGAACTATCCACTACACAATTACACCTGATGTCATTGCTCTTTACTGGCTCTCTCACTTTCTTCCATACTTTCCAGAGTTTAGAGTAAGTATTCAGTGTCTATTCAAATAGTGCACTCATGAGACAAGGCTTTGGCAAGGCTATGGAAGATTGTGTCTAGTTAGCCTAAGCAAAACCAGTTTTTACCAGTTCTCATCATTGAACTTCTTTGCTCCGTTAAGTGCTTCTGCCTTGACAACAAACTATATATGGCCATAATTTTTACCTCCTTGTTCTAATACATACCTCTACTACCTCTGTATCATCTATCTTAGGATATCAGACTTTGCTGACACATTGGGAGAACTTCAATAGAATAAGATATAAATTAAGGAACAAGAAATAAAATCTACATATAATTTCCCTAACATTCCACGGGGGAAAGAACACTGAATTTTCTTGGGAAAACAACGAATTTCTAATATTGCCTCCAAGCTCTTAAGACAACATTCTTTAGCCCAGAACAGAGGCTCTTAGCAGTGCACATGTATGGTATTTATGTAGGAATACATCAATCTCCACTTGCCTCCCTTTTTCTGTTAGTTTTCTTTTATTTTTGAAAGTATAATACAATTACAACATTTCATGCTTCCCTTTCTTCCCCCAAAAGATTCCCATATACCTTCCTTGCTCTCTTTCAAATTCATGGCCTCTTTTTTAATTAATTATTATTATATGTATCTGTATATATGTATATACATACAAATCCCGAAAGATACCCTCTCAATCTCTATGTAAGGCCTACAACTTACTTACTCAATATATAAACAATAATAATGCAAGACCTTATTTATTATATATGAAACATAAAAAAAGGATTTATTACAGGTTCCCCAGGCTCTTCTCCAACAATGTTGCATAATGTTATCTGACCATACAGAAAACATGTACCTCTACCTTTCATACCTCTCCTCATTGCCAAATTCCATACATATACTTATTAGAGATTGTCTCATCAAAGTCTATCTCTCTCCTCCATGTAGCTATTCATTCATTACTAGAGTATTTGTGAATTTCTGTAGTTTCACAAGACTGAGTTTTTAAAATATGTTACAAAATTACCAAGTGAGAGTAAAGAATTTTACACCTGTTATGTAGATACCAGTTGACTAGTCCCATGCAAATCTCAATGTCTTAACTTCTCTCTTCCTTGAAGACTTCTCAATATGAATGTACATTCTCAGTTTTGTAAACACACAGAAAATAATTATTAGGACACAAAGACACATTCACAGAAAAACAACTCAAGACAGTCAACAGGTCTCAGAAGTAATGAAATCTTATTCAAAAGGAGAAAATAAAATATATTTTCCCAACTGTGCTACAATTGGCAACACAGCTGATACCCACAGTGAATAAAAATAATATAAATGTTATGTTGAGTGATATTATTTGTGATTTGCTATCCAGCTCAATTTTGAAATGGGTCCCATTAAACCTGCATAGAATGAGAAGCAAAGGGATACACTAAAACTCACTCACTCTGAATACTTACTTTTACTGGACTTACCAAGATTCAGTTGGTGCTGAAGTTCCATGTAGGAGGACTGGAAATGTGAATATGAAGCTTTCTTCTCCAGCTTCTGTCCATGGATAATGACTCCTTTGTGTTTTAATAATTTTGGGTGGGAGTAGTAAAAACATCTTGCATTTATTTCCTCTTTGCTTTTGCTATTTTTGTTCCTTGGCTTCCATTTAAATGATATCCACTTTTTGAAACACACACACACACAAACATACACCACATAAAATATATATATATATATATATATATATATATATATATATATATATATATATAGTGCTTATGTGTAATCAACAAACATTATCATGAAAGAAAGATTCACAAATTAGTGAGAAAAAGGTGCAAAAACACAATACATCAATATATGTTCAATTAGGTGAGGCTACCCACATATTAAACAGAAGTTTTCTTGTTACCAAGGAAGAGAGATTCACTATGGTGAAGTCAATGAATCCTTGAAGTTAGGAATTAACATCCTAAGTAAGATACTTCTCCATAACAGTGGCCAAAAAGAAGCCTATTAGCTTTGCTCCAATCTACTTCTCTTTGGGAAAAAAGACCTCCTGACCAACATTTGTTGTTCCTCTGTTGTATTACATAAAATTAATCACTGAGTCTTCTGAGGTTCAAAGTACTTATTGAACCCCAATATCACCATCACATTTTTTTTCTTCCTGAGTTTCCATCACCACTGCCTAAGATCCAAGGAATGAAATCTCGTCTGTATTACAGCAAATTCACTGGCCTTCTTTCCCAGTTTCTTCCAGCTTAAAGTTAACGCCCCACATTTCCTAGATTGATATTTTCTAATATAAATATGATCATCTATTGAATCTCTTTGCAATTATTCATTGACTATCTGTCTAAAAATCACTTTCAAGCTTAATTTTTATGATATACCAGAATCCTTATTGTCCCTCCCTATTTGATCCCAATTTTTCTGCTTCTTCTCAACAGAACTCAAAAAAACTTTACAGACAGCTAATGTTTGCTCCTACCTGTATGTATCATACTTGCTTAAGCCTATAAGTCCTTTATATAAACTATTTGCCTCTGAAAAAAATTACCTTTTTTTAAATTCAACCTTTGTTCTTAAATTTTCCTTTGAACTTAGCAAAAGAACATTCTGCCAGAGTTTATTGCCAAGTTCCCCATAATCATAAGGCATTATGAATATATTAACTATATTAGTATATAGTGATCTACTTATAGATTTCCTAACTAACTAAGTAACATGTGTTTTTGTTTCCTCATCTTCTCATATGGCATCTGGCTTTCATCCAGTTTCACAGCCTATACAAAATTAACACCTATGTGAATGAACAGTCAGAAATGGAAACACTTATCTTTCTGAACTGACATGTGTCATAGTTATCACTGTAAAAGCACTATGGGCACTTAAACCTGAAAAGCAGAAAGAATGGTAACTACCATACCAGCAAATAAATGTCAAAGTGAGTTTTCATTGTTTGTTTTACCTATGCTCAACTTGTTTGGTTCTGTTAGATTTTGATTTTGATTTTTGCAAAATTATATGTCTATAAAAGAACACACAAAGCAGTCATTGGTTGTCTTTGAATAATCTAGAAAACTGTTTGTTAGTGGGAAGACCTCCAATAACCCAAAAGCCAGGGTGATCATCATCCAATAGATATTTACCTGAGAACCTAATAAATATCAGATACTTTTTCTATCAAAATACTGTGTTTGTTGGAAGTAGTCACTGTTTGTACTACTGCACATAAAATTACCCCAAAGTTACAAATCTACTAATTATTGAAATACTTACATTATGTATTACTTAATGCACTACTCATTGTCCTGAGGATAAAATTCATCATCCTAGGGAATATGATAGAAAGACTGTCTTCTAATTAGTATTTAAACACAAAGCAAATGTGTTAAATCAAGGTACAATTGTGTTTGTGCTCTTCAAGACCACTACTACATTGATGCCTTAGTAAACTCTCTCTCCCTTTAGTCATAAATACATTTAATAAGAATGTATCTTTACATAATTAACTGGCTGATAGACAACAGACACAACAGGTAAGGGTCCTCTGTAAGTAATAAACTCTTATAATAAACTCTTATTCTTTAGCAGTAGTAAACAAATCATGGCTTTAAGAGAAAATCTAGCCCAATGCCTTTTTGTATAAATAAAATTTTATTAAGATGTATGAATTCTGATTTGTTTACATATCATTTCTGGTTGGCTCCCTTTCTCAACAACAAAAGTAAACAATTTTGCCCATTTACAGCTTGAAATGCCTAAAACATTTCGTATCTGTGGCTTTATGAAAATTTGCCAACCTGCTATTTTAGGAACTACACCATAAACTGAGCTTTTGTTTAGAACACATTTCACAAATGAAGTGTTTTATATACAATAGCAATAGGTAAAAAGTATAAATATGTATCATATGTATTACACATTTTACCTAGCATGTAAAAAATAATACAAAATAAAAACTACAGCAAAAGCTTTCCCTCGAGGTACTACATTTCTCAAAGAGCATAACTAGACTTTGTGCAAGAAGAGCAACTGACTATGTACAAAATATCTACATTTCAAGCCAAATCTCCTTTATGGTTCCAAGAAATGTCAAGACTTTTGAGGATGTAAACACATTAGCGTCCATTAACGTTCTCACAGAATTTTGAAGTAGTAAAAGGCAGACATGACTTTCTTTGTCTTCTCTTACTAAGTTGGTTGAAGCATGGCAGTAGACTATGATGGCTTAGCCAAGTTGTTGTACAAATATAGTCACTTTCTGGAACCTGCTTTGTTACTGGTTATTTCTTGGAGTATTTTTTAGTTAGTATAATTTTTCTAAGAATTCAGAGTAACAAATTCAGCCATGAGGGAGTTCTCACCCTTAAGTTCTTTTGTCAGACTTGCTATTTGTTATGAGTTTAACATTTCAGTTATCTCTATCAGTGACCCAAATTCTTTCTAGTTTAACTGTACTTTCAAGTCTGTTTTCTGTAGCCTATTTGGTTCAATTTAATGGCTGTGCATCAAAATGCTGCATCTGGAAGGCAACAGGAAATGCTTGCTGCCCTAAACCAAAGTTCAGATGTGCTCACATATTTTTACCGTCATCACATTTTAACAACCTGCCCTATATACAACCTCAGGAGAGTGAGAGTTTTACATCACTCTGTCCACACACTCCTACACTTCTGTTATGGCTCCTCACTGACAGGTCTAGGTTGGCTGTTTTCTCTGGGATTTATGTGAGGCTTAACACAGCCATTTAGCTTTACAGATTTAGCCTCTGATTTCGAGTTTAGTGTTTAGTATGTGCAGATCTTTTGAAATTGTTTCAGGACATGTTATCCTTACAATAATGCTTCACGATATCCCAGAGAAGGCCAGAACCTAGAAGGGAGAAATTCTTTTGTAGGAAGTCATAAACAAATCTCTCAGAGATTTCACTGAATGCTTAGTGTTTTCAATAAAAATTATTTTATTTATCTGTACAACAAACATAGTATTAGTAATGATATAAACAATGTCAGTAAAATTCACTAAATCTTTACTCTGCCAGTTACTATATTAGAAATATCTTATGGAGGGTCAAAAAACACCAAATTATGAACAACATTGTTAGCCACTCCATTTTGTGCATAAAACTCCATTGTAAATTGGTTCAATTGTTTGCATATGGTCTGTGACTCTTTCCTTCTATGCCTGTGTGCATAAAATAGTTGCAACAGAGATTATTTGACGAACCTTGTCTAAAATTCAATCTAGATATTCACAGAAAGAGTGCTGGTCCATGGTAAAAATGATCTCAAATAGCCTTATGAGGACTCTGTTTATAAATACTATTATTACATTTATAAAATTGAGGACAATGAAATTAAAGAGGTAGAAGTTGTTTCTATGACCACATAAAAAGGAGCAAAATGAGAATTTAAAATGTGCCTACACAACAAATCAATCAGAACTTTCAAAGTTTTATTATAATATTAGGCAATTCATTTTATCCCCCTGATCAACATCCCCGTCCTATGCCATGAAAGGCTCTAGATTCAATGCCAGCCATGATATTTCCTCAGCTATAACTTTAACTATGTTTTGCCTGCTTTACCACTTCATACAGTGAAGAGAAAGTCACAAGTTTTCACAGGACCCATAATATCCAGTTACAGGAAAGGAGATTTTTTTCTAAATGTCTTCCAGGAAATATTATTTCTACAAAGTGAAAGATAAAAATGAAGTCATCACTAACTTAGCAACAAATGGTGCCAAGTACTCTGTTCTCTACAAACAAGTCATTTAAAGATTTTGTTTTCCAAAGCATCATGAATGAAGCTATTGAGGACAACAGCTCCAAGTTCCATTTCTAAAACTATCATTGAATATGAGATGCATCATAAGTAAATCTTTTGACATCTGACCAAGCCATGTGGTAACCATTTGATCTGAGGAGATTTATTTTCTCCAAACTTCCTTTTGAATACATAGGCTATTCTGTGACCTATGTTTTGAAACCCTTTTCTTATATTCCCTCTTCTTACTTCCATATCACAGAAGTGTCAATTTCTGTGTCATGTTGTTCTTGCACCCAGTAAAATTATCACTCCAGGTTCCACTGGGTTTCTAGTAATGAGAGGAGAACAGAAGTTAAATGCTACCTGTGTTCACTTTCGTGCCTCCTTTACTTTTCTTCTGATCTTGACACACACATACACACTCACCACTCTAGCTTTGCCTCTCTATAACTGTTTCTTCCCAGTATTATAGCTCAGAATCCACCAGAAAGTTTAACCTAATATCTGCCCCTGGATTCTGGTAACCACTTTCTTCTTAATCCTCTGGGTTGCCTTTGTGCTTCTTAATGATTATATTATCTGCAAAATTAGGTCACAGAATTTAATCTTCTTAATTTTAAATAATTAACATGTCTTAGGTTTTCCTTCATTGCCCCAAGCAAATTTACAACACATTGGTCCAATTCAATTTCTTCAGTCTCTTTCACAGCCTCCTCAGTTTCTAAATACTTAAATTTCCTGTCTACTTTCAACTCATCTTTCCTTGCAACTGACATAGCTTTGAACATCCATACTCTTATCTAACTCCCTTGGTGTCATGAAAATTTTTTCAGTAAAGACTCATTAATTGTTGTAACTAAAGATATTAGAATATGTACAGAGGATAATACTATCTGGAGTTTCTATGTTCTTTGGTTAAACAGTATTTACTCATTTAAAAATATAAAATGATACTGAAGGAAAAGATACCAGTGGCAATTAGCACCAAAGAAATCTATGTGGGTAGCACTAGTCAGGAAACAATCCATGTCCCCAGCCAAGTAAAAGGCAAATGTCTTGGCTCTACAATGGCAGAATGAGAACAGTTCTATCAGGGCTACAGCATATACACAACATACTACATAAATCAAAATCAGGCTAAATTTTTAATGTTTTGTTTCTTGAGAATTTTATATGATATATATTATTTCCCTTTTCTCAATCAGCTCTTCCTTGATCCTTTCCTACTTCTCTACCCACTCAACTTTAATAATAATGAAAATATTAAATAAAAAGAACAAACAACATACATAAAAAGCTACAAGAAAAAAGGACCTAGTTACATATAAAGGCAGGCCCATTAGAATAACCTCTGTTATTTTTAAAGAGTCTAAAAGCTAGAGGGTTTGAACTGATATTCTACAAGCTTTAAAAGATAGCATATGCCACCCCAGAGTACTGTATCCATCCAAACTATCAATCATAATCAAAAGAGAAAGAAAAACATTCATGATAAAAACAAATTTAAGAAATCTTTGTCGACCAATCTAAATCTGTAGATAACATTAGAAGAAAAACTTTTTAGTCTAAAGAGGAGGTTAATTGCATTCTAAGAGGAGATAAGGAATAAATAATCCCAGAGTAGTTACCACAAGTAGTCTTAAAAAACAAAACTAAGCAAAACTAGACAACAAAATTATAAGAATTAAACTCTGTTAAATAATAACCCTCAATTTTAACAGTCGCAATTCCCCCAATAAAAAGATGTAGAGTGACATACTGTATTAAAAAAAGAGGTCCAACTTTTTGATGCATCCAAGAAATATACCTCACCATCAGTAACAAATACCACCTTAAAGTGAAACAATATAAATGGTGTCCCTAGAAAATGGAACTAAGAAACAAGCAGACATAGCTTAATTAACTTATTAATATTAATTAACATTTGACAAAATAGACTTTAAATTAAAAATAATCAGAAGATATAAGAATAAATTCTACACAATTAATATAGAAAATATTTCTACCAAGAGTATATTTCAGTTCTAAATATTTACACATTAAACACAATAGTATACAATTTTATAAAAGAATTAGCATTACATCTAAAGTCATATATTGACACTAACACAGTGATATTGTCTCTTAGTAGGGTTTATGAACAAAAAGCAATTTAGTGAGAAAATGATTTATTTGGCTTATACTTCTACAGCATAGTCCATCATTGAAGGAAGCCTGGACAGAAACTCAAATGCGGTTGGAACCTGGAGGCAGCACCTAACGCAGAGGCCAAAGAAGGATGCTGATTACTGGTTTGCTTCTTATGGTTTGCTCAGTCTGATTTCTTCTAGAACTCAAGACTACCAAGCCAGACATGGAACCACCCATAATGGGCTGGGTACTCCTCCACCATTTACTAATTAAGAAATTACCTTACAGCAAGCTGTTATGACAGCATTTTATCAATTAATTTTCTCCGCTTTCAAATAATTCTAGTTTGTGTGCCAAGTTGACATAAGAATAGCCAGAACATAATGGATGACTTTAATATTACATTCTCACCAATATATGTCATCCAAACAAAAACTATATAGAGAAACTCTGGAGTTGATGGATTTAACAAACATCTACAGAAAATTCCACCCAGCCAAATGTTATTCATTCACATGTTAAACGAGTATGGTAAAGTTTTGCTTGTGATTATTCATTTAAGGTTTGACAAAAGAGAAAGTGTCCTCTGACCTTAAAAAAAATAAAAATATTGCATGAAGAATGAGTACTTACTAGGAATGAGACACATTTGGGTCTTAAGTAGGCTCTATATCCTTTCCTTAATCTGTCTCCATCCATTTTCTCACATGCAAAATGATTAATAACCTTTGTGAGAATGATAGCATAAAATAAAGAGATATGAATGCAATAATAGGATATCTGACTAATCTGGGCATTTGTCAATGATATTAGGTGTGGAATCATTCTGAGCATGCATGAGTTTCAGTCAAAGGGTCAACAAGCCAGACACTAGGTACCAACAGATGACCCGCAACTCTCCCACATTTGTAAGGATTAAATGAGTGGATAACTATAGAAGCATTCATTAGAATGACCTGGCATTAGAAATTTCCTGGTCAGCATTTATCAATCATATTGACAAATGTATATTATCCCTAGGCGTATTATAATAAACATGTAACAAGTGATGGTACATCTGATTTCAAGGAGTACATTCTTTAATATAAAAGCATAAAACATAAACAAAATCTATTTTAGCTCTTCATGTGTATGTTTGTGTGAGGGCATGTGCCTGTATACAAAATCCTCTATTAAGGTGTGTCCTTGGAGAGGACTGAATTGGGAAGTGTTATATGGAAACTTAAATTCAAATTGGGAGAAAATCATAAATACTCATACTGATTTTAGTCTACAATGTGATCAAACTCTTGGTTCATGCAGCTGGAAATGGGGCAGATGTTGCATTGTTGAGTAGGATTCTGTAAAAAAGACCAGAGTAAGATCAGAAGATATAAAGCATAAGATCATTAGTATTATTAAGAATGTAAATGTAGCCAGGGAGCCCCTCCAGCTATTACAGATGCTGTTTGCACAGAGAGCTCCACAAAGACAAGATTTTATGTGAACTATGGCTCTGCATACTGCTAAGCCTCCTTCTCAATCAAACACAAAGGATTAAGAAAGTATACATATGGTAAAAAATAATGATAAAAGAGACCATGAATTTGGAGGGAGGAAGGGATATATGGAAGGGTTTGGAGGAAAGAGGAATACGTCTTAATTAAATTATAATCTCAAAAGTAAAATTAAAAAAATGCAAAAGAAAATAATGGTGAATAGGCTATTTCAACAAGAACCTAAGCATGAATACCTATCTAGCATCTTTAAGGCTAACCACTAAAGGAGTAGATTTGCAAATGAATCATTGTTAATCCTCCAATGCAAAAATTATTTGCAATTTTGCCTTGCCCTTTGTCATTTAAAAACCAGTGTTCTTATGGCTATAACTACTTTATTTTTTAATTAACCCAATTACTATGAGTCCAACAATGCAGCTAAGAGCAGGGTGCAATTATTTCATCAAAGCAATCTATTTTAGGAATTAAAGTTAATTGAAGCAATTTCTGCTTTAAACAGAACTTGTCACACATGGAACAACAACAAGAAAACATTTTACAATTTTGTTCCATGAAAAGATTTATTTTGACCACATTTTAAGAATGTGGTTAGTATGTGGAATGTCACTATCAAAAGCCTATATAAAGTTTTTCAGTTGATATAATTCTGTTTCATCATTACAACTGGACCAATTATGAATGTTAACAGTGGTATATGAACAAAAACACTAAAAAAAGATGATTTAGAATCCTGTGGGAGAAGAAAAAACTGGAGGAGACATACACATATGTAAATATTTTAACCTTTCAACAGCAATTCACACATTAACATTGAAAAAGAAAAGTTTATGACAGTAGATATTAAAAATTACTTCATTTGGAAAATACAAAATGCTATGGAAACAAAACAAAAATTTAAAACATAAGTAAAAACAAGTAGAATCGGATATCAAGAATAGATTAGATGATTGAGTGTTTTGGATTCATACCACTCTCTTTATTTTTCTTGACAGTATTGAAGTACTCATAACAGAGTTTGAAATACTTGGGTATGCTGAATATGTATTATTTATGACTGCTGCCAAGCTTTGACTCAGTAAACACAATTCTTGAAGCCTAGGAATTATGAAGTCGAAAATTCAGTGCTCGTCATGTTAAACAACAGAATGGATGATCTTGAACTTCACTGCTACTGAGCTAGATATTCATAGCATGCTCCTTGAGTCAACCAGAAAAGCCAGATTATGGTCTCATGAAGCTATGAGCCAAATCGAGGGTTCCATATTTGCATGTTGGTTCAGAGCTACTATGAGGGAATGAGAGAGAGAGATGAGAAGGTGGCACAGGAGTCGTGCAATAGACTTTTAGGTGAGATAATTTTGGTTAATTTTTACAAATGTTTTATTTTTTATTAGTTCTTCAAGAATTTTACGTCATGTGTATTTGATAATATTCACTCATCCCCCAATTCTTCCAAGATCCAATCCCCCTTCCCTACCAGACCCTCATTGTGCTTTTCTAAAAACAATGAATAAATAAATCAAAAAAATAGTAAAACAAAAAAAAAAATCAAGACAAATATGTAATGCCTAAGTATTCTTGAATATGTAGTCTTCCCTTGGAGCATAATTGATTTACCAAGGGCTATACTCTTAGGGTAGATCATCCCTCCCTCTCCTAGCAGATAAAATTCCCAATAACTACACAGCTTAAAGTGAGATTATATGCCCAACTTTCATCTCTATGCTGAGGTTTCCCCTGACATTGGTTTACATATATTTTGTACATACTATTTGATCCTTGTTGCAAATAGATACAAAGTGGTTGCAGTATCTTCAGGAAAGTAACAGGAAAGGGGCCAGCTAGTGGAGAATTCATGGAGCCTTGAATCATTAAAGAGCTTATTTTCTCTACTTATTTTCCATATTAACTTTTCTTGATCTGTTACAGCGGCAGTCACTATATATATCCAGATGCTATAAAATGTTACTTTAAACCCTAAGCTTCCCATCCTTCATTTGAAAAATGAAGATTTCACCACTATGAATTTTAACTTAGTCCTCAGTGGTGATTTTCTTTTTTCTTAGAGTTGCCTTACTTTATAATCTACAAAAAAATGTATCAGTTATAAACAGTGTGACTCAATAGGATGCTAAAGAACATGCAGAAAAAAATCATCTCTTATAGTTGCTTCTTCATAAGTTTTACAGACTTATTGATCCTCCTTACCGCACTCTCCACTCACGACTGCATGAGCACCTCAGCATTAAGTTTGTTCTGGAATGGCTATCCCTTTGTAAATCACTTTTTTTTTCCTTTAAAGATTGTCTTGGTTCCCATTTGTAACTACTCCTTTCCTGGATAGCCATATCATAGATATCCAGAGAAATACATCTGATTTACACTCAAGCACTGCATCTCACACACCTATCATGACATCCCACAGAGGAAAAATAATAGGATAATTCTGCAATATTTAATAAGACATTTTTTATTATCAAGTACATGCTTTTGAAAATGGCTTAAACCTATGTTCCCAAAGTAAACATGCTAAAAATAAATGATGATTAAATATGTGAAAGTTTCTCTTATATGTAGGAATTGGAGTATATTTTCCAGTATACACACTTAAAAAATAGTTTTCATATTTCTAAATTGAATTGTCTAAAGTTAAAACAAGAGGCTTCCACATTCCATTTCAAGTGATTGCTCAGCTCCTAGGTTTCTAAACTCACAATACATGTAGCTTTCTGGAGTATATATCTCTACAATTACAGCCATTTACTATCTACTTGTATATTGAGAATAATTCCAGCTGAAGAACAAAATTATTGAGAGCAAGCTGGTTCTTATAAACACTTTTAGGGTATTTAAAGCATCTGTTCATCTGAGCTATATTATTTATTGTATTTTGAGAAGGAAGGCAAACATGCGATACGTATTAGTATATATTATTTTGTGAGTGTTTGTGTCTTCAGCAACAGCATGAAGTTTTAGGTAGGCAATAAATTTATACACAAGAAAAGTCAAGCAACAAGTCAAACATACAAACCTACATGAAGAGAGAGGACTGAATTAATGACAAACAGAGGGGTGGTAAGACCTAGGGTTGGAGGTTATAAGCCTGAAAAAAGTCTTTCAAGTGGGAGGACAAAGACAGATTGTGGAAAAATAGAACTGAGCCATAACAAAGAAAACAGGAAGATCCCAAAGAGTCAGAAAAGAAACAACCCAAAATTCTTCTCAGAAGTTCAACTGCATATATTTTGTTGATTAACTTAAATTTCACAGTACTTCACTTTTTATAAATCAAAAGGTGAACTCTGATCAGTCCTCCTGACTCACAAACACCAAAAGCTTGTTTAAGCTCTGCTTCTGATTAGTCTCTACAGCTAATGCATCATTAAAAACTACTAATCCGTTTCCCAGATACTGTCTTCTCTCCATCTCTACTATCACCAATTCAACTCAACCCCTGTATCTCTTATTTTCTTCTATACATTGGTCTATTCAGACCATGTTGCTTTTCTGCTATATGTGAAACTTTCATATCAGTATTCTTCATTGAACTTCAAGTTTACTCTGGTGTTGTTCCAAGGATGATAAAATATGTTGTAGAATATGTTTTGGTTTAGAGTTTCACCGTTATATCTATACCTGTCAATGACCTTTACCTTGAGTTGGCATGCTCCTCAGCTTCTGTCTTCACAGGTGCTGTGACTTTTTCATGGGATTCTTTCCATGCCCAATTCTTTCTTTGTCTTCAAGTCTCATTTTAAGGACCTCCATCTGAATTTCTCTTTCCTTGGTCACTGCAACAAACAATGTATTACCAAGGCTCCATTAAACACTGGTAAAATTACCATTAGTGGTAATTTTAAATCCTTAGTATATGGGTCATTAAAACATTTACTGTTTTATTAACAGTATATCTGAGGTAAAATCACATATCTGAAATCATACTTAATGTATTAATTAATTCTGTATTTTATAGACTCCAAGTGTACATTTACCTAATTATGCCCATGTTCCTCCTCAATTTCTAGATATGAATTTATCTGCTCATGTACTTGAATTCCTCCATACAAGTCATTTATGAGATTGTGTAAATTTAACCCACTCTTGCCCAGCACATAAGTTCCTCTGTTACCCGACTCAAAACTCTAATTTCTGCCTCTTTGCTTCTGTTTTCTTGTACAGTATATCTGGAGTGGTCCATTCCTGTGGTGCCCTCATGGATATGGTCACATAGAAGCAGGGATTGAGGGGTCATAGAACCACAGCCTGAAATGATGGCAGTATTGCTTACTCAAGCACATATCCTAGCATCCCTGTTTTAACCAATGACCTTACCCCTGAATACCAAAAGACCTTCCCTTGCTCTCAACCTGATAAATATAAGACTCATTAAACTAGAGAGAATGCACCTCTAATGGCATCTTCCCTGAGTCTCTGGTCTCACTCTTTCTAGCTCCAGGCTCTGATCAAAGGCAGATGGCTATGCAGTAAGAACCATACTACCCTGACAAGCTCCCCACATGGCTTCCCTTCTGGGAGCTGCCATAGCCCTGAGCCAGCTGTGGCTGCTTCACAGGACAAGGAAAGCTGTGAGTGGGGACACACATGGATGAGTTTCATTTCAACAGGTAGTGCCTAACGTGGTCAAGATGCATGACCTGTTTATCTTCCTTTACATACAGCGGTATAGTGAGACTCCCTTTATGTTAAGAAGAAAGGGTAATGCCTTTGGCTTTAGGTAGACAGTCATTGGTTTTGTCTCCATGTGTTTTGAGGACAGACAGAACTTTTGCTTCCTACTCTATTTTTGGTCTGAGCCATAGTAACTGCCCAGATATGGCTTAGCCATGTGGTGAGGGTGCTAGCTTTTGTACTTCCTCCTTTCTCTCTGGCCAGCTAAGGACTCCTTCTTGCAGCCTAAAAGTATTATTACTTGCTGGGGCTCAGCCTCAGCAAGCAGGAGGGTCAGGAAAGGACCTGAAGAAGAGATGAATGGATGGGCAAAAGAAAAAAAAAAGGATTTGAAAGAGTGCTTGATAAAGAGATAGCTGGTTAAAGATTCAGCCAGGGAGTTCACAGGGCTGGCTCATTTGGCTGATTATCATTGCCATCTTTTATTTACTTTATCAGTTTATCAAGGTCAAATACAATCATAGCTTCAAAGAACTTGCATAGTTACATTGTAAGAAAGAACAATCTTCATAGTAATAGCTTAATGTGTTGTCTTTTTTCTCGGGAAACCTCTAACACAATGGTTCATTAACAGGTTTGCTGGTGCTCTACTTGCAGTTACGGCATGTATCAGACAGATAGACAGAAGGCCACAAAAGTGTCAGAAAGAATTTCTATATTTATAGGTTTTTAAGCTTTCTCTAGTTTTTCTACTTCTTCTACATCTATCTAAACTTTGATCATATATTTCTTTAGCGTTAACAGCATCTATTCCTCTTTTTCCACTTTCTTATTTCTGCAGCTCTTTGTAGTTTCAAGTTAATATATAGATCTAACACTTTCAGTCTTAAACAGATATGTAAGCTTTGAGTATAATCACATCTATCCTAGATTTATAATTTATAATAGCTTCTTCATATGATATTATCATTGCCTCTAGGTAGGCTTTCTTCTTTAAAAAAAGGGCAAGTATTTTCAGGGGTGATTATCTATGTTTCCTTGTCTTTCCAGACATACTAATTCCTTTATCCAGGCTCATTGGCCCATGTCTTTACTGGGGAATCAGTGCCTTTTGTGGCAGGAATAACTTTGTAATACAGTTCCCTCATTCTCTGTGAATTATCAGGACAGAGATACTAGACATGAAATAACTTTCACATATGCTTAGGATTTGAAGGTCAGTAAGATTTTTATTATTATTTTTAGTGTTGAAATCACCATGACCCTGTTCTGTATAATGTATCCCTTTCCTAGTTGATAAGAGCTGAATTAAGGATTATTTTTAGTATTACCAATAAGCAAAACAGGTACCATGATCGATGAGACTGTCAGCAGCTATACAACAGAAAGAAGTGGAGAGGTAAATAATTCCTTGGAGTGACAGCCCTGGAGGAGGAGGGCTGGAGGAGCCCTGTCAAGCAGTCACTTACACTGCCATGGTGGTGTAGTCACCAACAATTACTAGTAAGGTTAGCTAGAATAACCTGTAGCTCGGGATTTTAAGCCAAAGAGCTGCTTAAACGGAGCACTCACAAAAGCATACAGCAGCATTTGCATGCTAGCAAAAAGGGCTACATCCACTCAACCCTCCCAAAGCTCAGCTCCTGAGCATCTATTTAACTATTAAGCTATTTTTTTCCCTCTCCCTTAAAATCCTTGTTTGCCCCTGATATGGTTTATTAAGAAAAAAAAAATTTCCAAAGATCAAACTGTACTCTTCATGCGCGGACAGGCAGAGCACATATGCAGATAGGGCAGAAGACCTGCCCTCGGATTTCAGCAGAAACAGTGAGTGGTACAGACAGAAAATGCTTCATACTGAGGGCAGAAGGTCTCGTCTTTACTCAAGCAGTGATTGGTCAAAAATGCCTTCCGGGTTCTTGTTACCCTGGCAACACAGCCAAGTCCTCATGGGCACTGCCATCTTGATTCTCACCACGAGCTTCAAGAATAAAGCCAGAGATTTAAATTTTATTAAAATATGCTTTGCTGCATGTCTTGCTTTACTCAAAATATAATTTATCCTGATGGCAAGAGCACAGGTGAAAAATTTTGAACTTTAAGGATGAATAAAGTGGACTTTTTGATATCAAAAAAACCTGCCATGATGACCCCGCACACGTACCCCATCCTCTGCTGACAGGAACAAGCAGTGCATCTGTCCGCAGAGGTGTAACACAGAAGCAGATCTTATTAAAAGTAAATTTTAGAACTGATATTCTTAAAAGCAAGCTGTAGGATATTTAGAAATGTTTAAGCTGTCTTAATCTATTACCATTTAAAAAGCAGCTCTGTACAGACACGACCTCCCATAGAGGCTGCTAGCTTTGCCTTCTGTCTGCAGATGCTGTCTCTCTCTCTCACAGTTGCTGACACCATGTACACCACAGTTGCTGCTGCCTGTTTCAAACCTTAAGAGCAAAATTTTAAAACTGATATTCCATAATTACATACCAGTCCTTTTATAACATCATTCTTGGGTACTTAATTATGTTAAATTTTCAACTAAATTATAAAGCTCAAGCTTATCAGATAAAAGCTGTAACATCCCTATTAATGTAAGAATTACTGGATAATTAATACATTATTGGTTATGCTGTTAAATTGGTAATATTAAAAACTGTAACTCCCTAATACTATGCTTTATTAAGACTATAATATTTAATAGCATTCATTCTTATGGCCTTATAGTCATACAGGGTGCTAAATTATTTAATGTGTTCAGATAAATAATTATACAACACGCTAACTGATACAATTAATTCCAAAGCAAACTTTATTTGGTTTCTTGCTTTATATTTTAATGTAATATTAATTAATTTGGCCTCTTGCTATTTGTATGCCAGTCATACAAAATACTAATTAATTCAGCTTTTGTTATGTATTTTGTAGTCATAAATAAATATATGTGCTTCAAAATCTAAAGTCAGGCAAATAACTAAAAGCTAATATATACTTAACTTATAGAGATATCCTGGTTAGCTTACAGATAAGAAGAGATTATAGCCATCAAATATTCTAGAGAGCTGCTCAATCTACAGCTGGTTTTTCCTCAGATCTTTGGTGTAACTTATATATATGTGTGTGTGTGTGTGTGTGTGTGTGTGTATGTGTGTTTAAAATATATATAAACAGGACTTCAGCTGCCTTCTCATTTCTCTTCACATTTAAAATAAAGTCTCTAGTTTAAAAAGACAGCTTGTCTTGTTTCTAGACCCTAAGAAGGCAAAAGTAACATCTCTTTTCATGGTAAATGATTAAATAAATGTCTATGTAAGATTCTGAGGTCATAAATGATACTTTTAAGGTTATACAAATACAAATTGTAAATGTATTATATATATACATATATATACATATACATATATATATAAATGATTGGTTATATTTAAATTCCAAAATTTCTGAGTTTTAATTAACACTTGCCTTGCTTCTGAGTCTAATTCTGTTTTATGGACAACAGGAGCCAATCTCTGTTAAAAAAAAAAAAAATCAGTGAATGCCTCATTCGGGCCTTGTATGAATTTACTAAAGGATTCAGGCTTTTTGGTAAAACTCCAAATTAGTGTTTTAAAAAAAACTGGTATCACTGTTAATTAGTGTTTTTTAAAGAAACTGGTATCAGTGTTACAAGATTCTAAAATTCATTTGGCTGTCTCCAAAATATAAACTTCAAAATGTTTCTCATCAGATTAAAATGCTTCCCTAGGTCTGATTTATACAACTAGTCTTCTAGATAGACAAAATGTTCATACCTTTGACTCAGAGCCATAAATTTAATAACTCAAAGGTATAGATCCACATATGTCCAAATGTTTTTACAAATGACTACTAACACCTAAATATTCCTTCTATAATGTGTGCTTTAATACATAGCTTTTACTATAACTCAAGGTATTTGTCTACACTTTAATACAGACTACAAACAATGCTAATTTTATGATATTTATCCCTTTTTGTAAAATTTAAGCTTCAAAATATCATGAATAAAAGACACCAAACACTCAAAAATCAACTTAAAAATAAAAATTGGGCAATTTCTCTCCATATATTCAGTCACTAATAGTCCTAAAGCAGGGTCCACTTACAGATGGGACATTAAAAAAAGAAAAAAAGACAAAAAAACAAAAACAAAAACAAAAAAAAACCTCCACCCCAAAGGAAAGGATATTTGTCTTCCCACAGAAGTCTACATTCCAGATATTTCAACAAATCAACACTGACCAAGGAGATAGTCTGACTTTCCTCTGAAGGACCTAATCAATCTTCACCCCAAAGCCAGTACTAACTTACAAAAACATTTCTCAACAAGAAGTTCATATCCAAAAGGAGATTTCAGCCATTACCTGGCTGTCTTGACTATCCCAATGCTCAGTAGCTCTCCTTACCATGGGTCTCACCCTGTTAACCTCTCTTTACAGGAAGCTCTATAGGTGCCAGATTCCCCACTGTGACAGCTACATGACAACATACTAGACACATAATTCCTGATACATGGATAGGCATACTGATTGGATCTTTGAACCTTAATTGTATTTACTGGGGCAATTTTCCTCTAAAAGTTTCTATACAACATCATGAAACCTTTCACCCAACAGATATTCTCCTATGATATATTCAACATTTACAAAAATTTGAAACATTCTCCCATCATTCTCCACTGGCACACTCCAAGAAAACTTCCCTCCATCCTGGTGCTATGGCATGACCTTCTAGATAAAATATGGAAGGGACTTGACCGCCTTCTCACAATGGGAAAGGATTTTGCTTGTGTCTTTCAACAAGACCAGCCCAAATCTATTTGAATCCCAGCCAGAAACGTCAGACATCACCCCATGGACTAAGAAAATGGTTCAGCTCTCGCTAAAAGAGCAACTGAGGAAATGGAGGAGATGCCACCCCCAGAGGAGCCAAAAGATCATCACGGCTGTTTTTGTCATTCTAGATTCTAACTCAGCTACCTCCCACTAAAGTATCCCAGACCCCTGGGATGAGCACTGTAGGAAAGGATTGACTGAAAAATTATTCTAGTCTGGCACCTCACTCTCTCATTCCCTAACATAGAAATCAAGATCAAAAGGAGATTCCAGATCCAATACATGGTGAAATTTCCTATCACTAACAAACCTAACCTCTCTTTACAGGAAACTACAAGATAATGGTCCCCAGAGAACCCCCACTCAGAGATGTCTGTCTTTCTGGGTCCCACTCGAATCCCAAATCCCAGTGCCTATGTAATGTCTCATTTCATTACTGTACCTCACTTTCCAGTTCACTACTATAAGTAGTGCCTATCAAGGCTTTACAAGGAAAATCTTCAGTGCCCCTTTTATAGATGACACAAGATACTTGTCTCTTTAATGTTCAGCCTGCCTTACAGAATTTTCCTCTGCCAAATCCAGTATAACCTCTTAATTTCTTAACCAAAATGTGTCAACCCTCCTATACTTCTCTAATGACAAGAATTTATCAGTACCTGCACCAACTCTCCCACCCCCTCCACACACACACAACAAGCCTTCAGATTATTTCACATGTCTATATGAGCTTAGCAACTGAGAAAAGACCAAAAAAGAAGAAAGATCACCCTGTCCCCTCATCCATTGACATGTCCAGAAACACACCATTTCACCAGTAACCTCCAGGACAGACCAGATCTAGCCATGTCCTTCACTGCTACTAGCTTCACAGCTTCACATCTCTCCATGAACAGATAAACCCCCTTTATTGTGACTGTGCTGAACCTCTATAACTTGTGGGAGCGATGTTATTTTATGCTAATGACTCTAAGATGGTAAAATAGGACATATATATATAACCCCAAAAACTTCCAGCTGGGTCTATAAGCCCATTACACCCTCAATACCTATATGCCTTGATATTCAAACACCCTAATAGCTTAAACCCAGCAGTTACAGCAACAGGTAAATGATGCTCCCAAATAGCTACCAATCAAATTATAATTTCCCTTGAAAAATTTAAAAACAACTTATATTTGGCTTTTCTTATTAAAAACAAATCAGGAGTTGTGGGGCCCCATCAGGTCAGGGTTCTGAACAGTGTGAAATCAGTGGATGAGTACACATGGACATCTTATGGATGGATCACACACTTCAACTATTTAACTATTTGTGAACATCACTGTTTTTATTCCTTTTGATTTTGTTTTTGTTTTTTTATTGAGACAGGGTTTCTCCATTGTAATTCTGGCAACCCTGAAACTCATTCTGTAGACCAGGCTGGTCTTGAACTCACAGAGATCCACCTGCATTTGTCTCACAACTTCTGGGAGTAAAGGTGTGCATCAATACTGCCCAGATGTATTTCATTTGCTACTGAAGCTTTTTTTATTATATATAATGTAATGTTTATGTGTGTATCAAACATATATAGTATTTTATATGATATATATATTGAGAGAGAGTTAGCCACAGAATGGCTCAAGAATACTCTGTGAATATTAATAGCCATGAATTCCAAAATCTCTTATACAAAATAATGTGGCAGTACTACACATGAATTATGCACATGCTCATTTAATTGTTAAATGAGTTTTAGATTACATATGATATTTAATGTGATACAAATACTGTGTAAATAGTTATGCTTTACTCTTAGGGAATCAGGACAAGAAAAAGTATACATTTTCAATACAAATCAAAGTGTTTTGAAGATAAGACATTACTTTTAACTTTACTACTTAATAAATTCCACCATTGTTAACAATTCTACCTCACTTCTCATTATTACTTATTTGTGTCAAATTTAAAAACTTTTTTCATCTCTATGTTAATAAGATTTATTTAAATTTTAATGTTCATTAAAATAGAAATAACTGATCCATAAGTAGATAGAAAATGTATGTAAATGTGTGCAAACAGATCTGTATTTTCTAAACTGTCTAGTCACGGATTTTCCTATGGGAAGACACTTTTAATAGGAAATACCAGTAATTGTTATAATATCATTAGTGGTTTGAGGACTGAAAGCCTATGATTTCTCTATTAAAAATTAATTAGACAAATTGAATGGTGAGAGTTCATACTAAATTTAAAGAGCTTAACTAAAATTTGCCACTGATTAAGGAAGTTAATTATACTTAGAGTAATTTCTTCTCTTAAATGATAACAAATATTTATTTACTTGATTGGTTCATCAGTATACTTTCATTATTTTAAATATTTAATTCATCTCGATCTCAATAATAGTATGTATAAAATATTTTCTGTAAGGAGTATATCCTAATCTGAAAGAACAGTAGAAATTAAACAACTAATCCTATCAAGAATTATGAAATTTAAAAAATCAAATAAAAAGGTCAAACATTCAGATGCTATTAGAGAACTACATTTTAAAAATAATTCCTGCAATGCTGAATGAATTAGCAACCCAAACTCTTTAGGAAATGAGTAGAACTTTAGGACTGTTAAAAAAAGGGTAGCTCATCACAATCAAATACAAACAGATTCCTGGGTGAAACAGCAGAAGAGAATCAGATGAAAATGCATATTCTAGAGATCTAACTTCTGACTAGTTCCAGAGTACTTCAGGTGCTAAATAAAGTTATATAAAACTGAGAAAATGAAATAAATAATAATTGTGGCTTGATCTATGATACCAGGCACTTCTTCAACTCAGCAATAGTTCTATGAAATGATTTAACAAACCACTTCTTTGATTTTAAGAGTATATTAGAACTCTGGTGAGGACAGATTACCTCTTTGGGTAACCAGCCACTCTAAGGGTAGATGTGAGAAACAGTTTGCCTTATAAATTCAAATTATTAACTTTTCCATTCAGTTTTCTTTCATTGAGACAATTTAGCAAGCAAATAAAGTGGCTTTAGAATTAAGACATAACAATAGACCCCACAAATATGTCAAGAATGTCTGCTAAAATAAGTGCTTCTTTATATCCACTAATCACTTGTAGGGGTCCTGCTTCTCTGAATCAACCTCAAAAGAAAGGTGTGCTGTACAAATGACACTGATTACTTAATCCCCCTTCCCATTAACTTTACAGTCCTTCTTTATTCTGATCTGAAATTCATTCATGTAACTTTGACCAATGTAGTACTAGCAAGTTATGCCAAGCTTTAAAAAACTACCTGCACATTCCTGGCCACCATCTACATCTTGATCTCAAACTATGACACTTTCAGTTGATGTTGTTCACAGAACAAAGCCTGTTGAAATATAAAAGTCCCAACAATTTTTGGTAGATCTCAATTGTCTTGACTTGCTATTCTATAGTCAGGCAGCGATTCAGGATAAAACTGTACTGACATACAAGGGAAGTTTAAATATATAGATTCAGATAAAAAGAAGTGCTATACAGGAAAAGCAAGTGAGAGAGTAGAGTTGGCTAGAATTTATTCTTGATTCATGTGAACATGATTTGAAAACATGGCCACTTGTGATTGGTTGAGACTAGTGTATTTTAGGTTCTGGTATGTCTGCACATCAAATTACGTTATAATTCAGTATATAGAAGCAAATGTAAGACAACATAAAAATATGTATGGGCAAATTTAGACAAAATATAATATACCATTGACAAGCCAAACTTGGTCATGTTAACAGAATAGCATAGCTCTATTTCATGAGAAATTCTTGGAAAGATCACTATTTAAGAATTTGGCACAATATCATATAGCAAAGATAACTATTGTAGTAAGCAGAAAACTGCTTACTACACTGTGCACAGTAATGTGTAGTATCTGGAAGTTAGAGAAAAAAACAAAAATTGCCTTTCCACTAAACCTTGTTCTATTTCTGCATTCCAATGCATGCTCATACATTTAGCGTCATAATACTCTATAGATGTACTTTCTCTATTTCTCAAATGATATTTTGAGAATATGACAAATTTAGGGTAATTTGTCTATGATTGAACCAGAACAAGTTCATTCTAAAGCAATAGCCTTTCCAATTTAATTTCTTTAAAGTAAGAACCATACATGTGTTTGTGAACATATATATTAACATAAAGATATCAGTCACCATGGATGTAAAGCACCCATTACATGGATGTAAATGCAATTAGTTAATTAGGAAAAAAAGTAGTGTATTCCTTTTTAGGTTGGTAGTTGTAATGAGGAGCTGGAGCATCAGAAACATCTATGAATCTTTTAAAGCTTCTTTCTTTTATACAGCAAGATTTGATGAATTATTCTTATCTTAACCTAAATTTAGGATGTCTCTCCATTGCTGTGAATCACTAGACAAGTGCTTAAAATATAAAGATTTTTCTGGGGAAAATAGAAGCAGTTATATAGAATGAAAAGAGGGGGTGAGGCAAGAATAATACCAAGGCTGATTAATAAAGCATCAAGGAATTGTATTATATTTATCTAAAATTATACACAATAAATATGTATATTTGTATGACTGTATTAAATCACTAGTGGAAATCAATAAGTCATGGGAACCCAGGAATTGGATCTTATTATGATGTGACTCCAAGTTTTTAAATGTAGAATCATAAATAGCAGAACAAAAATAGAGTGTAGTGAAGTGTCTAGATCTTTGTCATTAAGATTATTTCCTGGTATCTCCAGTTACTCCAGGTTATATACTTATATCTGAAGATTCCTAGCTAACATTCACAAAAAAGAAAGAACACGTAGTCTTTATCTTTCTCAGTCTACATTACTCAATATACTACTGTCACTTTTCTAAACCAGGGTGACTTCTAAGTGCACTCTAAATACTTGTCCATGGATAAGTGTGGCTCTTGTCTCTCATTCAATTAGTTCTTTTTGCAGGAGACAGTGACCATTTCAAAAAGTCAAAACTGGTCAAAATGCAGAGAAAATTGGCTATGTGGTACTTATTCGAAATTACTACTTTACAAATACAACACTTACTCTCAAGGCTCAAGAAGCATCATGTAACAAGAAGAGGAAAGATTGTGAGGACATTTTTTGGTTAGGATATAGTATGTATTATATATATATATATATATGTATATATATATATATATATATTATAAAAAATTTATATATACTATATATATTAAAATAAGATGTTTAGTAGGAAAAACCCCAGAAGTGGTTGCCAGGGCTATAACATTAAATTTTTATTAATAGGTTATACATATGTGTTTATTCTATGTAGACGATATTCTTGTATTAATCTTAGTTGTTTTTCATCATCACATCTGTTTTTGTTTTCTTTTTCTTACAACTGTATTTTCTCCTTGATCAATACTCACATTCATAATCAACATGAATTCTAGATACATCAGGAAATATAATTGTGAAAATTAACATTTTAACAACCAAAAAGATGATTTTTCCTTGTGCTTCTCATGAGTGGTTTATTATGGATAAGTCCTTAATGAATGGAAACCACTTGAAAAACCAACCATCTACAGCCATGTACTCAACAATTAGAAATAAATGACTAAAATTAATAAAGAGGAACATCTCATGTTTATTATATGGAAATTTATCTAATTTTGTTGTTGTTGTTTTGTGTCTAATATAATAAATAAATCAAATCTTATTCAAGATTTTATTCAGAAAAATTTATGGTTTTGAATACAATTGATATGGAAAATTGTAAAGTAATAAGTATTTCAACATTATTGCTGTTATTTTAAAGAAGGCCGGTGCTCAACACTCAGTCAGAAACAGGTGTTCTTCATTCTCTTCTTACTTCATCATGTAATTTTATACAATATTTCACACAGAAGAAAATTATTTCAGTATAATTGAAGAATATATCGTGTAAAACAGGAAGACACAAAACAACATAATCATGTTTATGTGTATTTATAATTGCTATCCAAATATTTTATATTTTCTATGTCTTTGCTCATTTCTATGTTTTTATAAAATGCATGGGTAAATTTGAAAGCTTATCCTGCCTGCATTTCCACTAAGAAATCACGGATATCCTTAAAACATTTCTTTCTTTTCACTTATACAAATCACCACTCAAAATCAAGCATGACAACTACCTTGAATCTAGTAGATAACTATTGATTTTGTTGCAATCACAGAAGAAAATAGAGTAAGTTTAAGCACCACCTCTTATTATTGTAAAACCTATAACTACTACCTTTTATCGCAGATTGTACAAAACAGGACATTTCTTTCTCATTGGTTGCCATGTAGCTGAGTCAGGCCATAAAAAATTAATCAGTGCTGTGACAACAAATGAAACAGGGAGAAAAATCACATATCTAAATATAAAGAATCAATTTATCTATGATATCCATTTATATTAAAAGATGCCAATGCTTACTAAAGAGGAATGGATATGTATACTTTAGTTACCAGATGTCTGCTTTAACTATATTCATAAAATGGATACTTATTTTTAATTAACTCATGATGTTAAATAAAAATAGTCTATTTATTCTATGAAATTATTTTTAACTACTCATTTATTTTTTGTATGATTAAAAGTGTGATTATTTGTGTTCTCTTTTTCATATCTTTATGTTAAATAAATCTGTAAGTTAAGAATGTACAGTTAGTTGTATTGCATCTTATTGTTTAATAATTATAGGAAACAGAAACAGTGATATAAACTAGGGAATTTAAAAGCAACACAAACCCATAATTCCTGAGTATTATCAATCAACCATACAAGTCTCACATAGAATCCATGCACATAGATTATCTGAGCACATAGTTATCTATTTTCAAGCAAATTGTCAGAGAGTACTTCTAGCTATTCTGTACATCGACAAATCATCGATGTACCTGGTAGATAATTATTTACCTCTCTACTCATAGAGGTTTATTTTATTAATTAGATTTTATTAATTAGATTAATTAGATACAACTATAGGTTGTATCTATTGATGAATTCAAGTTTTAAAATATGAACATTTAGAGAGTTGCTCCCATAATTCATTCAGTTCACAAAAACATTCACTCCTCTGAAAATGGAGGATTTCGTCATCCATTTACTGAAGAAATTCATAAAATAAAAGAAAAAAAAGAGGAAGCACTCTCTGTAGTATTACTAGTAGTTGCTCAAATCAATTTGGAAAACAATAAGTCAACTGCAACCCTTTGTATCTCAATGAGAATGAAAAATAAAATATGTTGCTTGAATTTTAGATATTCTAATTATTTATCATTTTATATAAGGTACAAAATGTTCAAATTCTAGATTCAGTTTTTCTTTTCAGTTAAGTAGGTATAATTACCATAACATATAAATACAGCATATTAGCATCATGCCTGATTAAAACAAAAGAAGATAAAGAATACAGGTAGCATAAGATACTATTTTTAATGCAATATCAGCCTTTATTTTTAATTTAGTGGAATTTGGAATTGCCATGAAAACAAACCTCTGGCCATTTCTAAAATGGATGATCTAGATTAAGTTAATTTGACGTGGATGACACACCCTAAAGGTGGGTGGTAACTTTCACTTCACAGACTAGTGTCCTAGAGTAAGTAGGTAGGAGAAAATGAGCTGAACACAAACACTTACCACTCTCTTTCCTGATAATATATGCAATATGGCAAGATACCTCCTGCTTATAGTCACATCATCTCTGCAATGATGACCTTTAAAATCACCTGGAATTCTGAGTCACACCCTCCCTTACACTGCTGTTGTCAGATATTTGGCATTACAAGAAAGTAACTATACAGCAGATTGACTTACTTCAAGGAAGAAAAAGAAGTAGAGAAGAAAGAACAGAAGGAACAAACAAAGGAGAACTGAATAAAATGAGAAAGAGGTAGAGGGATTATTTGGGGGCTGGAGGACGATACTAGAAATTCTTTTTAAAAATAAAATATATTACACACCCAATCCCAGTTCACCCCTTCCATGTACTGCCCCTTGCTCTAAATCGTTGTTACATATATATACATGTCTATATTTATGTATATTCCTAAATCTATAAATGCAACCAGCTATGTCTACATAATGTTGCTAGTATATACAGATCAGACTTTAAACAAAGCTACAGAAAAACAAGTTACCCAGTCATCTAGGAAGGAGGTTACAAATAATTTGTAATGTCATGAAATAGCTCTAGGCTATAACAACTTTCAAGCATGTGCTAATTTAATAGCCAACTTGCAAGCACAGCTCAAACAAAATTTACCAAAGAATTAAATTGATGTGGTTCATAGAGGATATTTTACTAAAATATTTTATTTTATTAATAATACTTTATGAAAAAAATACTGATGTGAGTGAGTTGTAAGCAAAAGGAATGCAAGCATCTTGCACTTGGAAAACTAAGATTTAGTGAAATAAAAGGAATATTTATCTTTCTGCTAAAAGTAGAAAATCAAATGAGCACATATACTTTTCCTTCATTTATCTTCAGTAACATCAAAATTATAGAAGGTTGTTGTTGAGAGCCAGATCCAAGGCTTTTTCAAACGCCCATAGGAAAGAGCAAAGCAATCAGTAGTTCTGTGTCCATGTCCAGGAGCAGACTTGGTAAGGCAGGGCTTTGGCTGGAGCTAGTGTTTCAGGGTAGTGGGGTTGTGGCTTCTGTTTATCATCTCTTCTTGCTGAGTTGTAGTTATTAATTCTAAAGGAGCTATATCATGTTCTCTTTGCCGACATTTTCTGACTTAGGCCTCTGTTGACCTCAGCTGTTGAAAATAAAACATACCCACTTCCTGTCCATGGCCTCTCTGTACTGCATGGGAGAACAGCTGGCCTGCAGCTGTAGCAGCTCCCAGTTGGAAATCAGGGGGGCCAGAGGTGAGGGGGGGGCACATAGGTGGTTCTTACCAGGTAACTATCTGCCTTAGATTGGAGCCAGAGCCAATGAAAGTGAAACCATTCTATTTGAGAGGGGCTGTCAGAGGAGCTTATCTCTTGTTTATTAAAGCAACAGTGGTTACCTTTATAAGGTACAGGTGGGGAGAGTCTTTGGTACCCAGGAATAGAGGCCATTGGTTAAAACAGGGATACTGTGGTTTATGTAAGCAATTCTGCCCCTTGTATGGCTGGCCTTTTGGAGAGGGCAGAGTTTTGCTGTGGCTTGTGGTGTTTCAGCACAGATGCTACAAAGGGGAGTGGACACGGATCCTGTCAGCTCCAAATGCCAGGGCTAGGGGGTCTAAGTTCCCTTGACCCACAGCTGCTGTGTGACCAGTTCCATGAGGGCACCACACTCAGCCAACTTTCCCCTGCAAATATTACCTAAGATGCTGTACTGTTTAGCAAACTAGCTTGGCATCAGTCATCACCTTACAAAAGACCTCCTGGTAATAGCTCCTTGTCTTGTTTCTCAATCTCCAGTTCTATCCATCAATACCTTGCCATTTTGATACCCTTAATGCTGTAAGTTAGTGTCAGGTCATTCAAAACAAGTTTATAGAAAAGCATAGAACAACATGCCGTGGCGCTATGGGAGCTTTCACAATATCATATATTAGAAGAAACCTTATCAAATATGTGCTTAGTACTATTCTCGAGACAAATTGGTGAGAGAATATTTTGATAAATTCATAAGTCAGATGCGCAGATACAAATACTATGTGATATTACTTATATGTGGAATCTATAAAAGTCTAACTCACAAAAATAGAGAATAGAATGATGGTTATCATGGAGTTGGGAATGAAAACAAATTGGAGTTTACTTAATGATATAAACTATTAGATATGCGTACATTCTGGAGACCGAATATGCCTATAGTTAATAATAATAAATATTTTGTAAGCAACTACATCATAAGTTTTCTCATTACATGCACAAATTGTAAGTGTGTGAAGAGAAGAATGTGTCAGCTTGATTGTGATAATCATGCACAATGTCTATATGTAGGAAATTATTGTTTTGTAAACCTTAAATATATTTTTTCAACCACAATTTAAGTATATCCAGGAGAAGAGAACCAAAAAGTAAAACCTATTAAATATTTTTTTTAAAGCAAGATAACTAAGAGCCTTTTTCTAATGGAAACCTAGAAAGACCAAGAGAGATGTGGCAGAAGCAGGAAACAAGCCCCATAGTGAGGGTGTTGGCTAGATAGTGCCTGGATGTCAAGTTGCAACAGTGTCTTCCCTTAGAGTCACTGGTTATCATTTTCTCTTCAGACTAAACACATGAATTAGTTTCTGACTACAGTTCACATCATTTCCAAGATCAGCATTCTTTTTTAAAGGGTTGGTAATAGAATAATTCCTGGAAATTGGCACTTTTGCTTACATGCCACATTCTGGAACTCAGGATCTGTATCTAACTGTACAGAAGGCTGGAAGCTGTGATTCATATGTGAAAGTAGAAGGAAAGTAACAGTTAATAAACACCTTTTCCATTTCTGCCAATGTTCCTACATAATTCAGATTCCTTTCATTTTTCACATCAATATTCTTACAGGTAAGAAAGTTGAAACACCAGTGTTGAAACCAAGAAGTGGGAGACTAGGAAAGAAGCAAACATTCATCATGTTTTCCTTGGAGATAACTATGGCATCTTCAGATGTTGCTTGATGGCAGGAAGGAGGATGAGACCTGACTTCTTGCACCCACCTTCCCACCTACCTGCAGTGTTTTCCCACCTACCCTAAGAAGTATTTGTTTACTTGGCAAAACCTTGAGCCACAAACTAATCAAAGGACCTCCTGCTGCCCAACAAAGAGAGAAAAGAAGTTTTGCTTTCCTATTATGACGCAGGCAGTTTGTGAAGACTAAGAATGGAATGTAAAGGTCAAATGTTAATCCGGCACTTGACTTTTTATTTGATAGTAGAATGACTGCTGCTATCAAAACTATTTCAGAATCTTCACATGGAATGAAAGCCACCCATTGTTCTAGCTGTTACAATAAAAAAGAATCACAAGCGAATGGTTGTGTTTTTGGCTGCTTGCCTTTGTAGGAGCATAATTCAAATAAACCTCAATATTCTTTTAAATGTTAAAAAAAATAAAGTCTACTGTCACTTTGTAGAAAGAAACAGTCAAGTTTAAAATTTGCAACAATGACTCCAGGGACATCAATACTTTTTTAAATCCTTGAAAATAAGACAAATTAACAATTCTCATCATTCCTTTGGATCCCACTGAAGACTAATAGCTAAGTAATGTTCCATATATCATGCAACTGATGAGGAGAAACATATAATGCAATATGGTAGTGATCTATTGACCAAAATTATTATTTCTATAGCAACGTTTTCTCTATTTCTCAGGAATAAACATACATTGCTGAGAGAACAGTATTACTTTTACTATATCCTTCTATAACGTAAGACTAATATTGGCTAGATGCAAAAAAAAGTCAAGATACATATATATCCTTTTTAAAAGATAAATTAGAGCTGAGCTGGAACATGCCTTTAATCTAAGCATTCAGGAGGCAGATCTCTGTGAGTTCAAGCCCAGCCTGGTCTATAGAGCATGTTTCAGGACAGCCAAAGTTACAACAGAGCAACCCTGTCTGAAAACACCAAAGACAAGGAAAGATAAATTGGGCTATATACACATATTCTTTATGGAAGAACTTTACTTTCTTTAAGGTCAATTACTGTCATCATTCCAACCAGGCTACATCTGGAACATATTTAAGTAATAAGATATCAGACCTTCTATGTGAAATTTATCTTTGAGTTCACAGTACCTGGGGTCACTCAAAGATAAGTAATATGCATCTCTTAGAGCAAAACCCTCAGACAAAGGACTTGTAGGTGTCACACAGAGTAAACAAGTCAAAGTGAACATTCAAGATGTCTTTGTTATCTGTCTGATGTCTACTCTACCTCTGTATTCCAAAGCATAAGGAATCCAGAAAAAGCAAACTTGGAAACATGGGTCCTAAAACTTGTATTTTATCATTTCCTCCCATCTTCTCGTGCTTCCTTTTAGAAAGTCTGCCAACATAGAAGAAAAGACAATAGTAAGTAAGATATTGTGGGCAGTAAATGATAGGTAGAATGATTTACCACTCTTGTGATGCCCTTTCTTCTGCATTAGAATTGAACAACTTTAACCATTTTCAGGTGAGGTTTCTGTACATCTCAAAAGATGGATCAGTCTGTACATCCCAGAAGATGGATCAGATATTCCCACTCACCTGGTAATCTCATTTATATTATTTGATCAATTTCCAATGCAAGAGAATCTGACATCATTGTCTGATATACTCTTTTTAAAAAGATCCAGCAAAAGAAAACCAAGATGAAGGATTTAAGGTAATTATAAATAAATTATAAATAAAATATTTGTTCTTATAAGCAAATATAACTGGGGATTGTGTTTGCAAAGCTTTTTTAAACTAATGCAGGCTCTCACCAGCCATTCATCTAACAAATAGTGAATACTCACTACATAATTTAATGGATGACACACTGTGACTATAAGAGTAAATAGAAATCATGGTTCTATTGGTTCTATTGTTTACACAGAGGTAAAAGATCTCTTGTTAATGCCATCATCCCTTTACTCATGTTTTTTTTTTTTTTCTTTCTTTCTTTTTTTTTTGTTTTTTTTGGTTTTCTGTAACAGGGTTTCTCTGTTGTAACTGGAACTGACTCTTCAGACCGGTGCTGGAATTAAAGGAATGTACCACCACTGCCTAAGTACCATGATTTTTTCAAAGGGTCCATCCCTGAAGAAAGTCAGTATGTTGATCAAATTTGTATACAATGCCCTTTTACCCCCTGGAATTTCTATTTGCCAAAATTCAAACAAATGAATAATAAGGTCAACTATTTTTCATGAATGGATTATCAATGGATGCTATATATTCTGGATGTTCACACTTAACCTCTTATTCAAGAGTGTAGTAGATACACGGAAACACTGACTAAAAAGCAAAGGGATAGATCATGTCAGATGCATGTAAATAGCATTAAAAAGTGAGTGAGGACATTCAAGAGTCCCTATTTGGGACTTTTAATAATGAAATACAAGAGCAGGAAAGGTTTGTTTACTAGAGACGTATTTGGGTTGCTCTCTATCTATTGATGCACTTAGATTATGCAGTTTTTGCTCACTGTACATGTCCCTTCCCATAATGCATCTGATATTAATCATATGCACATATTCACTAACATAAAATGGTAAACAAGGAATTACACACAAGATTTCACTTTTTGTACACAGTATACCTTATCACACATGCATTCAAAACCTGTCTAGCCCGTGTCAGATTAGTCCTTCAACTTTTATACCTGTAAATAAGTGCGTAAAATTAAGTATAATCTAAGTTTGATGGTTGTTAAAAGAAAGAGAAACTATTCCATTATTCAGAGTAGAGTTGTAGACAGTTCACTTCAGTTAGGGGTACCATATTGCTGTTAGACCTGGACTATTCTTTCTCAGGGAAAGGGCTTCCACCATGGAAGAGCCACAGGCCCTTAAGACTCAAAAGGGTCCCACCCCTACCCTTGTTCTTGTGATATTCTGCTGGAGTCGCTTCCCTGAACCAAACAGCTGACTGACAGGAGCCAGGATGACAGATGTATCCTACAAATGGGACTTAGATAAACTGAGAAATGACCCCCACTTTGAGGGCAACCAATCAGAGAGAAAAAGCAGTGCAGGTATGGCCCCTATCTTATCTGGCCAGATGGCCTAGGGGCCATAAACCAAATGCCTTGACTTTGATGGCTAACCAGATATAGCTTAAAAATGTGGACAGTTATCCCCTTGAACATGAGCCAATCAAAACTGAACATTTGTAAACTGCATTTCTGTTCTCAAATTAGAAACCAAGCTGCCTCAACTATGTTAAAACCCCCTCTTACTGTCTATAAAAAGTCCAGAGAGCCTTTGTTCAGGGTCGGTCATTTCACCTGGTGCCTGACCCCAGCATGCTGGTTTGCTCTGCAGAATAAAGGCTCTTTGGCTTTGCATCAGGACTGGGCTCCTGGTGGTACTTGTGGAGGGAGATTCTGGACTCTGGGTAAAATAGTTGCTAGAGTGTTGTTAGGTGAATAGTTAGGAAAGGGGTCTGTGGGCATAGTACATGTAGGTACAACTCTAGAATATTACCTATAATCTCCACTACAGGTGTTACTCCTTCAGCTACTTTATGTTACATGAAAACGTGATTTTCAGATAAATTTAAGCATTTAGTTGGCCTCAAGAAAATCATCAGGACTAATCTAATCACACAAGCCTTTTAAAATCATAAAATTTTCTCTGGCTGAAAAGAAAAGTCAGTATTGACACACAAGGGAGAACAATAGATGGTTTAAAACAGAAACGGTCATCTGACTCAGAATGGTCTCTAGGAACCGACAGCAATCCCAGATAATAGCAAGAAAATGAGGGCATCAGCCCTACAACTCCTCCAACACATAAACACCCATCATGTTCTGTTTACAGTGAACGCACCACCAAGAAGTTCACCCTGGCCAACATTTTCATTTCATCCATGTAAGAACCTGAGCAGAAAATACAAGCAAGCTCACAAAAGATTTTTCTTCTACTATGTTTTATTTTAAATGTCTAAGTTTGTAGTAATTTTTATACATAACAATAGAAAACTAACGTAACAATTCAATCCACATTTAATCTTCTGCGACTGTCCTAGTTCAAGACACCATGTACTGCCAACCTTCTACCTAAGTAGACTAGGTAGCCATGTATAAGGTCAGCCACCAAATTGGTATGATTTCTAGGGTATTGAGATGATTCCTTTAATGCTAAGCCTTCCTGATCTGCACACCAGTGCCTAAAATCCAGTGAATTGTGGACAAAGCCTTTCAGTATAACATGACGTTTCAACTGGTAATCTCCTTCAGAAAGAAATTTCAGTGTCTTAAATTTACTCACAGTGGGTTATTAAGGAGCTTGCACAAACATGGCAAGTTGTAAATAGTGAGAAAGCAGAGAAGTAAAGGTAGGACAGCAGCAGCAAGGGTACTACAACTGAGTGAATAATGGGCCTCGCCTTCTCTTTTGCTGTAAAAGTAGACTGAATTTAAAGATAGTCATAAAGTTAAGTCTTTCCTGCTTTTCCAAGTCTGTTTTTTTTTTTTTTATCCCAAAGCAAAGTTTCTAATTTACCATAGTAACGCATCTTTTCCTCTTTCTTTCAGCTTGCTAAAAAACTACATATTGTCAATGAAGAGCCCTACCCTGAGCAATGGATACTGATTGAGTGAAACTAATCCCCCCTTAACTTGTCCTTGTAGTGTTGTAGGAATCCTTCTGGTTCCTATATTCTAGCACCAATGAAAGTGGAAGAAAGAAGATGTCACCAGTAGATCAAAGCAAGGATAGCTTCTGAAAGGCTTTGATGCCAGTCCCATTTTGCACTCTCATTTTATACTCTAAAACAATAGGCTAGGCAAACAAGCAAGATTTTAAAGATGCTTACATGGTATTTAGCAGGCTGTTGAGGGCTATGGCCTATTGTTTCAGCTATTGCTCTAGCTCATTCTGTTCGAGGTAGTAAATGAAGTCATGATTAGCAAATAGACAGAATAAATACCACTTTAACAAAATTACTAAAAAAAAATTAATAATTGGTCTTTTCTTCCTTATTCTACTTCATTTTCTCTTCACCTTTATAATACCTTATGAGTTTATCTTAAAGAAATGAGTTGGTTCTCTTAACCTATTACCCGCATCTAGCATTTTGGAGGAACACTGTTGTTGATGAATCTCTTTAATTGTAAAGATTGACTAAGGTTTCCTAATCAAAAGATAAGTTTTTCTTGATCTGAGTAGAGAACTGGCTATGCCGAACTTGTTCGATGCCTATTACTGCAGCACTGGTGGTTATGGATTTTGTCTGGGACATTGCTACCAAAACTAGTAAAACTAAATGAGATTCTATTATAATTATTATTATTTCTTGAACTAAAGGATAAAAGTATTGTTGGACCTCATTTCCTGGCCACTCATCTAAGTTGGGTTCTAAGAATTCCAGTCTGCAACTGTCTCCTAGGTAGTAGGTATCAATTACCTTAGGGCAGGTGAAATATGTACCATTAGGAACTACATTTTTTTTAACTAGTCTGGTACCTTTTGCCCTTATATATTAGGCTTTTTTATGATCTAAGCAGGTGACCTGGTTAAACAAGTTTCTTTGGTGTTGTTATTCAAACTTTGGTTAATCATTCCAATTCTACTATAAGCAATCTGGTTTGCATGTATGCATATTCTACAGTCCTCACACAGGTAAAGGAGGTCATGACACATTTAGTAAAGCAAGCATTTTAAAATATCATATTGTTCCTCCCTTTTTATCCCCATTCCCTACCAATGGTCTTCTTATTGGCACTAACTACTTGTGCTTCTTTGAGAGTTCCCTGCGAAGCCCCTTTCATCGCAAAGTCCACTCATGACAAATATTTAAGTTAAGGCCAATAGGTTTTCCCACAATCAATAATCATTCCTTTTTCCTTTGGCCAACCATGCATAGGTTGTCACTAGATGGGCCTATCTTCAAAAGGAATCACAATCTGTTTTATTGGTGTAGATAGTTCTACCACTGCATAAGTTCTGAGGGATGATCCATGTGTGGCCTATTTCTCAGTAGAAGCACCATCTGAAGAAGATAAGGCAGAACACTTCTAAGGAGAAGTGAGTTACACTGATGGATGTCTAGGAATTGGAGTTTCCCTGGTACGTCTCCAGAGTATCTTATGTGACAAGATCAGAGAGGCTGATTAGGAATTCACAGATGCTAGTCCACAGGTTCAGGAAGGACATTGTGAAGCATTGTAGGAGCTAAACTTTTGTCTCCATCCCAAGGTCATTTTAGAGGCTGGTCTGGGTTATCTCTCATGGTTCACTTCTGCCTTGGGTCTACAGCAGTCTTGAATGGGTTTGGTGTATCCACAGTTTGATACCTGTAATTGTATGCAGTTCTCTGTGTAGTATCAGACAAGTGTTTCAAGAAGGCAAGTGTGTTCATATTCTCAAAGGTTCCGTGAGTCCTTTGGGACAGTGGAGTTGGGTGACCAAACATGGTCTCAAAAGGAGAGTATAATGGTTTGAATAAAAATGGCTCCCATAGACTCATATATTTGAATGCTTGATCACTAGGGCATGACATTATTTGAAAGGATTAGCAAATGCGGTCTTGTTGGTGTAGATGTGGCCTTGTGGGAGGAAATGTGCAACTGACTTTAAGGTTTCAAAAGCCTAGACAAGAACTCTCAGCTCTTTTTCTCATACCATATCTACCTACCTTCATGTGACTATTGTCCCTGCCTTGATGATAATGGACTGAACCCCTAAAACTGTAAGATAGCCCATTTAAATGCTTCCTTTTAAAAATGTTACCATGGTCATGGCATCTCTTTACAGAAATAGAACACTGATTAAAACAGAATAACCACATCTATGGTACATACATAGTACACCAAATAGTACAAGTAACAGAATTTTGGGCAAAGAAAGGTTTTTTTTCTTGGCAACATTTGTCAAGTGCTTTTTTAAAGTCCTATTTATTCATTTTCTTTCTTTCTTTTTTTTTTTTTCAAAACATGGACTCACTGTGTAGCCCTGGCTGTCCTGAAATTAACTATTTAGACTAAGATGGACTTGAATTCAGAGATCTTCCTTTCTCTGCCTCCCAAGTGCTGGCATTAAATACATGTGCCACCACAACCTGCTATTTATTAGTTTCTATTTGGCGTGAAGGTTGGGGGTGGTACCATAAGTTCCAAGTTAATGTTCTGTCAGGTAAGACAATCTATCCAGCTGGAAAAGATGCTCATTGTAACCAGGAAGTATTAGTACTCTCTATTGGACTGAATGTCAGCAAAGTCCACTTTTAGATGTTCAAATGCATAGGGCCATGTTTTATGAGTCAGCATAGTGACTTGGGTCACTGCTAGAGATTGTTCCAAGCACATTGCAGACATGTTTGGCTGGATTGTGAGGTCAGCGTTGACAACCTCAGGATTCAAATGGACTGTTTCATAAGTTTTCTGGACTAGGCTGGGAGCTGTCATCACTTGAATTGTTATTTTCCTATCTGTAATAATCACCTAGTTTTCCTGATTTTCAGTAGCCCCTTCATTGGGTGTTCTTTTTTTTTTATTTTCTGGCGTATATGAGGGAGCTCTGGAACACTGGGAGTATAAAAGAAAGAAAAACTTTTGAGGGTCAGGACTATGTCTTTACCAAAGGCAGTTTGTTTGGATGCCTGGTCTACAAGTTGGTTTCCACAACTCACTTGATATTGACTCTGTGTGAGCTTGGCCGTGGACCATTACCACAGCCTGGGGTTGAGAAAGCATCTAGGAGCTGAGGGATTTGATCTGTGTTTTAATTCTTTTTGTTCCCTGAGGTAAGCAGTTCCCTTCTTCCCTATATTGCTACTTAGGTCTCATGATGTGAGGATGTATTAGCCCTGTTGTAGACGTCAGCTCCCATCAGCAAATTATTGCATATCTGAATTGGGGAACACCTCATCATTTAAGTTCAGCAAAGAAGAAAACCTCTCTTACAGTTTCTCTGCAACCAAGCAGGGATCTTTCTCCTTTTTAAGCAAGTATTTGTCTGAATAATATAGCTGCCATCCTCTTGGATGAGGGGAGGGCCTAACATTTCTGTTAGTTGACATATTGCAATGGGCTCATCCCTGGAACATAGTGGACCAGAGTCTGACAGTGCTAGCCAGCTGAGTTTGGTGTTGGTAAGCATCGTCAGGGTAGATGCAGGATAAAGTGATCTTGCGACTGCAAGTAGGGAGTAAGTAGGGAGACAGTAGAATGGGCATAGTTTAACCCTTTTAAGAAGCTAATTGGTCCTGCTTCCTTAGGTGTCTTTGGCTTAACAGTCTTTCCAGGGCTGGGAAGCGTCTGGTAGCAAAGCTATCAAAAGGACTTGGACTGACAGAAATCATGAGTCAATATATAGGAACTGGCCTAGGTAGTCAGATGGTCCCATGCAGACTTCTCAGACTTTGTTAATCAGAGTCAAATCTAGCGTTCCTTTAGATGGCCAGGTGGCATCAAAGGAAATCAATCAAATTCACAGAACTTTTAATTGTAGTCTTTCATTTTTATTCCATAGTAAGCAGTAAATCGTCTTTTGAAGTTGTCAAGCATGGTTTAAAGGACTGTGAAAGTTTTGTAACCATGGTTTTGTAACCATGAGCTGGGGGAACTTATATGTTCCTAGCCTTGTATGGTTCATAGGGTAGGGTGGAGAAGACCGTCCTCAAGCACATGCTCACCTGGCTTGTCTCTTCTGAATTATGTCTGGTGGAAAAATTTAAAGTGAAGTCCTAACCCCCAGAGTCTCAAAAATCTTACGGTATCTGGAGATAATATCTAATGAGGTAAAGTCAAATAAGATCATTAGAGTGAGTTCTAATGAGCACAACTGGTGAGGCAGTAAGAGGAGATTAAATCATAAACAGAGATCATCCAAAGAGATAAGGCAATGGCTAGCACATGTCATAACAACAATCTAGCTGACATTTTTACTTTAGACTTTTAAATTGTGGGGGAAATTATGTTAAGCTAACATTCTGATATTTTGTTATAGCTGACCTAGCAGATAACATTTGTAAAAAAAAAATCATGAGAATTTCTAAAAGGGCCCTGACATTGACAGAATCATTAGCAGCTTTGGTCTGCCTCTGGATTACACAGATAACAAAAACTGAAAATACTTCTGTAACCACCATGGTTGGGTGTTCTTTCATTTCTGAACAAATAATTTCTAACTAATCCCAAACCTTCTTCCTGTAATCATTTTTATATTTATCAAAGGGCATCCAATTGTAGATAGTTAGTAAAGCAATCTAAGATCTGATTTCAAAATATTCCCACTGAGATGAGACATATCTGGTAGTAGGTCTTTTCTTTTTTCAGTTTTTTTTTCTTACATTTCTTGGTAGAAATTTCAATATTTTATAATAGTGATTTCTTCTTTATGTAATACTACTGCCATTTCACTAACATAATAATGTTAGTGAATTAATTAAACCTAAGCAAGAAAAATATACTGACAGGGTCTGAAGATGGGTGAACTGGGTAACTTTATTAATAAAATCACACAGGTCTAGGAACTATATGTTTAGTGTTTCATTTTACAAGAGATTCCTTTCTTAATTACTCTCATGACCAGATATAGTTAGTGACTGTCATGTATCTCAGAGAATGTGATCCATCTCAGAAAACAGGGAGGGACTGGTTTTGTTGAAGTTTAACATTTTATATACAATGCTTATAAGGAGTTTGCTCATGTTGATCTGGAGATTGGAACTCTTATAACATTATTTTATCTCCAAGAGAGCTCCCAGCCATTAAAGACTGGACTGACTGCTTATACTCATACAGAATAGAATATAAAAATATAATATAAATATACTCACACAGAGGGAGACTTTTGTGTAACCTCTTCTAGGCTTATTACAGGGCCACTGTATCAACCCTAGATAAGTCATTTCCTTTCAGGGATAAAATAACAATTGGAAACAAATTTAAAATGATAACCCAACATATACTTCTGGGATTTCAGATTTCTCACTCTCAGCTTCATTAGAGGGTGTTACCCATTTGAAGAGTATATGATAAAGCATATTTGAAAGTTTTCCTATTTTTTTTTGTATTGGTTATAAAAGGTGAGGGCTTACAGTTGAATATCCTTGTTTGTACTGTTCAGTTTACACACACACACACATACACACACACACACACACAATCATCAGAAATATGGTAGTTCCTGCTACAGAATGTTAAAGCTAAGGGAACATCAGGCCTCCACATTGTACCTGTCTACCTAATGTGCTGCTTTTGAGAGCTCCTTGCTACAGATAACATGAAAATACAACTGCAGTGTCCTAGAAACCCAGCTAACAGGAAACTGAAAGGCAACCTCTCACTCTTTCCCCATTTCTCCTGATTTATAGGGCAACATCATTGATAGAACTACAGCTATATAACCTGAGAGATTTATTCCTATTGACTCCTTTATCGCTTGATCAAAGCCTTGCCTAGCTATCAACCCCCCTATTTCAGATATGCTTGTTGGAGTTTTTTTTTTTTTTTCCTGACATTACCAAAATGTCTATACAAGAAGCTCAAGGCTGCAACAGTTCCCATATTCAGGACTATAGAGAATCACTCTAAATCCCATTGAGGGTGCAAGAAAAGGCAGTTGAATAATTCCTTCAGTAGAATCTAAACCGACAGTACCTGCCTCACATTGCGGTGAGTGATGGGATGAACAAATAATGTATTATTTTAAATCAATCAACATGTCCATCCCAATTACCATGGACTTTGGCACTTGTAGAAATACTAACAAACAATAGGTCAATAAAACCCATATTGTTTGCAAGCCAAGATTAATCAAAAACACTTTAAATGACCTTTCTCAGCTGGTGCCGAGAACCCTGCATAAGACATCAACATTTATCTTACTCTGGCATGTCAGGTGATCCTTTTATTTTCTTTCCTGCCTCATGATCTTCTAATTAGGGAGCATACTTTTAATTTCAAACTGCCACTAATAACTGACAAAAGAGAAGTGGGTAATTGCTTTCCATCAAAATGCCAGAGGAATAATATAAGGATAAAAAGGTCAACACATTTTTATCAATTTCTTAGTCCCTAAAAGATCAATAGACATCTGAGAGTGACCACTCCTTTTTCAATGTCTTCTGTCAGAAAGATACCATTCTGAACCCATAGAAAGACATAGCTGTTTTTTTTGTTTTGTTTTTCTTTCTGTCATAGTAGTTGATATTGAGAACATCTGATTGACTCTTCTGTTCCTGACATCTCGGTATATAGGTCATATAACCTATGTATTTAAAGGTCCAGTAGGAAAGTGAGATTTTATATCCTTAGATCTGCCCTTTTAAGCTATCACATCTGTCATGTCAGAAGTTAAAACAACATCCATACTTCAGGGATGGAAAAGGCATTTAAAGTTGTTAGCTATTATTCCATGCCACCACCATAGATATAGTTTGAACTGTTGTAATCTGTCATCTGAACCATGACTTTCCACAGCATAGTCCAGACATGGCTGGGTTCTATGCTTGGAATCCTGGGGAGGGGGCCAGAAAATGAGGTGTCAGATAGGCTGTTCCTCCCTCTAGTCCATTCAAAATTTAGAAGAATTTGTGATTTTCTATTGTGGATCTTGTTTCTTATTTCATTTCTGGTGCACTAGTCAGGGTTGTTCTCAGAAACTAGACTATGGCCTCAAGTCTTGTCTACCTATCTCTTACACAATGTGATAGTATTTCTTCAAAAGCAGCAGGACAATCTCCACCCAAATGGAGTATCTCATCACCTTTGTTGTATCATGGACCAGATAAATAGAATCACTAGCCCTGATATTCACAGTGCACACTGAAAGGCCATTATAAAAAACAGATACACAAAAAGGACCAGAATTCTCAAGGTCAATTTAGAATTCACACTAACTGTGATGGTTTGAATGTAAATAGCCTCTATAAACCCATAGGAAATAGCACTATTAGGAAGCGTAGCCTTGTGGGAGGAAGTATAGCCTTATTGAAAGAAGTGTATCACTGGGAAGGACTTTGAGGCTTCAGATGCTTAAGCCAGGTCCAGTCTCACACTCTCTTGTTGCTGTCTGCCAGTCCAGATGTAGAACTCTAGGCTCCTTTTCTAGCACCATGTCTACTTGGATGCTACCATGCTGCCCGCCATGATAATGGACTAAACCTCTGAACTGTAAGCCAGTCCCAAATAAATATTGCACTTTATAAGTGTTACATTGTCATGGTGTCTCTTCACAGCAATAAAACCCTAACCAAAGCACTAACACATTTTTAGAATAATAGCCAAATGAAGGAATGATATTGGAAAAATGACTTCAACTAGAGAGTACTCACTAATATTGAGGAGAACCTTACATATGTCCTTAACCTTATATATTCCCAATGAGTTATTAGAAATTAATTTTAAAATGTCCAGAGTTGTTATTTATTAAATCATTATGGTGTTTGGTACTACGTTTATATAATCTCAGTTAATCTGCAAAATGCCCTTGAAGAGAAACTACTGCTATCATTGTATCACAAATGGGAAAACTGAGATTGAGGCTTGCAAGGTAAGTTTTCCAAGTCACATAACTGGGAGAAAGTGAAGTTTATCCATGGCTGATTGTAAATAACATGGTATTTTAAATTTGGCTTTATTTATATTTTTGAAAATTCCATGATGAATACTATATTACATTCTGTCCACCACTCTTTCTCCCCCTCCAATTCCACTAATGCCCTATTCCCTTACAAATTTATGGCCGTGTTATACATATTCACACACAAAAAAAAGAAAAAAACAGAGTCCATTTCATATTTTTCATGATACATGTAGCAACCTGTGATTAGATAACCTAACAGGGGACTTGTCCCTAGAGAAAGCTGATTCTCATATAATGCACCATATTAACAAACTGAAAGATAAAAACTACATAATTATCTTATTAGATGTAGAAAAAGCCTTTGACAAGATTATACACCCTTTTACAATGAGGGTTCTGGAGAGATTAGCGATATTAGAGACATACCTCGATATAATGAAGGCGGTTTACAGTAAACTCACAATCAACATCAACTTAGAACTCTTAGCCACTCACTTTATGCAAACATCCAAGACTGATACTGTATTTTCTAAAGATGATTTTCAGATAATAATTTTAAAGGGTTCATGTAACCGCTTAAGGTTTCTTTGTTATTGTTGTTGTTGTTTTGCATTTTATATATTTATTGGGAGGGGCACACTTGTGCCACAGCACATATATGGAGATTAGAAAATTGCTGTCTTCAGATCATCAGGTTATGGAGGTGGCAAGTTGCTTTATCTACAGAACCACTGACCCAAGATAAGGTAAAATTTAGGATAGGAGTCATGAGCGTCGTTCAAATCTGGACCCTGCCTGTTTCAGTGCAGCCTGTAAGCTAATGATGCTATTAGAGATGAATAGTTACAATAGATTTGATGAGAGAAAATATTAATTTTGACCTCTAACACATTGAAATCCTAATAATCCTTAGAATAATTTTGTTCTTTTCATTGGTTGACTTCTATTATTTAAAAAAATAATTATTATGCTTTACCTAAAAGCATGCAAAATGTTTATTGTTGTTATGTGAGTGCCCACATTATATTCCTGATTTTGCTTCTTGATCAAAAATTCCTAAGACATGTGCTACCTTAGTGGCCACTTCCAGGTGATATTTCCCAGTCCTCACTTGGGGATTAGTCAGCTAGTGATAAATACTGTTAGGTGACAGCAATAATCATATCAAAATAAGGATTGCTGCATTGTTTCAGCAAGGCTATCAGTTATAATCTGCATTAGTGGCAGAGGAGACCAGCACATTTCAAACAGAGCTATTGAACATGACCTCAATTATTTCCAAGTAATTAGCATAATCCAAAGCCAGTATTGGCCTTTCAGTTCTTTTCTCAGGCCCTGACTAGGTTTTCTATATGCAGCAGGCATTGTTTGTTACTTACTCAGGGAAATGGAAACAAAGACAGCCAAAAGGTCATCACATTTCACTAGTAAGAATTTCTTCTTCCAGCATGTATCAATTTTCTACTTTGACCTCAACAAAGTACTGAAACATTATACCTTTCTCCTGATGTTTACAATATCAGTGCTGTCCCTCAGAATGCCAGAGAGCAAGAAGGGGACCAGTTCCCTGGTGTCAGAAGAAAGAGCTCTGATAAATGTAATAGGAAGGATAACAGCTCATACTATCATCTCAGTCAGCTCATCACCAAAATATTTCAGCTTGTTACAAAGACCCACAATTTACTTAGCAGTAATTTCTTTCAGCCAAAGTCATCTTCCTTCTGAGGGAGTAGATGAGTCTGTGAAGCAGTTGTCAACATGTGATTTATTTGCCTGACATCTTTGTTCACACCATTCTCTCAGCACAGGAAGGAGTATGCATACTTCAAGGCTCAGCTCAAAGACTCAAAGCTCAAAATCATCCCTAATTCTCTTAGGGGAAAAAATAACCATGACCTTTCAGTAATCGTAGCTGCTAGGTTGTACATTTTGGATGAATTGTACCTTATTATTATGTATATGTTGTAATTCATTTGTATGTGTCATGTTTTGTCTTACTGACAAACCCCCTCCTGGTTTATCATAGCAGGTGGATAAGCACCCATATTGTGTGTGTGTGTGTGTGTGTGTGTGTATGTGTTCATGTGTAGGCAGATACATATGTGTGGGTGCACATGTATGCACAATTTGGTTAAGCCAGAGAAAAACCTCAGTTATCATTCCTCAGGTACTACTACTATTTTTCCCCTATGAGACAGATTTGCTCAGTGCTTAGAGCTTATCAAGTAGGCTAGGCTGGCTTGTCAGCAAGCCGCTGAGATCTGCCTATCTTTACCTTACCAGTACTGAGATGAAACATTCGCCACCACACTGGGCTTTTTGTGTCCACTATTGAACTATTGAATTTTAAGAGCCTGAAAGCCTGCTTAATCTTTTCTGTTTAGAACATGCTCATACCTCTTATAGGTATAACCCTTGTCACAAGCATTTCCTTTTCTCATTGAGGCCATCCTTGGTACTCACAGAAACTTAAAATGTTGTCTAAATTAACTACTAGAGGAAGCATAGAAATGGACTTTGGTGGCACTTCTCTAAGAAATTTCAAGAAAGGCTATGCTTAAGATTATTGAAGCTATTTTTTTCCCAACTGGTATAATTTTTCTACCTACACATGGAGTACTTTTTATACAAAGTTTCTTTTGCTGGGTAGTATATTTCATTGTCTTTATGAATCTACTGTAAGCTGGCTTCCAAAATCCCACAGACACTAAAGTATATAAGAGTCACTCCAGTTTTTATATAAGATGGCACAAATCTTCTCTACAATCTATTCACATTTCCTTTTATTTTCAATCTTCACTGTATTATTTACAATATATAATACAATGTAAACGCTATATAAAACTTATTTATACTCTACTGCTTAGAGATTAATGATAAAATTTCTATACATATTCAATACACACACAATACACACACACAAAGGGAATTTCTATATGTTGCCACATTCACAAGGTCAAGGTGATGAAAGAAAGAGCTAGCATGGTGGGAATAGTGTCATATTATTCACATTAAGCAACATTATAGTTACATTAATAGTCACATTAAGCAACTCTGGTATCAAACCTACTCTGTACCATCTAATATCCACATGGCACATGGTAACCAGGTGAGGAAAGTCATCTCTTTATTTCCCTTTCTTATTATGAGAAGCAAAAGATGTTATGCATATATTACATAGTTACTTATGACCAATAATGAAAAGAAAATCTATCATAATCTAATCTAATGAACTTAATCATTATTATCTGTAATAACATAATAAAGATGGAAGGGTGATAATCATGATACTGCCATAGTTTGAGTTCTTGCTGAGATCCTGACTCTGTTCTGTATGTCATACATACTTCTGATATTGCATTTGCTTTACTACATTGCATACATTCACATGTGGTTATATGCCATTAAAATGGTTTTTTGAAGGACAAGAATGTTCATTTATTCCCTGTAGTTAAAAGAGTGAGTTGGGTGGATTGATAACAACAATCAGTTCTCTCTAGCCTCCTCAATGAACATCTAGACTAATTAATGCTGTGTCCAGGTCAGGGATATATATTAGACTGCTTCTGTCCAATGACATTCTATGCTTTCCTTTTCAGTGAGAAGTAAATTGAGACACTTCTGTAATTTTCCATGTCAGTCCACCTTCAGAGTGCTTAGACGGTTTGTGTTACTAGTAGTTAGATGAACAGCAGAACAGGTCCCACTGTTCCAAAAAATCATTATAATGGAGATCTGAGGATTAGGAAAAGAAAAATTAGTGATTTACACATAGGGGACATTATGTTTTTACTTCTGCATTCTAGATTCTTAAATTTTCTGTATATAGATGAGACCAAAATTACTAGAGGAAAGTGAGAGAATTAGTTATTTTGTCTGAATCATTAATTATGGACTTAAAAGTGATGCCTGCATTTCTGAGATTTCTAAATATCCAAACTCTGAAAAATGTGTAGTTAGATATCACACTGAAAAATATCAATAATCTAAGTTATCAGTATTAGGCAGAAAGGATGGACTGTAATTATGGAGCAAATTGTTTACTTCTTCATGAACAAGCTCTTACAGAAGGAAATGAAGACTGAGCATGTGACCAAGAGTAAGGACGCCACTGTAAATTCAGGTAGGGATAACAGGACATACAAGAACTTATAATATCACTCTTTGAAAACAAGAAATTAAGCACTTTGATAGAAATTGCAGAATAGGTATATAGGATCCATTCACAGCATCAGTACTGCTATACCACAGCTACATTGCTTTTTTAGGGACTGTTCTTTGGAAGTACAAGTTAATATACGAGCAAATAGAATTGTGGCATATTCTAAGGGCAAAGTCAATAATTTCTGAAGTTTCCTAATTTGATATTTAATTGATAAATGACTACTGCTTGTAAGGAGTGGAGAATTTCAAAGTTTTAAAGCAAGAAAGCTGAAGGGGAAGGCATAAGAAGCAAAATGTTATGTTTCTGTGGGTAAATAGCTAGCCATCCACCCTCATGTTGGTTTCTCTGTATTTTACTTCTGCATAACCATTGTAATGTGCTTGCTAGGATAAAGACGTCTGAGAAAAACTGCAACCACTATTCTCTCTCAAGGAAGCAATTGGAATGACATAGAACAACAAGCTCAGTGTTTTATGTCCTTTGTTTTTAATAAAGCTCTTATGTTACCAAGTTTCATATCTTTTTCTCTTTCCTGCAATACAGAATAAAAATTTGAAATATTTTTAAATGACTTCTGGTTAACTTGCTGTATAACTTAGATTATATTTTTACTTTGTGTCCCAATATTCAAGAGTTTTATTTCATTTATCTCTATACCTTACTAATGATCAGACACAACTCAAGAAACAGCAGAAGTCCTTTTTTTCCTTCATGAAGTTCCCATCTCTTGAAACCCAAAGTTCTCCTTCTATTAAGGCATACACAGTATTTTATCCATGTAGTAGTCACTTAGCAATATTATTAAATGTTTTGGGTTTTTTTGTCAACTTGGAAGTAGGGAGGACATGGGAGGAATATGATGGGCTGTAGGCGGAAGGAGCTGCAGAGAGGAGAGGGAGGTGGGAAGTGATATAATTCTATTTCAATTTAATATATTTTTAAAATAAAATAAATTAATACTATATTTTATTATTTATACAAATTTATTGTATTTTAAAATAGTTTATAATGGGTATATATGTAAATAAGATGTCTTGAGCAGTGCTATGCATTTTATTCAGTTTTGGGTTAAATTTTATCTTTTAATACAACTATATAATTATGCATATCATCATTTCATGGTTTATACAGACAGCTATTATTTTCCACCGAGAAAGGCTTTATTTGAGTATTTCAGTTTCACACAAAAGGCAGACTTACAGCTATTTAATAAAAATGGTGTTACTTTGATGACTTCTATTTGGATTACTAGTACAAAGCCAGTTTGCATGTTATTTTTTATTGTAGTTAGACTATTATCCAAAGAGATAAAGATAGTCACCTAAGCTCCTACTTTTCTATAAGAAGTTTGGAAAAGTGGTACCTGATCATAAAGAACAAATTTAGAAAATACTGGTGAAAAGACTAAAGTTAGGAAAATGAAACACGGAGGAGGGTCCATGGAGAGACTGTGTTATTCATTCTCCTAAGAGCTGGTTACATGCTTTCTAAGTAAGAGAAAATAATTGCTCATATTTTTGTTTTATAACGTGATGTTTTGATTGTGGAAAAATAGATTAACATACCCATCACTTTATCAATTTGCTTTTGTGGTGAGAACATAAAAATATATATATTTGGCTATTTTGAAATATACGACACATTATACATCCTTTAAAAATACAGGGAGTATGCATTTTTAAAAGTGAAGAATAATCTTAACCTAGGGAAATCATTCTAATTCTTGTTTACTTTATTTAACATAAGAAAAGCTGCAGAATTCTGTTTATGCTGGTCAGTGAAATTATGCAGGTCAAGTTTATTTCCATAGACAACAGTTCAGGATTTCTCCATTGTGAACTGCTATACTAGTTTTAATAGACCTTTCTAGAATAGAGAAAAGTTTGCTATTGATTTTTCTTACTCTTCGGGCTTTAACAGCCCACAGCAGCAATTGCTGGTATTTTTTTGAAAATATGTTCTTTACTTAAATTGGTTTAAATATGTTAATTTTTCTAAAATGTGCATCTAAATATGAAATGTGGATACAATAATGGTGCCAGGAGGCAGGGATATTTCAGCAGCCCTCCTATTGATCCTTTCTTTGTCCTTTTCCTCTGATTACTCACAACATAAGAGGGCCAGAACAAACACACACACACACACACACACACACGTAGACAAATTCATATGTATTATTTCCTCCTGATGTTTGTTACATTTTCTCTGCTGATAAAAGGCAGGTGCTGATTAAGCCAGCAGCAGCGCAAGGAGCAGACATGTTTGTAGAGTTAGAAAGCCACATTCAGTCTTTGTTCCCACAGTTTGGAAAATAACCTTAAGTAAGTCAATAGATCTGATTTTATTCAATAATTCAGTGTCTCTTTGTGTCAGGTTTTGTGTTAGACCCTAAGGATGAAATTGAAGTGTAACACTGAAATTTTTTCATTATAAAAATTTTTATTGAAAATTTTCATTGTATTTTTGTAACCATCAGAAAAGGTAACTGTGTAAAAGATAATTATAATATCTAACTCAATTTTGCTAGCTATTCAATGGAATAATAACAAGGATATTTCCCAATAAAATGTGAAGAATTGATTCTACATTTATGTTATTTATATGCATTTTTATTACTGTAGCCTAAAAATGTCAAAGTTTCTGGTTAGAAAATGAATTTCTACATGAAAATGACAAGAGAAAGATTAACTAGAACCCATATAGAATGTCACATCCACTTATTAGGTCTTTTTCCTGGTGAAAATTTAAAAGGGAACATTTCAGTTTAATTTATGATTCTTTTCCTTATTTACAAACATTACAGTGTAAGGAATTTTGTGTGATAGAATGTCTACTATTCCAGGTATTCTCTGCTTTTCCTCTGGGAGGAGGTAGCAATTGTTCTTCCCATCTCATACATAGCAGCTTCAACTCTGGATTTGGTGAAATCTGAGCAGAAATGATGTATGACATTTTGAAACAGGTATTTTAAAGCCCCTGAATCTGTGTAACGTCATTATCTCCCACCCTCTCTCTTCTTCTCTCATGTTTATGTATGTATATGTGTATGTATGTATGTATGTATGTATATATGTACATATGTATGTTGGGGTCTAAGCAGCTTCACATACGTCTCACTTATATGGAGGTGAAAGGTCAGCCTTGGATTTCATTTCTCAGGATAGTATTTACCTTAACTTTTAAGAAATGATCCCTCAGATGTCCTGGAGCTCCTAAATATTCTAGACTGGCTAGCCACCAAGCCTCAGTGATCTGCCTACCTCTGCCCAGTTCTGGAATTATAAGTACATTTCCCAATATATCTGACTATTATAAAAGCTTCTATAAATGAGGCCTTGGGATCATATTCCTCTTCTCATAATTTTGTGATAAGCACTTTATAGACTGAGCCATCTCTCCAGACTCTCATCAATTTTATTCTCTCTACCAAGCATATTATCAGATTAAGAAAGAAAAAAAAACACATTACAGACAAATTAGTAAATTAATAAATGCATTGTTATTTTTAGAAATCAGCCAATTAAAAGTTATTACCTACTTAGAATTTAATAACTCAAAGTAAGACAGTTAAATTTATTTTTAAAACATTTGCACACCAAAATACAAAAATTTCAACATTTAAGGATTTAACTGTTAATTACAAAGTATATAAAATATGTTCAATATTCTTTTTATAAATTAAAGATGCTCTTTATCTTTCTTTTTTTAGCTTATTGAAGAGATTTTTAAATTATGGATTGATGCCATATTTATCAAGTGTTTTTTTCTGCATATATTATGATGGTGTATATGGTTTTATCTTTTAGTGTATTAATTTAATAGGTTACACTGATGGACTTTGAGATGTTAAGCCAACCATTTGAAACATCTCAAACTCATTCAAAAAATATGTTATCTTTATTTCAGGTAATAATCAACTGTGGCACAGATGATTTTAAGATGTTTTTAAGATCTTATGATCTGGTAGATAATCTAAGAAAGGGAGCCAAACTTGATCTAAGTAATCTGTTTAAGGGCCCTCAACTTGTCCAAAAATTTTAGTGCTACTTGTAGTCCTAAGACCTCACTATTTGTTATTATAACATGGAGAAAAACAACAGAGTTATCAAATGTATAGTAGATGGTGTATTTGTACACATGACATACAAAGAATTGTTTGAATAAGCCTAGCAAAATAAATGCTGAGAGTGATATATAAATTGGAAAAACTGCAAGACTCAATAAACTGGAAAAATAACCCAATCATAGCCTTAAATCCTGAGATGCTCTACTTAGTGTAGTGAGAAGTCACTGGATTCTTGGATTCACAATACATAGCATGGAAAATGTTTTAATTAATGCATATGAAATTCATGTTACCAGTGGCGTTCCAACTGTTCATTGTTCTCTAATATTATTGTAAAATATATGTGTTAAACAACAAATACTTCTTGAGTCACAGTTTCTGAGGTCCAGGAATTTGAGTTTTACTTTTTGGACCTCACACAATTAGATATCATCTGTGGTTGTAGTCATCTAAGGCCCCCGAAACTAAAGTGTCTGCTCCCAGAACTGCTTCCAGAATGCTTCAGTCCCTGACTATGCAGACTCTTCCAATAGATAGTCCTTGTATCTGCTTTCATGCAAACCCCTCCCATGGCCCCTACTTTCAAATTGATAGCCTCTTTTTCTTTGATTACTGTTGTTATAAACGTATATATACATACACATATATAAATATATATATCTGACCTACTGAGTCTGCTTTTTGCTGTTGGTATATGTATGGTTTCAATGCAAGTCACACTGCATTATACAATCAATAAGGGGCCTCATTCCTGGGAGATACTAATCTTCCTTTTCCAGCAGTCATTAATTGCCTGTACTTCTTTGTCTAAGCATGGGACCTCATGAAATTTTCCCCCTTCCAAATTAACAGGTCCATTGATACCATCAATGTTCTAATCTTATTAATACAGGAATTTCCAGGAAAGACTGTTTCACAGCAGACCTTTTATTATTCTCCCTCTTACAATCTTTACTTCTTCCAAGATGTTCCCTGAGCCATAGCTCACGAGCTATGGAGCTATAATATATATGTATCTGTTAGGGATGGGCTCCCCATGATCTGTTAATGGTGTTCAGCTGTAATTTTCTGTGATGATATCCATTTCTTTTAAAGACTCTTCTTTGATGAAGAATGGCTAGTTACACTTAAGTGTAGGTATAAGAATAAGGTTTAGAATGTAGTGAGAAATTATACTGCCTTACCATTTCCCAATTATTTAATGAGTTTTGGGACTAAACAAGATTTTTCAGTAGAAGAAATAAAAATGGCTAACTTGTACCTCAAAAAAGTGTTCATCATTAGCAATTAGGAACATGTAAATTATAACAATTTTGAGATTTCTTTTCACCCCAGTCAGAATGGATAAAATCAACAAAACAACTGATAAAAAATATTTGCAAGGTTGTGGAGAAAGAGGAAACTTCATTCACTGTGGGTAGGAATGCAAGCTGGTGCAGAACCTCTGGAAGTCAGTATTGAGAATACCATAGAACTAAAGTTAGTTCTACAATACTAACCAGGCTAGTAATCCAAGGTAGCAATTAATATGCAAGTGGCCATCAGGAATGTTCTGTGCATATCAAAATTTTCCTGCTTTGTTTCCTGTACTATAGTGTTTTTTTCCTTATAAATCAATCTCTGTACCTTATTACCAATCATTTGAAGTATCCCTAACCAGAATGGTTAGAACTACAGAGAGATTTGTTGACATGCTGTTTTTTAAAGACTCTAAATCCAAGTAAATGCCTAAATAAAACAACTATTTGTTTAAGTTTTTGCCATCTTATCTCATTCCCATTGTTAATTTTGAAGTAATTTTATAGATAAAAATTATCAGCTTAAACTTTGGTTTTCAAATTTGGCATATTTTTTATAGCATCATAAAAGAAAAGAAAGGGACTTAGAAAACACTATGGTCAATTACTTAAATAAAGATTTAGTGTACTAGATTTTATATCTTTCTCAATCTCATTTTATATATTTTTTCAGTGACATTGAATACACACTGTTAATTGACTTTAAAAGAAAAGTTCAGTTTTAATCATAGAACTTTAAACTTTACCCAAATACAATCGAGCTCAAGGTAAATTGTAGCAATTGAAAACTATTACTTTTACTTGAGAAAAATAGCATTTTCCAACCAAAACTATTTTTCAAGAAGATATTAGATTGGGGAAAGAGAATAATTTGCAGTTTTCCACTTGTGAAAATTACCTGCTATCAGCATGAGGAGATAGCATATTTGAACAGAAAATATTTATTTCAGCATTTTCACCAGTTGGAAGAAATTCTCTTCTATCCCATCCTTTAAACATTTAACTCACATAAAAAGGTATAGGACAGCTAAGAAATAATCTCTCATGTGTATTCTCCCACCCAGATTGCTTTTGGACAGGCAAACAAGCAACTTTGTTCTACAGACTAACAATGACAATAGTGTGTCTCTTTACCACTAACCATTTTCAATTTTCAAAAAAATTCATATTTAACAATACATAAAATAAGAGAATGTTTCTTAGCAAATACTAAATCACAAACACGTCATAAATTTTGAAACTAGAGAAGTCAACTAAATCTTACCAGATTTGTGGGTGTAAGCATAAATGAATGCCATGTTACAAAGAAAAGAAGATAAATTATGAATATCCAATTCGTGTGATTGTCAGAATTTTAATTCAACTTGAATTTATTCAATGATTAATGCTCAGGAAAGAATAGATTAGGGAACTGAAGTCTAAGTAACTGAAGAGAAAGAACCACCTTTCTCTCCATTTCCATTTTTCCTTGAAAAAAAAAGCCCAAAAGTCCATTTTTAGTTTCACTGTGGGCCAGAGTATGATCATTAGTGTTCCTACACTATATTATACAGAAAAACAGAATATTTTCCCTCAGAACAGGAACAAAAACAGATAAAGATGCTGCACAAGTGGCTGTTTGAAAACACCTTTTGCTAAAACCTGTTGTTGAACTGGGAATGTAAAAAATAACTGGTGAAAATAGATAGCACATATTCAATTTCGTTTACATCTAGATGTGAGACCTGGTTCTACCATGTGCTAGAGAAGTATGTTTTTAAAATCATAGAAAATTTTCTTAACTTTACTGGCCTTTAATATCCTCATCTCTAAAGAACAGATGATAATACTGACCTCAGGAAATTTTACTCAAATTTAAGTGGAATTCTACATGTCAAGTACCTGACATGAAACAATTTAGGAAAAGAAAAGGTATGGTTGACTTTGACTTGTGTGTCATTGAAGGGACTTAGGAACATGTATCTGTCTATTCATCTTAATGTTCAGTTGAAGATTCTACTGCAAGACAAGGTGTCAACCTATGTCACCTTACTACTGCATTCTGAAAACATCAGTCTTTTATTCTGAAGTGACAGGTATATTTGAAAACTACTATACTAGCCACTTTATTAACTGGAAAGCAGAGAACAGGAAGCAATCTGTGACACCAAAACATATGGCCACATAGCTGGAAACACCTTTCACAAAAAGGAGAGATCCATATATGAGTGCATTCAATTGTGGAGGAGTTCATACGGAGGACAGTTAGTAGTCTTTCTTTTGACTTCTTTGAATATTTAGCTAAGGCAGTAAGTCATCTTTTATGACAAACTATGACTGATAAAATGTAGTAGATAGGATGGTACCCTGAATGGAGGCCTCCATTCTGCTAGCTTGTGACATGTATTAAGTATAATTTCATTAAACTTGATCTCAGTATAACCAATCTCCTTTTCCTTTATTCATTCTTGTCAATATCACAAAAAAAATCTCATCAGTATTTGACCTTCTTTTACCTTTGTTAAATACATATCACCTCAAATGTATAAAAGGAAACATTATTTTGAAAAATATGTTTTCTAGACTAAAAAAATCAAAGTTATTTCTCAAAGTCCAGTATAAGTCAAAGTCACACAGTCACACAGTCATAAACAACCACAGAAGGGGATCTCTCTCTCTCTCTCTCTCTCTCTCTCTCTCTCTCTCTCTCTCTCTCTCTCACACACACACACACACACACACACACACACACACACACACACACCAGTGGGGGTCACACATACACAGGGCATGGACAGAGAGAAAGAGAGATACATACACGAAGAGAGAGACAGAGACAGAAAGAAAAGGAGATAGATGGGGTGGAGTGGGAGATAGATAGATGGATGGATAGTTGATTTCATAGTTAGCAGAGACTAAAGGTCAATATTTCATTCCAAATTTCTTTCAGCTGAATATACTTTGAAGAACAAATCTAATAACTGACTGTTTTGTGGCCAAATTGTTGTCAAATCACATTTTCCACAGGTATTAGTTAAATAATAAACTCTGTCTGGTACTCAGGAAGCCAACAATGGGGAGATAAATTTGTGGCTCCTAACAGATGTTTAAAGCCAGTAAACCACTGATGTACTTCATGCAATCTTTTTCACAGCAAATCACAGGCTGTTTTCAGTCTCTAATCCATATTTACAGGTTTACTAACTAAAATGTGAAGTAAAACAAAGCCAAAAAGAAAGCTCACTCCACAGGTAATTCTTTGTGGCATGGTCTGAAGCCACCAAGGAAAGCAGAATATCAGCCTTTTGCCTCCCACTTCTCAGTAAGGTGTTGGGCTTTTTTTTTTTTAAATCCATGACTATTTGCTGAGATGTAAGGACAAGTGAATCAGCACTATAACAAAAGCATGCACATCCATAGAAGTGGCTTAGGACAAAATCACTAACATTAATTTCTCTAAGACTTCAAAACAGTTAAGAAAATGTCTATAAAATCTGAAAAGTGAAGAATGCCAAAAAAATAATAGAAAATGCCAATGTTCAGACTATTTTGAAGGGCTTGGAAGTTGCCTGGATTATCTGTCAACATCTAGAAAATCCAGAAAATGATGTTAATCACCAAAGCAAAACATAACAGTGCAACAATTTTCTCATGGATTATATTCCCATGGAGTTCCATTATATGTCCTACCAATAAAATAGCAAGCAATGCAGCACTTCTCAACTATTAAACAAGAGCAAATATTTATGTGGTGATATGGTTTACAAATTTTAGCTGGTAAAATAAACCTGACAAATACCTACAATGAGTTGATTGCACAAATCCCAAGGGATGTTAAAGTATTGTATCCAAATTATATCATCAATCTTCAGAAAAATCCTTTAAAAATGTCCATTTATAGATACATAGATTACAGCACACAGACGAAGGAGGCAAATCTTGAATCCTGAATCTTGGATCTGCCTTATTTATCATATTTTCCAGCTGGGTTTGATATTATGACATGTATATAAACAAAACAGAGATTTGATAAAAGTTTTCTATTAAAACCTTGTAGATGTGATTATTATGGAAAATATCCAATTTTTATATTTATTCTTCCTAAATAAAGCATTAAGGTTTGTATCATCTATATCTATTTTTAACACTCATTTTGTTTCTTGAAAGAACATTGCAAAACATAAAGCAAAAGGAATGACCACACACATTTTCACACTAATGAACATAAGCTACACTGTGTCCATTGTAACCTCTCTTTGTTCCCATTACCTAGATGTGGGGCAAAGATCAGGAGAGGCAATACGGAAAATTAGCAAAATGATGAACTTTAAAAACACAATTGGAAAGACAAATCTGCTTTTAACAATTGTTATTATCACTATGGCACTTCATGGAGAAGTGCCAAGGAACAAGTTTTTGTTAGATTTATACATGTGTGTCTGCGTATCTGCATGCATGCCGCATGTGAATGGGTACCACATGTGTGGGTATGTCAGGATCCCTGCAGCTGAAGTTAGGGGCAAATGTGAGTTTTTCAGAGGTTGGTGCTGGGAACTGAACTCAGGTCAAAATTGCAGCAAATATGTCCATCTTCCAAATCAACACAGAAAGGAGTTTATGATAGCTTATCTAGATCATCTCATACCATGATAAATAGACTCCTACTGAATAATTCTAATTTGGCTATGCCATCTGCTTCCTTAATGGAACCCTGAGTCAAACATCTATTATATAATCATTACCTTTACCATAAAGCTTTATACTCTGAAAGAAAAGTTATGCCGATAATTATTTGAATTTATAAGTTTTCATCCACCTATATCATTTGAAAGTAGAGTCAAACTGAGTAAAATGTGTTTCCATTCAGACTCAATTATCACATATGTCTAAATGATGATTTCAGCCAAGCAAGAAATAAAAGTATTTAGCTAATGTTCAGGAAGATAAAATTATCATAAATATTAGAAACCAAGATTGAATATGTGCTTCTAATCTAATCATTCTCTCTTGATAGTTTCTTCTCAGTTACCTAATATGGATATCTGCAATGTCCATTTCACATTATTAAAACACATCATTCTCTTCGTAGGCCACTCACAATTACCAATTTTTATGCCTTCAAAAAGTTTAGTGCTTTAGTTTTTTTGTTTTATTGATATTTTAGTTGATAAATTATCTTTCTAACATTCATTTATCAATACAAAATGTTGTTTCTTATCCCACATGAATAGAAAGTTCAGAGATAAAGAACCAAAAGGCATAATTTCTAGCTCTGACTTCCAGTTTTCTAGCTATTGACGCATTTAGTTGTTTCTCTTCCCAGACTGTGCATCAAGACCCTCGCATTTTAAAGAAAAATATCTTTTGGCAAGCTCAACACCTTGGACTGTTTCAAAATTAATATAAGATAATGCATGAGAAGTACTTTGAAGCAGTTTAATTTTACATACAATGGTGACAAAATATGTGTACATTACCAAATAAGGGGGTTGTACTTTATGTGAGAAAATATCTGAAATTAGTTCTTGTTTCAAAGTATATGATACATTGATTTTATCAGAACAATGACATAATACAAGAGCCTGTAACTGACACATGGGAGTTGCCTTTGTGTTTCCCTGTTCAGCAGAATTTTTCAGGTAGTCCTGATTTACAGCTAAAAATCTAGGGCACATACTATCAATGTTTGTTTCTAAGAGAAAACAAAAAATCTTGACACATTGGTCGAAATATCAGAAAATATTTTAAGTGGTAGTTTAATGGGATAGAGCTAAGAAGACATTTACCTATAATTTCTCAATTTGAAACTGTGGATGTAGTATATTCCAATAAACCTAATCAAAGGATATTGAATAAAATAACCAAAGAAAAATCTGTATAATTTGATATTTCAATAGAACAATAGTACCTTTTCATACATAAAATAAACATGTACACATATTTACAGGATCACACAGCATGAACTTAATGTTTATAAGTATGTTCTATTGACTCTTATGAGACCTGCTTTCTTTATCTACTCAAAATAAACATGTTCATTATAAACTGTGTGTGCAAGACACTGTCCCTGGAGCTAAAAAGCAGGTAATAAACTTTTGTCTAATAAAATCCTAAATATGTGGAAATTGCAATCTTGTAGTAGAAACAGAAAATAACTAATGGCAAAGCTTAGTTTAGATAGTGCTTACGGTTGTGAGAAAAGCTTGTGGGTTGTGATCAATAACACCTAGCTAGAGAGTTTAATTAGATGAGGTGACAGTCTAGGAAGGCTTCACTTAGGAAGTGTCATTTGATTTGGGATACAAATGAAAAGACTGAACCAACCATAGAGACAACTGAAAGCAGAAGAATCTAGAATGAATGAATTTCTAAAACAAGCAAACAAACAAAAGCCTTGGAGTGAGGAAAGGAGTATTACATATAGCAGGAGAATCATACTTTAATAAACTACAGATGAGCAATACTGAAAGGTGTTAAGTGCTCAGTTATAATTATGGCAAGTCTTGGTGATGTCTGGACCATGATACAGTAGGGGCAATCTCATTTGAACATATCTTTCCCGAGATTGTTACATCATTTAACACCATGCGACCATAAAAAAAATGTCAGAACTACCTATACATATCAGTGTGGTTTGACTCTAAAAGGACTATTGTGTAGAAGATATTAAGAATTCAAAAACCTAAATATGAAGAAAAGTACTCAGTTAAAATGTCATATAGATCAAGATACAATATTATCAAAAAAAGGAATACAAATGGCACACAAATACCTTCAAAAGTGTTCAACATCCTTGGTTATACACAAATGTAGAGTAAAATCATTTTTAAGATTTCACTCACTCCAATTAGAATGTCTGTGATCATGAATACAAATGACAGCATTGGTTGGGATATAGGGAAAGACTTATTCATATTTCTGAAGGTGCAAACTAGTGAGCCTATTTGGGAAATCAATCTAAAGGCTTCTCAATCAACTAGGAAGAGAATAAGCATATTATCCAGCTATACTACTCTTTGGCATACACTTAAAGGACATTATTTCATACTACAAATATAGCTGCACATACATATTCTCATTGTGGACTCTACTCACAATAAATAGGGAATGGAGGTCAACCTAGAATTCTAACCAGTTGATGAACAAATAATGAAAATTTGTATACAATGAAAATATGTAACATTTCTCAAATGTGAAGACAAATAGAATCATGGAATTTGTAAGTAAACTGGATGAACTTGAAAAAATACTCTGTGAGGTTACACTGACCAAGAAAAAAGGCATATTATGTTCCCTCTCTCTAATCTCTCATCTCTCTCTATCCATCTCCATCTCTGTTTTTCTCTATGTGTATCTCTATCATCTGTGGATCTTAGCTTTGAATCTTTTGTTTCATATGCTTCACTCGGAGTGCATGTGGAAGTAAGGAAAGAAGAAAAGAGCCACTGGAAATACATGCATAAGTGGGGAGAAGGATAGATTTTAGGAAAGATAAAACAAAACATGAAAATAAGGGAAGGGACTACAGGGGAAAGAAAGGTTTAAACATGTAAGGGATGGGGAATGGGCAATGGAAGAGATAAAAGAAGACTCCCTCTAAATGAAGGGTTCTGAAACAGTTATATGGGAATCTGTAACCCTACAACCCAAGTAAAAAATGTTATTAGAAATTATAGTAGACTGCAGGTGAAATGAAACTTGGGCTGGGAAGGGGAAACTACTGGGCAACTTTCATTGTGCTGGAAGGTACTATGAGCACTTCTGAGGTCAAAAAGACAACAATTACCTAGCATTAGACCCTACAGGCAAGTTGTATATGGTGGTACATAAACCACCATAAATCAGCGGAAAGAATATCCTGTCTGGTTGAAGAAGAATAGCCCTATGTGAAATCTAAGGCCAACATTCCAAGGGCCACATTCAGAGGCCTGTGTGGTCTGGATGGGATGTAGACACACCTTTAATCCAATATTCAGAAAGCAGTGTGGTCCACATATTTAATTCCTTGGGGAAAAGTGGAAGCAAGCATAGGAAGCAGAACTCAGAATGAGTTACTGTCACACAGGAAGTGATGTCTGAGATGAGTCAGAGTGAATGGCAGACAAAGTGACTAATCAGAGAAGAGTTATCAGAGTAAGGACATGCTTGACTCTCGTTAGAAAAGGTAGGCTTTCAGCTCAATAAAAGAAAGTTACATAGAATAACAGTAACTGAGTCAATTGAGAAGCAGGCTAAAGAGTCAGTTGAAGAGCAGTCAACTGAAGCAATTACACAGGCAGCTAACTCAGTTACACAGGCAGGATGGAACAATGAGAGCTCAAGGAGAGACATAAAAACATAGAAACACAGCAGAAACTTGACAGAAGACCAGAACCAAGAGTAAGTTGAGTAAGAGTAAGTTGAACTCTGAATAAGAGTTCAGAAGGAGCTAGTCGGAGTGGCTTATTTAGCATTTGGTCTCAGGAGGCTAAGGTTGAAATTTCTAGGTCTGTGGTAAAAGAATCTCACCCACATCACCAGCCATGGCTTCCTCGGCGGTGGAGCAGCCATAACTTCCTCAGCTTCCCATCCCCAGGTGGAGAGCTGTGTGGAATACAGCGTGGATAGTTCTTACTGCGTTTCCATCCTGCCTTTGGTTGGAACTCCATGAGTCGGTGAGTACAGGAACTTAGGAGAAAGGCCGTCCAAGGGGCAATCTCTCTTTAGTGCATTGGTTCAGGTTCATTTGTAGTGTTCAGGCAGGAGAGGGTCATTGGTCCCCAAAGTGGGACCCATTGGTTAAGACAAGGATATTGGTGTAGCTCATCTGCATGTAGGGCTCAGGCCTCTCTATGCCTCCAGCTACAGTGCAGATACTCATCAAACAAGCCACATTCCTTTGTTTCTGTGAATAGCACAATATAGCTGGGTTCTGCCCAAGGCTAACATGGGAGCATGAACTCCTGCAGCTCTCAGGACAAGAATATCTAGGGTTCCAGGCCAGCTTTGACTCACTCTTAGCGTAGCCAGTAGAATACGCCTGGTACTCTGTTGCTGGGCTCTGCCTTTGAAAAGCATATATAAACCATGCTTGGAGTGTGCTAATTGTCACTCTCACCTGCCTAGCTTGAGGAATCTGTGGGAGTGGACCCCAAGCGTTGGAAATAAAGCTCTTGCTTTTTCATCAATCTCGAGTTCTGGTGATTTCTCATGGGTCTCCTTCCATCTGACCCTAACAGGCTTGCTCCAAGTCTGCAGAATTCTGGCTGGAACTAATGATTTAATTAGTCAAAAGAACAAACTGTCCTCTGCCCTGAATCAACGTCTACATCTAGTGAATAAACAACCATATTTACAACTACATCTGGTACTGTAACTGTTTCTAGATTTATTTCGAATGTCAAGAATATCTACAGAAATAGCTATGATTTTTCTACCACATAAGTAAGATCCTTGTGATCAGCATTATTAATTTGTCCTGCTCAGTGTACTGAGCACTTCCACTTCCAATTTTCTCTTGTAAGGACCACATGATCCTTTGCCTGTGTTTGAGGAGGGGATTTCCTTCTAATTTAAAGACAGGAGAAATATAACCTATGGCTGTTCAACTAGAGAAATATATTCCACTGATTCAAATAAGACATTTATCAATTTGAGGACTTTGTTAGAACTACTAGACAAGATAATCTCTTTTCCTGACACTATAATGTATAGAATACAAACACTGGCAAACTTAAAATCACTGTATGCTATCAGCTAAAACAGGGGCAGAGGAAGGCACCAGAGAGTCAGGAGTGTGTGATTATGTATGATTCACATAGCAGTGTACTGACTTTACCAACAATAGTGTAAGCTAAGCAACAAAACAAAACATAAAAAAAATGTTAGAATATTGAAGCCAAAACCTAACTCCATTTTGCAGCACGTGCAGAAGCTTTGCTTTGTGAGCTTTCCAATAACCATTAGGCAAGTCCTTGGATGCAAATATTTCCGGAGTCAGTCTATATCTAGGTCTTCAACTTATGTAACTATATATACTTTACAAAAAGAAACACTAATCTTTGATGTCTTTTCCAATAGAATCAGTTTAGCTAAGAATATACCATTTCCACCCAATTTTTGCAACTTAACCCATGACTTTGCACATACAAGTTAAGCACTCTACCTATAGCCCCACATCTAATTTCTTGTTACAAGTTCTGAGAAAAATCAGGCTTTGATTCAACTTCGTAATTAATCAAAAATTCTAAAGAATTTTGAAAATTGGAAATTACACAGCTAGTGCTAGTTCTTGTGGAGCTAGAACAAACAATCATGTCTGGACTCAATATTCAGTACTCTTTATATCTTTTGCAATTTTCCTTCAAGGTCTATTATATGTGCAATTCACATAGCACTGTACTGACTTGATCAATTTTAGTGTAAGCAAAACAAAACAAACAAAAAAGAAATAAAACAAAAGGAGCTTTTTTTTAGAGGATAATAGTTTAGTGTTGACTTTGATATCAATAACTCCTGTAATTGATGGAGCCTTTAGTATCTTAGAAACAGCAATTGTTCAAAATACTCCAAGGAAAGTATAAACTTGATAACAATGCGACTCATATCGTGCCTTTCTTTGGAGATGAAATCA
>JAMJFZ010001880.1:0-52004 GCA_026225945.1 Cricetomys ansorgei
GCAGCGCTGTGCGGCAGTCGGCAGTCCGCAGTCGGTCACGCTGCCTCCCGATCATCAACCCTTTGCTTGCTCGCTCCTGTGTTTTGTTCTTATTCAGTCTGGGACCCCATGGCGCCGCCCACATTTAAGGCGGTGTTTCCTCCTTCCGGTGAACTCCTGACACACTCTCACATAGGTGTCCGGGTAAGAGAAACAGAGTGGTTGGGTCCTGAGGAGGGGGTTGACCTCTGACTTCCAGACGCTTCCACACATGCACGTGCCCACACGCGTCCACCCGCACCCACCTGCACCCGCCCCGCCCGCACCTGCCCGCACCCACACAACCTCACATAACTTAAGAAAGACCAAGGCAAGGAGGAACCGGGAATATCATATTCGGACAACTCTTTCCGGAAAGTTTGCTCTCGAGGGAGATAGCAGGGAACGGCCGAGCTCATTTTCTTGCTGGAAGTTTCTGTTTTAGGGTAAGAGGTTTGGGGACACATTTGTGCACTAGTGATGACAGTCCAGCCAGAGAGGAGAATTAAGGTAGGCAGAAGAGGCCAGATTGCTGAGGGGATATTTCTAAGAGGTGAAGGAGCAAGATGCAATGGCGTTTCTGTGGATCTCAGCCAGGAGGAATGCCTGCGCTGATTGGTAGGGCTTTGGTAAATCTAGGGGTGGCCTACCAACACCAGTTTATTGCTTCTCCCTGTCCAGCCTTGTGGTCCGTGGCTTTGAAGCCACCGAGACACCTCTCTAGGACCCAGGGTTCTTCCTTTGAGCAGAAAGAAGGGATCTCAGCTTCAGGAAGGACTGGAAGCTAGCTTTAAAAAGCACATTCTTTGGTAGGTTAAAACTGTGTGTGTGTAAAGATTTAACCTTTGGTAGGAAATGGTTGCGGTATTTTTCTTTAAATGAAAAGAGGCCATTGTGATCTGAACTTTAGGGCTTGGCTCTCCTGAGTTACTTGCAGAGCAGCCTTAGCACACCCAGCCTCTCCCTGGCAGGAATCCTGGGTCGGATGGGCTCCTTATTGCCTGCACCAGGCTCTGCCCCAGACTGGATCCACAGTTAACAGGGCCCAGTATAAATGAAAATGTGAGCCTATGGTTCGAAACTGAAGAATTTCAAGGTAGAGGTACAAAGCTTTCAAAGTTAGGTAGCCTGCTGAGCGAGGGGTCCTATGATCCTGCTCAAGTCTCACACTGGCCGGGATGGCCTGGCCTCCTGAGGGCCATTCCCAGCCTGCTGGCTAAACTTGATTTTTTGGACCTCTCCTAGGTGTAGACTTGGAGCCCAGATGACATAGGGCAGGACTCAAGGCGTCTACCATCTTTGGCGTTCGCATACCACAGCTGGCAACAATTTCCTGGCCCCGCTCTTTGCTCCAATCCCCACCTCCCCCTCACATTTCCTAGACTGTGCTCCTGGGTCATGAAAACGTTCTGGTTTAATCTGGGCTTGCTTGTAACCTGAGGGTCTGAGGAATGTGGTGCAGCTGTGTGGAGTGCTGGACCACTTGGGGCTCCTTGAGCTGTTTACAGGCCTCCTCCTCATCGGGCCTACTGTAAATAGAAAAGTACAAACACATGCTGGGTTTGCAGCAGATTAAAACTGTCTGCTGCTCTCCCTGGCTCTTAACACATAGCGGTTTGTGTTTATGTAGCATGAATTTCCCTGCCTGCTACTTACAGACTTGTGTCCTTCTTTGCAGAGCCTGACCACTTGGGTTTTCCAGGGCATTGGGAGGAACCATGTTGAGACTTCAAGAGCATATTCTCAGGGTCAGCCTGCCCCCCCCTTCCCAGACCGGAGCCGTGCTGTGCAGTATAATGGCACCAAGCCTCTTGTGACTCTTGAGTCCTTGAGACGTGGCTAATCCGATTGGGCTGTGTTGTTCGTGTAGAATACACATCGGACTTGTAGGTTTAGCACAACAACAACAAAAAAGTCAGATATTTTTCTTTTATTTTAGTGTTTTACTTTGGTTACATGTTGAAATGATAGTATTTCTTATAAAATGGCTGAAATAGCAGATATTAGGGTTAATCTGTACTATTTGTTTTATTTAGTTTTTTCATATTTCTTTCTTCATTTTAAGTGTAGCTCTAGAAGATTTAAAGTTTTATATATATTTAAATAAAACATATTGTGTGTGTGTGTGTGGCTTATCTTATTACTATTGGATAACACTACTTTAAAATCTCCTTGTACTTCCCTCACCAGGCCTACGTAGGACACAAACTACACATAAGTACACATACATACATACATACCACACACACTCTGGTCAATTTCCTCAGCTGCTACCTTCCTCAGGAAGCCATCTCAGAATAGTTCAGAGACCCCTCACACCAGGGGCCTTCGTCTGCCATTGGGAATCAATCTGCTCTGTTTTACTGAACTCTACTGAACATCTATGGTTTCCAGGCAACATGACCTAGTGATGACACAGGCTTCCGAGCTTGGGTTCCGAGCTTGGTCCTAGAATGTGTTCCTGAGTAGGTGACATAGTCTCTTCATGCCTGAGTCTTCTCATCTGTAAAATGAGAATCATAACATCCAGGAGCAGAGGCCACAAGCTTGCTCCTTGTCAAATGGACAAGGTACAGAAATCCCTTAGCGTGGAGGCTTTGCGCCATTGTAAGCCTGCTACACAGCAGGCGTCATCTGGCCTCTGGACTGTCACAGAGCTCAGTGGCCTCTAGGAAAGGAAGGGGTAGAACCTGGAAAGGGAAGAAGAGGGACTAGGTCCCAGGGAGCCCCAAAGCAGAGTGGAGAGGTCCTAGGACAAGGCTGCTATCGGCTGGAATCTAGACAGATTTCAACCTGGAGCCAGCTAGACGGGTCAGCATGGCCAGGCTGGGAGGGGGCTGGATTAGGATGGGAACAGGAAGGTGAGTAAGGCAAGAAGGACAATTCTGCACTCAGTGTTCAGCTTAGAGCTTCCTTACTGGGGCCACCATGACACATGACCAGATAGTGCCCTGCCCTAAGTTACTCTATATTGTATAAAACAGTGGTTTTCAGACTCTGTTGGCCCAAGAAACTCCATTTTGCAAGCAGCTTTTGACTCCACTTTGAGGACAGAGGATGACTCTGCACCTTGGTGGACATGTGAACAGCACATCTGACTTATTCTTGGGTGCACCCTATAATAAATTGAGACTGCAGGAGCAAATAGTGTATTAAAGTCATGTCAAGAAAACCAGATCAGAAAAGGTACAGCTCTCTTAGAGGACCCTCCCTCCCTCCCGCCACCCCAAAGAGGAGGACACTAAACTCTGCAATAGCAATGACCATGCTTGTCATCTGGCACCAGCTTGTGTGGAGGGTGTGTCAAGGGACTGGAAGACACAACTCCCAGCTGTTCTGGGGGCTTCAACTTGGTTTAGTTCCCACTGCTGATGCAGCCACTTGAATCACCATCTGCCTGTCTTCCTGTTTGTCGCTCTGGGTCTTCTGTCTGTCCATGTTCCAGACCTGGTCCTGTCCTTTGCTCCTCTATCCTCCAAAGTCCCCCATTGCCCTCATATGGACCCCTTTTTCCTTGGAGCTCTGCTCAACCTGTTGACCTGTCAGCAGCAAGGCTTCCAGCGGTGACCCCACCTCCCACCTCGGCTCACTCTCTTCCTCCTGTGGGGACTCTTTTGCCGTTTCCACACCTCTCTGGTCTCCTGTGAAATCTCTTGAACTCTTCTGTGGTCTTTTTATTTTTTTAAACTGTGTGTGTGTGTGTGTGTGTGTGTGTGTGTGTGTGAGAGTGAGAGAGAGAGATGGTGCATGATCTCAGAGTTAATATTAGCAATTAAGATTGTAGTAAAAGACCTTGTGTTTGCCTTGGCCGGAGCTATCAAGGAAAGAGGGACTACTTGCTAAAACACTGCCAGCGGAACAGCTGTACCTTGTGGATTTCTTGTTATTCAACAAATTCTGACATTGAAAGGACACAAACGTGTTCATCTGTGGTTCTGACAGCACACTTAACAGCATGGAGGCTGAGAGAGGGACCTAACCACAGCCCAGGGCCTGTGTTGGAGGTAGGCCAGAAGATACTAGAAGTGTTGAGCTTTTTTTTCTTTTTTTTTTTTTTCCCCTTGCAGTCTTGCCCCTGTAAAGTAACTGCCTCATGGTAATGTTTGTATAAAACAAACTGATCTCAGATTTCCCTGGCTGAATGCCACAGAACTAATTCTCACGGAACTGTCCGATGTGGGTGCTCTTGTAACAGGCCATCCATGTGGTGGTGCCTTGGGGCCACCAGCCTCCTGAACCAATGGCTGTGCCCTCCTTATGGCCTCAGAGTTCTCTACATCCAGAGGGTGGACAGGAGGGTGGAGGTGGGAGACACTCCACCTGGAGGTTTCCATCTACCGCTTAGGTTCTCTTCCCTCGGTGAGGATTAGGCTCACAGCGCCAACCTCACGCCTTTGGCAGCTCCCATTCTGTACAGAGGGCCGAGCCCACTGACAGGCATACTTCCTTTCTACAAGGCCTCCCTCCTTCCTCTTAGCTCTTCTTTAAGCTGCTTGCTATTATTGGTCCCAGGCCAGGTTCTGAGAGGGAAACTATGAATGCTCCTGAGGAGAAATGGATGGCATAGGTGGACACTCTGAGCTGGTATACACACCAGAGTCTCAAAACTATAGGCATCATGGCTGTTTCCCAGGCCTCTTTCTCCCGAGAGGCCCAAGAATCTTCCTAGGCACCTGCCTCCCCTCTGTAGCACAGAGGGGACAAACCGTGGCTGGGTCTGTGGAGCTGCTCTCAGCTGAAGGCAGGACCAGCAAAAGCTTCCTAAGCTCCTCTTCCCCGGCTTCGGACAGCCCAGAGACACACCAGAGCATCACCTCAGGCTGTTCTCGGGCTGCTCTTCTCTGTGGGCCTGCTTACCTGGTTCCCGGGTTACCTGTGCCCAGAAACTGTGCTGGTCACATTCAAAGTCCACATCAGTCAGGATCAGATCAAAGGAAGATGTGTGGGTGGGGTTCAGGCACGTCATGCATGACATGCTCTCGCCCAGGTCCTGTACCTCCGGCCAGGGCTTCTCACACATCTGCTGACAGGAAGAAGAATGCAAAGAATAACCAGACTGCCAGACCTCAAGGTGCTCATGAGTCTGTGGTAAGAAGACCAGTCACCTGGTGAGGAGAAGTTCAGGCCTCTGACAGCGGAGGAGCTAAGGATGGATGCCTGAGGGGCTGTTATAGGTGAGTCACCCCTTGTCTTTGGGGCAGTCAGAGGAGGCGTCCTGGAACTTAGAACTTGCAGGAAGGGGTGGAGAGTATGGGAAGACTCTCTGTGGCATCCCCAATAGTTTCTATGTGTGTGGTACTTTATAATTCCAAAGCCAGCAAGGCAGATGAACCAGAGAAGGTAACAGTCACCTCCATTTTTCAGTGTGAGGAAACACAAGCCCAGAGAGGCTGAGATCCTTGCCCAAGGCGGCACCTAAGTTGGTAGGAATAGAGATACCCTGCTCACGAGTGTTTGTGTTTTTGTATAAGTTTGACAAATGCATCTCTCCCTCAAGGGCTGGTCAGGGCAGACCCCAAGGTGGAATGAGAAACCTCTGCGCAGGGCACAGACTCTCCCTGGAGGGAGTCTTGAGTCTGGGTGCTCAGCCTCCTTTTAAGAACATGTGTTTCCTGTTTTTTTCTCCCACTGGCTCAGGACAGAATAGGGTTTTCCTGAGCGGAAGAGCCCTGAAGTCCCTGGTTCAGTCCAGTCAGCTCTGGCTGGCCTGGGGCTCACAGCTCTGGTTGCTCTGAGGCTGAGCCCCTCCCCGTCCCAGCCAGAGCTGCCATTATCTCAGGCCACTATCTTTCCTACACCCCAGATCTTAAGCCCAGGGTCTTGACTCCCAGCTGATATTTTTGGAATATCCTTTGCCGTTAATCTGGCAAGGTCCTAGAAATGGTGCAGTCCTATAAAAGAAAGGCTTAGCCTGAGAGGCAGGTCTGTGGTTCTCAGAGCCCCAAAGAGGCAGAACAAAACCTTAGCCAGCCCAACACCCAGGGTCAGGGACTGCACACCTCTTCCATGTCTCCCCTACTGTTGTCATTCATCCTGAGTGGAGGCTGCGTCAGACACCACCCAGGCTTCTAGACAGCACAGCATGGAGTTGGCAGGGTCTGGGCTCAGGCCACAACCGCTACGAATATGGAGTTCCTGAGTGTTAATTGAACATCTTTTTCTACTGTCTGGCTTGGGTTGTCTGTTTCTTAGAATGTATCTTAGGGGAGATTCCACTGGGCCTGATGACCTGGGTTCAATCCCTGGGACCCCATATGATAGAAGCTGAGAACCAACTCCTGAAAGTTGTCCTTTAACCTCTACATGTGCACTGAGGTGCGTGCATACATGCACACACACACACACACACACACACACACAATTTATAGTATGTATGTATTTATAAAAAAATGTAATGAAAAAATAAAACAGATATATCTTAGTCTGTTTTCTCTTCTTTACTATTTAATTTTTAATTGTGTGTATAAGTGTGTGTGTATATATGTGTGTATGTGTGTATGTGTATGTATATGTGTGTGTTTGTGTGTATGTATGTGTGTATGTATATTTGTGTGTGTATGTTTGTGTGTGTATGTGTGTCTCTGTATGTATGTATGTGTGTGTGTGTATGTATATGTGTGTGTTTGCGTGTATATATGTGTGTATGTATATTTGTGTGTGTATGTGTGTCTCTGTGTGTATGTGTGTGTGGGGGGGTATATGTATGTGTGTGTATGTGAGTGTGTAGGTGCATGTTTGAAGACAAGTGCCTAGGGAGTCCATAAGATAGTATAGAGCTAGTTAGAGTTACAAATGGTGTGAGCTGCTCTGTGTGGGTGCCGGAAACTGAACTTTGGTCCTTTATAAAAGCAGTATGCCTGCTCTTAACTACTGAACCATCTCTCTAGCCCCATCCTAACCAGTTCTGTGTTGTTACCACAAAAATACATGAGGTAGGATACATTATAAAGAAAAGAGGTTTAGTCAGCTTACAGTTTGGGAGGCTCAGACTCCATGATCAAGTAACCCATGTTGTGTGGCTTCTGGTGAGAGTATTCTGTGGACAACATGGCGGATGACATCACATGGCAGGAGCACAAGCAAGGGTGTGAGTGTTGCACACATAACTGTTGGTTCCTATGAGAATCCAGCCTACTCTCTTGGGTTAGGCATGCCTTCTGAGGGTCTGGTTCTCATGACCCGATTACTTTTCTCTTGATCATCCCACTGTCTTTCCAATACCGTTGCATTGGGAGATCAAGTCTCTAGCATGGGTGAGAGATAAATTACATCCAGACATGGCAGAAGAACTGATGCATGAAAGAAGAAGTTAGAGGAAACATATGAAGTCTGCAGAACCTTGACGCTCAGTACTAGTATAATGTGGAGAAGAAAGCTAGCTCCCCTTGTTGGCTCCCAGATTGTACACTGGGAGTAGAACAGCACCCTTTCTTCCCCACCTGTGCCACCTCCTCCCATCCATGGAAGGATCTTCCCCTCCTGGGGCTTGTTGGAGATCTGGCTCTGTGTCTTGGAATTGCTCTTACATCTGTGGGTTGGTGAGATGGCTCAGCAGTTAAGGGTGCTTGCTACTTTCCTAGGGGATCCAAGTTTGGATCCTAACACCTGCATCAGGCAGCTCACAGCCACTTATAACCCTGTAAAACCATGGGATCTGATGCTCTCTGATGGTTTCCATGGGCATCTTCACACACAGAGAAGACACGCACATACTCATGAGTAATTTTCTATCTTAAATAAAAAGATAAGGCCCAACTTCGTGTCTGACTTTGTCATGCTTGTCTCAGGTTATATGGGTCAGGTGAATGTTCATCATCAGAGCAGCCTGCTGCCTCTGGGAACCGTGGTGATGCCCTGATCCATGCGTCTACCACACTAGGTAGACTTAATTTTCTTTTGTTTGTTTGTTGTTTGTCTTTTGAGGGCACGGGTGTGGGAGGGCAGAACAGGGAGGAATGGGAAGAGGGTGTTATACATGGTATGAGACTCAAATTATTGATAAACGTGTTATAAAACAGGGTGTGTGCATCTGTACGGGATATGCATACATACATGAGTGCTTGGCGGAAAGGACTGAAGGGTGGGTAAATGTGTGTTCAGATACAAATATGAGGGTGTTCTTGAGTCCTGGGATTTTTGCAGGAGGTGATATTCAGGCCTCCATTCATGCACAGGCCTTGTACCCACAAGTGTTGTGTGTATGGGGGGGTGTTAACCACCTCTGATGACCCGGCCTGGGGCTTTGAAGTCCTCCTTCCAAGTGCTCCGGGCACAAGCAGCCCAGGGTTATTAGGTACAGGTTTATCTGGGGCTAATTTAACTTGTTAAGATAATTGTGCCAGAGCCTGCTGCTCTGAGGTCCCCCATCTTAGTAATTACCCTTTTTTGGGTCTCTTTCATCTCTAAAGACTATGCCCCTCTTCAGAGCAGTTGCTGGCCTCTTACCCCCCCCTTCCAAGGCTTGGGGTGGGCCCTAGAAATGCTTTCACAAGGCCTTGCATTTTTTATAAAATTTGCAGAAGTGTTATTCCAAGCACAGTCATTAAGGGCCACTGTTTCTTTTCAGCCTGACTTCCCCTGTCACATTTTCCCTACTGCCAGGTGCTACTGGGGCTGGGAGCATTTGGGGAATCCAACTCACCAAAGCTTGAGCCAGAATTGTGCGGAGTGTGGGGAACAGGATGACTTCCAAGGGGGGTGCTATATGTGCATGCATGGCTTTATGTGTGACTCTTGGCCACCTCTGTGTATGTTAGTTAGATTTACTGGAGAGGAATGGTTTCCTGGGGAACTCTTACCTCCTGTGGTGATGTGGTAGAGCATGGCCTATGGTTCTTGATGCAGGAAGTGAATGGGAGAATGACAGAGAAACAAGATGTGAAATATGCAGAGCCAGGAGCTAGTCTGTGGAAAGTTCTTTTAGTCTAACAGGTCGTTTATGAAATTTGATAGAGTTTACCCCAAATTTGCGTGGGTAATTTTATGCATCAGCTCATATTCTTGGGGGTATGTCATGAGGGTGCTACCAGGAATGATTAGCATGTGACTAGGCAGGCTAAGAAGATGGCTCTCATCCAGGCAGAGGATGCTTCTGCTAAGCACCTGAATAGGGTCCAATGATAGAGCGAGGGCAGATTTGCTGTCTCTGAGTAGAGGCTCTCCTGTCCTGCAGGGGGACACCAGTGCTCCTGGTCCTTAGGTCCTAGGATTTGGACTGAATGGTATCACCAGATTTCCTGCCTTTTCAGCTTGAACCTGGCAGGTCAAGAGACTTCTGAGCTTCCATATTTTCAAGAGCCAGTTTCCCCCATCCCTCCCACCTCACCATGAGAACTCCTTCCTGAATAATATGGAGAAAGCGAGCTAAGCACATGTGTTCATTTACTCCTTGCTTCCTGATTATGAATGAGGTATGACTCCTTTGCAGAAGTGGGCTCCTCCACCACAGTAATGGGGACAAAGGCTGCCTGCCTAAAGAAACAGTTACTGTGCTTCTCCACCTGTAACTAGATCCAACTCCCTGAGAGGCCAGGGTACACAGAATGACCCACAGGGAAGCACACTCAAAATAGTGAACTTGTATTTTCTAATCTGTTTGAGCAGAAAATCTGAGGAATGTGAATATACAAAGATATAAAGGTTTGAGGTAATTAAGGGATCATAAAGTTGTATCAGGCAAAATGCATTGGTATGAGCTCACGGAACAAAGACTCTGCGGTTATTGCAGCACTTAGTGGGTCGGGAAGAATTCCAGCAGTCCAGTTGGTTGGATGGCTGAAATATGGATCAAAAGACGACCCACCATGAGAAAACTAGAAATGCCAATCCTCATCGGTTTAGTGCAGAAGAAGGGATTTAGAAGCTAGGGAGACTCGGAGCTTAGTGGCTTTGACATTTAAGATCTACTCACATGTGCTGGGGTTCATTTTACCCATACATTGAGAATAGACTTGAGAGGGGAGCCCCAGCACCCTGAAGAACTCTGTGGCCACTCTTCTCTGTAGGTCTGACCCATCATGGAAATCTGAGTCACTCAATTACAGACCAAATTCAAGAAGCTCAGTTGGGTCCTGGTGGCAGGAGCCAAATGGAACCATTCAACTGCTAAAGGCAGACACACTCCAAGATAATGTTTTACCAGCTATTTGGGTCCCTCCAAGCCCAGTCATGTTGAAATAAAGGTAGCCATCACAAACCTACTTCCTGTTTACTTAGCATCAATATGCATCTTCTTAAGCCATATCTAACCTCCAAATAAAGTCAACAACAAGGCCATAATTCCACCTAAAATGCATAATCTCTCTTAAGAACTGATGATCCTGTATCTAGGGAGTAAAGTCCTTGAGTAATGGCTATTCTTAGCCTAATCTTCTATAACTTAAACACTTTCGTGTAAAGTCAACATTACTTAAATACTGATATAAAGTCAACCATCGTCTATGACATCTGACTGTTCCTGAAAGAGATGAGCACTTTTGGTAGACTGAGGAAGATCTACCATCATCCACATGGTGAGACATTCAACCCTTGAGGGCTGAACAGGATGCATCTGTTCCCTGAAGTGGGCTATCGTCCTCTGCCCTGGGACACTGACGCTCCACTCCCATGTTCAGACCCAAGACCAAATTCAGTACTTATGTCATTGCTTTTGTTCCTCCGGAGAACACTAACTAACCTAAGAACTGTCCTAAAATCTCACACAGCATAGCTGTGAATTCAAAATAAGCGTTTCTAAGTTCTCAACAAGAAGGCACTAATCTTGCCTGACTGCGTTGGAGGGATGACCATTCTCATCTATGCACGGGAGATCATGGAATCCCTGACGTGACAGGGCAGCCAAAGAGAACTCGGAGCAACAATGTAGGAAAGAATGTTGCAGAAAGTGTGTTGGCAAGTTGCTTTATTAAATTATTTATTTCTTGTTTCTGGGTGTATGTCATCTTTTGAAAAGGGCGAGCTGACGAGATTTCTAAAAATAGGGAAGCAATTTAAAGGGACAGTTACCTTTTAAGTCTAGCTTTTTTTTTTTTTAATTTGTCATTTCAAGCTTTTTTCTCCATTGAATTGGTTTTAGGCCCCCAAAGGCTTGAAGCTGATGGTTATTGTCACCTTGACAGGATCTAAAAATCACCTAGGAGACAAGCCTCTGGGCACACCTGTGAGGGATTACCTAGTTTAAGGTTAGAAAAAGAGAAGTCTGTGAGGGATCATCTTTGATTACGTTTAATTTATGTAGGAAAGAGCCAGTTTTAAACCTTGGGGGGGACCATTCCCCGTGTGAGGATCCTGGACTGTATAAAAATAGAGAAAGAAGAGACTGAGCTCATTCATGTATTTGCTCTCTGCTTCCTGACTGTGAATGAGATGTTGTAGCCAGCTGCTTCACGCTCTTGCCGCCTCAACTTTCCTTGTGTTGCTGGGCCCTGACTTGGTGAACTTTAGGATTGCTAGCAGATAAACAAAAGCCTAAAATCGGCATTCCTCAGAAGCTTCTGAAGTGGGTTTCTGTCTGTCAGGAAGAGCCATTACTTCCCTTATGCCCTCTACAAGCTACCCCACCTCTGCAATAGGGTATCTAGGTCTCTATTAACACACACCTGTAACACATACCAAAGTCCTCAGGATAGTTTCTGGCTGTTCCCACTTGCAAACCTCCTCCCACTGCCAACTGCAGGAGGATGAAGAAGAAGAGGAGGTTGCCTTGAGTTTCCAAGGCCGTGAGTGAAGAAGGCCGAGCCCAGCAGAGTCTCCTGACCGTAGGGCTGTGGTGAGTTAGGGTCCCCGGGTCCTCCGATATCTGATATAGGTCTGTCCGTGGTCAAGGCGGAAGAGCCAGACATTCCTACCAGTGAGCATTTCTTTAGCCTTTAGCCTCCTGTAAGACTGTGGGCTTCCTGAAGACGAGGATCATGTTTGTGTAGTTCACCCCATGTATCCCAGAGCTCCGTACAGGGCCTGGCACACAGCTATGCCTACACTGGAGAAAAAATTGACCTGGCTGAGTTCAGCATTCTTGCCTTCCCCAGCACCCAGGTTCTCTGCCGTGTGTGTCCTCCTGGGTGACGGAGGGGAGCAGGCTCTCTCACCTCTTTTCTTCAAGGCTCCCTGCCTTAGCTGGTTTTCATCATTACGCTTCTCCTTGACAGAGATCCTACCCTAGAAAAGAAGACTGTCTCTCCCTCCCTCCTCTCTCGTCTCTGATCTCTCTCTCTCCCTGCTTTCTTTCTCTGTGTGTGTATGTTTGTATGTTTACTGACCTTGAGTCAGGTTGTTCCGGTTGCCCCCCTCCCCCAGCTCTCAAACGAGCAATTTTTCTGCCTCAGCCTCTTAAGTAACGGGACCTAAGCCTGTAGCGTGGGGCTCCGTGGGTTGGTTTGTTTATGTTTTGTTTTGTTTTGAGACAGGGTCTCACTATGAAGCTCCAGCTAGACTGGAACTCACTGTATAGACCAGGCTAGCCTCCAACTCACACGAATTCCCATTGCTTCTGACTCTTGAGTGCTAGGCAGCTGGTTCCTTGTTTTTAAATGATCACACACCAGTTACACTCTTAGTTCATATTGTTAAAAAAAAAAAAAAAAACCTAAATTTCTAAACTGAGAGCAACTTACGTCTTATGAATTGCAGTAAAATTTAACTAGAAGAAGAAAGATATTCATTTCAAAAGCTTTTAAAAATTTTTAACATTTCTATAATTGTTAGGAAGAGAAAGAAAATGCTAATTGATGGAGCCAAGTTTCCCCTGAGGCTCAAGTTCTAGTTCAAAGAACACAGAGTGTTTCAGTGTATATGACCAGCAGGGTGGGTGTGAGTGTCTGATGAGGTTATGGAAGACTTAAACCAAAACAGGACCGGATGCTCACGACTGGGGAAAATATCTCAAGTCTCTATCACTTCTGCCAGAAAAAAAATCCAAAAAAAATTTTCCTCCAAGTTATTAAGCGAGGTAGATTTTCCCCTCACGGTGGTGGTGTCCAAAGAAGACATTCCATGTTAGTTAATCACCCCTACCCCCGTGCTGTTCTCTGAATGGTGTCGGACTGCAAAGACGTGCAGCACAGACAATTTGCACACACACCAAAGATGCACTTCAGGGTGGAGCATGGCTCAGAGGCATATTGTGTATATTGGGTATATTGTTGATCTAAAACTCACCAAGTAGCCCAGGTTTGCCTTGAACTCCTGATCCTCCTGCCTCTACCTCCCGGTGCTGCTGAAATTATAGGTGTGTGTTACCCTGCCTGGCTTAACGTGATTTCTTTAAAATGTTATATGCTAATCATTTATTCTATTATATATAATGATGCTTCTATTTCTCTAAGTATATATTTAAGGTTCTGTAATACGATCATTATTTTCTGAAGGTAAACTAAATTTCGTTTCACCAATTTTAAGCCGTATTAATTTTATCTCTGTATTTTGATGCTCTGCATAAACAAAGAACATCATGTACTTTGTGGAAAACAAGCCCCTTCTTATGCAGAAGACACAGTCTTCTCGGAGGAGCTCACACAGCTTAGCCTCTTTTGTGAGTGGCAGAGGCTGCTGTGAGCTGCTTCAGACATGTGTCATGTAGCGCAGGCTGGCCTCAAACCTGTCATGTAGCGGAGAAAGACCTTGAACTACTAGTCTTCCTATATGTACTTCACCAGTGCTGGGATTATAGTCTTGTACTGTAGGTCTGGTTTTTATGCAATACTGAGGATCGAACCCAAGATATCCAGGCATGTGACACAAGCATTCTTAACTGAATGAGCTTCAGCCCCAGCCTGAAGCGGTTCTTTTTATATTGTGTCGGGGGCAGTACCCCTACCCAACACTACTCCCAGCCCCTCGGACTCTGGACAACCAACTCTATTTCTCTCTGTCCTCCTGGCTACACTCCCTTCAAAACCCCAGCCCTACTGTAGGACCTCAAGGTTAGGTCCCACCACTATTATGAATGATGAATCGCAGACTCTCCTGTCACTCTATTCCCAGGGACCTTAGAAGAGGGAGAAATGGGAGCTCAGAGTCAATAGGTCAGAGGCAGGGTCCTACTTTCCAGGCGTGGGCCAGCTGCAGGTCAGGGTGGTTTCAGCTCCCTGTCTGTACATCACCACACCCTGGTGCCACATGCTTGTCAGGACTGAGTCAGGACTGTGTTCTCAGTGTTGGGTTATTGTTGCAGGCACTTGGTCCATTACTCCCTGCCCAGTCCCTGGGTGGTATCAAGTGTCACATGCTGTGTGTGATGGCCCAGCTTACAGTACTTTCCCAGAGAGACCCCAGGGCTAGTCCTGGTGACCTGACAGCCCATAGCTTCCCCCTGGGTCTGACTCACTCATAAACATCCCCATCTTCCAATTCTGCAGGCAGAGGGCCCCATTCCTTGGAAGGCCCCCTGTGGTTGGCTCTTCTTGTAATTAGTGACTGTTGATTGGCCCCAGAGCCACACTCATTATGCCTAGTGAAGATCAAAGCCAGGCCCAATAATCTGCTAAACGAATTGTCAGATTAGGGCATTCTTCAGGGCTATTAGAAAGATTTTTCCCCTTGGGTAAAGGCCTGTCAGGGCATATGACCCCCATCCACCCACCACAAACTGAGCTAGAGGGGACTTTACAGCCTTTCTGCTCTTCTACCTTTGCTTGTGGCCATTTAATGGTCCGGTCCAATGGCAGGGGCCCAAACATGGTCCCTGAGGAGGCTGCAAAGTAAAGAGAGCTTCTTCCCTGCAAGAAAGCCATGTTTGAGCAAAGCCATTTGTGCCTCTTCATCTTTGGGGCTTCTGTAGATTTCCCTGGGCCCTTGTGCTTTGATCTGCATGACAGAAACACAGCCTCAGTTTATCCTTAAAGTCTGAAGACCATATTTTATGTTGATTTCCTATCTTTCAGGAGCTAGCCCCAGACGGATTTGTGTGATACTTGACATTCGTTTCAAATCCGGGGCTATGGCCCAGTCTTCTCACTTCAGGAGAGAGAACAGAGGCCCAGTTTTCAGTGTCAGTCTCATAGCTGTTGATTGCTACCATTGGTCAAATTGGAGTGTGCCAGGCTCTGTGTCAAGAGACTAAATGTTGATCTTATTTATACTGTCTGGAAACATCACAAATGAGGTATTGGTAGCATCCTCTCTAATACATAAGGAGAGTGGGGCTCAATAATTTGACCAAATCATTCAACTTAGTGGTGGCTGTGGGGTGGTTCCCATTGGCTGACTCAGACTTGGCTTAGATTCAGATGCATGACCAGATCTTGGCTAATGAGAAAGTGCTACTCACAAGACTGGCAAGGGAAGTGGTGGGGATCTCTCTTGTCTTTAGTGCAGTGGTTTGAGGATGGGAAATTGGGCCTGTGGAAGCCATTTCTCTCACAACAGAGAATCTGCAGCTTTGGAGGGAGGTGTAATATAGGAACATGCGCAACCAACATCATGGGTTTTAGAACCATAATGTGAGCTGAGCTAAATGCAAACACGCATTGCCTCTATTGTTTAAGCTTGTTTAAGTTAGGTTTTCAGGATTTTCAAATGAACAACTAGCACACAAACCACTCACTATATCCCTAGTCCCAGAATAACTGGACCTGGGTTATTCTGCCTTTAAGAGGGATCCTGGGCAATGCCAACAGGAAAGCCGGGAGGCCACTGGAAGCAAGCATGGCAGGCAGCTTCTTCTGTTGATTACCCCTTGTTCTGCTGGCTGCTGTCCTGGAGGCTGCTTCCACCTGGCCACACTATAGCCTCACTTGTTACCTCTGCAACCACTGTACTTGGTCACCCATTGTGTCTAAGCTCTGTCCACGACTCTCCATAATCCCCCATCCTGCCTGACCCAGTCTGAATACATGCACCAAGTCCAGTTCTGCCCTAGGCCCTAGTGTCTGGTTAGGACTAGGGTTGACTGTGGCAAACAAACAACATCCAAGGCAGTAGTAATATTGCCTTAGTTAAAATTTCTATTGCTATGAAGAGACACCATGACCATGGAGACTCTTACAAAGGAAAATATTTAATTGGGGCTTGCCTACAGGTTCAGAGGGTTAGTTCATTGTCATCATGGCAGGAAGCATGGTGGTGCACAGGCAGATATGGTGCTGGAGAAGGAGCCGAGAATTCTACATCTGGATTGGCAGGCAGCAGGAAGAGAGAGTGAGACTGGGCTTGGCTTAAGCATCTGAAACCTCAAAGCCCTCCCTCAGTGACACATTTCCTCCAACAAGACCACAACTCCTAGTAGTGCAACTCCTTATGAGTCTCCACTTTCATTCAAACTACCACAATATGAACAAGACAGAAGACCATTTCTACAGAACAGGTGTTAAAAAAAAAAACACAAAATTTTAAAATCTCATTATTTGTGTGTGTGTGTGTGTGTGTGTGTGTGTGTGTGTGTGCCACTACACCTGTGTGCATTTCAGAATACAACTTGTGGGAATCTGTTCTCTCCTTCCACTATATGGGGCCTGGGAGGGAGTCAAACTCAAGTAAGTATGTGTCTTTACTCACTGAGCCTCTTACCAGACCCCAGAATTCTCTTTTTAATGGTTTTTTAAGGACACAATCTTGCTATATAGCCTAGGCTGGCCTTGAACTCAGGATCCTTTTGCCTCAGCTTCCTAGGATAATAGAAATACGTTACCACTCCCAGCTCCACAAAACAGTTTTGAAGACATAGAAACAGGACCGTACAGCAATGCACCTCCACAAGCTGCCATTTGTATCTTTACTCCCTTTGCATCAATCCTGTTTGCCAGAGACGTGCATTCTATTGTTTTCTGTTTTGGTTTGTTTGCCTGTTTTTGTGGCGAGGTCTCATGTAGCACAGGCTGGTCTTAAATTACTTGATCTTTTTTGCCGTAGCCTCCTGAGTTCCAGGGTCATAGGCGTGACCCACCACACTTGACTCTTTCATCTTTTGAAGGACTGGTTTTTTAGTTTGTGGATGCTTGCTCTGCTCATTTTCTATTTCACTATTGTATTCTCTGAACTGTTTTTATTGTTCTTTTATTTTACCTAATTTAAATGTTTTTCAGACTTGTACATAGTACACAATGGAGTTTTGTAAATTGTCCAAAAAAAAAAAGTGAGTTATATAATGGCAGATACTTTATGGTAAATTTCCTTTCGCCATTATATTTACATATATAGACATTATTCCTCTTTATTTTAAATATACTTTTTGCCTTGAGGAATGTTTATCTGATGTTGATATCACCCTTTACTCTGATCAGTGTTAATTGTCAACATTACAGAATCTAGAATCCCTTGGGTAATGGGCCTCTGGATGTGCCTGGTGGGGATGATTCCAGACTGGGGTGTTGAACTACATAAAGTGGAGAAAACGAGCTGAACACTAGCAAAGCATTCATTGTCGTTTCTGACTGTGGATGCGACAGCTGCTGCCTTGATTTCCCTACCACAGTGGGCTGTATCGCAGCAGAGTGAGCGGTGAGCTAAAATGAAGCTTGGCTCCCTTTCAGTATTCTATTGCAGCAGCAAGGAAAGAAACCAGGACGCGTGCTGGATTCCCTCCGCTCGCTATTCCTTCTGATACAACTATTTCACCTTCTCTCTTCACCCCTCTTGGGGCATTTATTTTCATGCATCTCTTGTAAACAGCATTATAAGGGGGTGTAACATTCAGTTTAAGAGTCTCTGGCTAGGTTGACTCTGTTACATCCACTATGAGATCTGTTCTATTCAGTTAGCTGGAAACATCGTAAGCGTGTCTTCATTTTTAAGTATAGTCTTGCTGGGTATAGAATTCTTGGTTGAAGTCACTTGCATGTGACCTTGTTGCTTTCTAGATTCTGTCTTTCAACAATTCAAAAATGACATCTCTAGGTGTAGGTGGCACAGTAAAGTAACTCCAGAACTGAGATCCTCCTCTCCTTGCAGAGGTTGTTGCTGCTCCTGTTTGTTGAGTTGACTTTGTTGCAGTCACTGCACAAAGTCTATGTCCCTTGTAGTATGAAGCTATGAAGAGTCTCTTGTCAGTTTAGTGATTGGTTAGACATTTCTCACCCCTATATTCACTAAATAAATAAACGTAAAGTACTAATGGCACAATTAGGACCACCCTTCTTCCTCATACACCACTCTGTTCCCTAGATAGTGTTCTGAAGTCAATGGGTATCTTTTATGCCTGTGCACTGGTTCACTTTCTTAAAAAAAAAACAAAACAGGCCATTTTGTGTTTTTGAAATGTATGCCAGTGGTATCATTGTAACTATCCTTTTACAATTTTTGTTGTTGTTGACCAAAACATCTCTCTGGATTTTTCCATGTATATCCATAAAGCTCTAGTATATTCACTTTGCACTATGCAGCACTGTATTAATTAGTCTTTCCCATCTTTTGTAACATTTTCCCATTTTTATAACAAGATCTCCAAGGTTGGAAAAGGCTTATTTTAGCTTATAGTTCTTGGGGTTTGAGGGTAGGGTGCTGGTATCAACTATAGCTCTGGTGATGGCTTCATGGTGGCATCATGGCACCATAGTGGAAGAGAAAAATGAAAGAGAGAGAGTGGGGGGGAGATATTTATTGTTAGATAGGAAGCCAGAGCAAGGAACAAGGATCAGATTTAAGGTGCTAGATTTTATTTTTAAATGTCTGTCTGTCTGTGGGTATGTGCATGTGAGTACAATCTCCAAGGAGGCTAAAGGAATTGAATCCCCTGTAGTTGCAGCTGCAGGTGGTTGTGGGCACTCTATCTGGGTAATAGGAACTGAGCTTGGGTCTTCTATAAGAGCAGCGAGTACTCTTAATTGCTAACCTGTTTCTTTAGCTCCCACGTGCTGTTTTACTGTGTGGTATTTTTTTTTTAATTTTGCTTTTTTATTTTTTAAACAATCATCTTTTAGATCCCCGCCGAGCTTTCTTCTCCCTATTTCTGCTCACTGAACTCATTGCATATTTGCGTTTGTCTACTTGTGCGTGTGTTGGGGTGCTGTAAGTGCACCCCTGGAGTGGATTACTCATTAACATGTACCTGACATCTTTCTCTGCCCACTTAGTAGCGATGATCTTTTATTTTTTTTTTTTTTGTAGAACAGGTGTCTCTTCACTGAACTTGGAGTTCATGTCACTTCCAGAGACTTACCGCTTAGCATACATTTCATTCCTGTCATTTTGGTAGTCATTGCACACAGTCTCCGCCTCACATGATAGGAAATTCTACAGATTTTCTTTTCCGGACACACCCAAACCAGGGTCTCTCTCAATGATTCAGTCAAACTATGAGCAATTGTACAGTTGCACTTCGCTCACTGATGCCCTTCTGTCTCTCCTCAGATTTGTCTACATGTTGAGTGTTTACCTGCTGTGTTGAACTTGGTTGGAGAGAGGTTCTGTGATTTAACATGGCAGTTTTTTTTAGCTGGGAGTTGGGTGCATTTTCGAGGCTGTAGTTCCAGTGGAACATGCAAACCTCTTCTCCTTGCTGCGTACAGTGAAACTTCCTTCTACACAGGCTGCTGAGTCCAGCAGACATTGTGTGTTGTGTGTGTTGTGTGTGTGTGGTGTGGTATGTGTGTAGATGTGTGTGCATGTGTGTGTATGTGTGTATGTGCATGTAATGTGTGTGTGATGTGTGTTGAGTATGTGTGAATGTGTAGTGCGAATGTGTTGGTGTGTGTGTGTATATGGTGTCCTTGTATGAGTGTATGAGTGTCTGAACATTGTGTGTGTGTGTGTGTATAAGTGTGTATAGTGGTGTTTATATGTGTGTGTATGTGTGTGTATGTGTGTGTAATGGGTGTTGTGTGTGTGTGTATATGTTGTGTATGTGTGTGTGTGTGTATGTGTGTGTATGTGTGTGTGTGTGTGTTTAGTGTGTTGTGTGTGTAATGTGTGTGTGTGTGTGTATAGGTGTGTATGTGTCTGTGTGTGTGTGTGTGTTTTGAGGATGACTTGGGGATTTGGGTCATGGTTTCTCTATGTCACCCTGGCTGTCCCTGCAACTCTAAATAGATGAGGCTGGCCTCGAACTCACAGAGATCTGCCTGCCTCTGACTCTGAGTGCTGGGGTTTAAAGGCATGTGCTATATGCCAGACTTTGGGGAGGCATTTTTTGTGGGAAGTGATCATGTGGAATTTGTGACAGTTTGGACAGGGGTGGTGGAAAATTTAGCCTCTGCTGCTTCACCAAACCTTTCTTTGTGAAGTACAAAAGATACTTACACACACAAAGTAAATACATGTAATAAATTTTTAAAAAAGAAGACACTTAAAAGGTCCTGGGAGGCACGTCTATGCCTCCCAACTGCTTTGCAGCTACGCTTGTTTTAGCTAGTCTTTGAGAGTTTTCGTGGGAGCCTCTCATGGACACACACCTGGTCCCCATTACTGTATCTGCTTGAAAGTAATAAAGCTGCCTTTCTCCAAAATCTCTGTGAAGAACAGGAAGTCACTGTGGCCTGGCCTTAGGTTGTCCAGACCAACATGCCTGACAGTTTCATGGGATCAGTGTTATCTACAGCACTGCAGGAAAGCACATTCTGTCCCGACAGAAGCAATCCATGGCCCATCAACTGAGCATGGGATTAGGAGTCATTGTGTACCTCCCTAGGCAGATACATCTAATTTTGCACACTTAGTGGCATGCTGTTGTCTGCCCCCCAGAAAGCAGGTCCCATTCACACTGGACACACATGGAGGTGTCCACTATTGCCCAAGGACCCCAAATAAAAGCCCCGCTAGCCTTCGTCTATGCAGGAGTTCCGGGAGGATCTTGAAGTTTGTGATCCTTGGGCGCATGTGAGACTCTTGTGAAGAGTGTGCTCCTTTCCTTCTGATTGGACAAGTGGCATGGGATCTTTCTCTCCCTTAAAGAAGGGGACATCAAGAGACTCTTTTTTTTTTTTTTTTAATCTTGGAAGAAAAAATCTCATGTGGGCCTAGGCTGCCTTTAAATTCGCTATGTAGTTAAGAATGACTTTTGAACTTTTGATCCTGCCTCTCCTGCTTGCATTCTACCTTGGGATCAAAGGCCAGAAATGGCAAGTAAGGTAGGGGAGGAAGGAGGGGATGGAGAAAGAGGGAAAGGGAGAAGGAGAGGGGAGAAGAAGAGGGAGAGGAGATAGAGATAGAGAGAGAGAGAGAGAGAGAGAGAGAGAGAGAGAGCAGAGAAGCAGAAAGAAGAGCAGGGAAGAGAGAAGGAGAAGAAAGAAAGAAGAAAAGAAATCACCAGTCCGGTTCATCACCAGTCCTGCACATGCTGCCTGGTGAGGCTTCTCATCGCATCTGTATCCGTGAGAGCCAGCACAAGCCAGGCACGCAGCGGGTGCTGAACACAATGTGTCCTGTGGCCGTTGAATCTGACGTGTTTGTTCATTCGCTAGCTGGAGCAGGAAACCTGTCTGTTGCACCGGCTTCCCTTTGCTTGGCTGGTCTCAGGGCCCACACCCTGCCCAAGAGGTAAACAGCAGTGCTTTAGCTCACCCAAGGCGAAATGTAGATTGTTCTGACCCTGGGCTTGGATTCACTTCTGGGTCTGTGAACAGACAAGATTTCACAACAGTTCTGTCTAGGGGTGAGGAGAGAGAAGAGATTTAACCTGATCAGCAGATCCGCTGCTTAGAAACACAAACAAATAATGAGTGTGTTGGTGACTAATGACAGCAGGTTCACAGGCTTCCGACTCTGACTCTCCCCGTGGCCTGTGAGACAGGACAAGTGTTCTTCCTGTCCCAAATCTTGGGAGGTAAGCAGGAGTGGAGCTCAAGGAAAGTGTCCAAGTTTACACTAAAACTCACTGGTGAGTGTCCCCTCTTCCTGAGTGGGACTGCCATTGGTCATTGCCTTGCCTGGCCTTTGTGCAACCAAGGAAGCTGGCTGTGGTTTGACATCTCTCTACTCTCATCCCCAGGACGGCCCTAGCATTTTGGCTGCGCTCAGGTACCAGCAGGTTCCTCACACTGGCCCTAGACAGGTCCCAAAGCCCGAAAGTCGTCCCGCCGATGGCTGGAGACAGGGGCAGGAGCAGCCTAGGAGTAAGGCCACTCTGGGGAATCCAGACACTTAGAAACCAAGTGACTCCAGGTAAGTGGCCTGTCTGTGACCCACATTTCTTTCAGCTAAAAGGGGGAGGCGCAGCACACAAGAGGAATGACCATCCTAACTTGAGCTGAGCATAATGGCTCAATCCTGCAAGCCAAGCACTTGGAAGGCTGAGCAGGAGAATTGCTACAAGCTTGAGACTAGCCTGTGTTTCATAGTGAGACTCAGAGGAACCTGAATAGAGAATGAGACTTTACCTCAAAACAAAACAAAACAAAAGCAAAACAACCCCCCTTTCCTCCCCCAAAAGCCAGTAGTCCTCACCACCACCTTCATTTCTCGGTTTCCTAGACATGCTGTGAGGAAGCCTCCATAGCATTCTTGGGGGGGGGGGGCACCAGGAAGAGGCTATGCAGGTGAGGGAAGTATCGAGAAGGCAGAGGACAAAAGGACCAGAAGGCGGATAGCTTCTAGCATCTTCTCCAAGCAGATATTCCTGAATGCACCTGCAGCCCTTTCAGTTTCCATTGCTTGGTACCCTTAACCCAAGATGGCCGCAGCCAATCTCACAGGCAGAGAACCTGAAACTTAGGGAGGAAGCAGTGGTGGGTATCCATTTTGCCCTGGGTGTCGATGGAGAGACCCTCCAGGGAAGGCACTGTTATACTCGCTTACTGCTGAGGAGACTGAGGCTCAGAGAGTCGTTAGCATGAGGTGACACATGGTAGGTTTTATGGTCAGATTTCCTGGGGGTGTCTGCCCTAGCTCCACCATCTGGAAGCTGTGTGACCTCTCACTACTGAGTAAAGGGTGCTTGCCACCAAGCCTGAGGACCTGAGTTCAATCCCTGGATCCACATGATGGAAGGAGAGAGCCAATTCCTACAAGTTGCCCTCTGACCTTCACAGGTATACTGTGAGTTATCCCCCCTCCCCTTTCTCTAGAAATTAATTAATTAAAAAGTTTTTTTTAAAACGTATTATAGTTCTGCTCCACCTGAGGACAGGACGGGTGGTCTGCTTGTTTCTGGACTCCCAGGCCAATGTACTTTGACCCATGTTCCCTTCCTTCTGCTCAGTGGCTCCCAAGGACACTGGTTATGCCTTTGCCTTCTTGGGTCTATCTCAGACAAGGTTCTTGCTGGCCATGGGCTGGGTGGTGGGTTTCTTGAGAGAAGAGGCTGGTGGTCTGAGAGCAGCTCCTGGCAACTGAGCCCTTCTGCCCTCCATGGCCTCTGCGGGTGCCTCTGTGGTCACCACTGCGCCTGACCCGAGCCACAGCCTGTGCTCATGTAGGTGCCCTCTGCCCTGTCACTCACTCAGTTGGAAGGCGGGATCTCTCAGGAGCAGCCCTGGAGGGGCCGATGATCTTGAGGTGCGGGGGTCAAGCTTGGCGCTCTCGTTTCTTCTTGTGTTCTGTTTTTATTCTCAGACATGGCCTTCCTCTGTAGCTCACATTGGCCTTGAAGTCTCTTAAGGCTCAATGCTGGCCTCATACTAGTAGCAATCCTTCTGCCTCAGCCTCCCTATGCTGGGATTGTGGGCATGTGGACCGTGCCCCACAGTGTTCTCATTTCTGTGAAGGCTGGTGGGGGAGGGTTCAAAGACGTTGACTTCATTTAGGCAGTTCTTGCCTTTTGGCATCTACAAGTGGACTGACTAGAATCTTAGCTTTTCTGTCCCTGCACCAACGACACAGAACCCAGGCAGAAGTGGATCTGAGACGGTTAACTGGCCATGTTCCTGGCAGGCAGCGATCCTTCCTCAGAGAAATTGCTGGAAACTCTGTCATACTAGAGTTCTCCATCCCCAGGGTGAGAAAAGCGGTGGGAAGCTGGAGTCCCTCAGAAAGTCTGGCTCTAGACAAAAGGGATATATAGCTGGTCTCTGCTGTCACCATTGGGCTCTGGGCTCCTCGACTCTGAGCCTCCTGGAGCACTGGCCTCTCAGTGCTAAGAGAGCATGAAGCTTGGCTCAGAGCATGCCCAGATCAATCTTTGTTAGCCCCGCTGAACTGCTGGTTTGGTGGTTTTAATTTTTGTTGTTGTTGTTATTTTTAATTAAGACGGGATCTCACTATGTAGCCCAAGCTGGCCTGGAACACACGGTCTTCCTGCCTATGTCCCATTGTGATTGCAAGCATACACCACCATGTTTGACTGAACTCCTGGGTTTCCTTTCACCTACTCCCCAACTTTCCCACTCTTGAACCCTCTCTGCTCCTGGGCCTTTGCTCTCCTGGTGCCCCCTATGAGGACTTCTGATTGTCTCTGGACTAGCGTCTACTCAGTCCTCAGATCTCTGTCGGACTGTCACTTCTTTCAGGAAGACTTCTGCAGCTAGACTAGGATCCTTTCTGTCATGGGCTTCCAGGTGTCCTGGCTGCCTGTTTTCAGACATCCCCATCCCGAGTTCCTCACATTTCTCCAGTTTCTCCCGCCACCCATGAGGTGGAGGCTGAGGGTGGCTTCTTTGTGGAGCCTAGGCAGAGGGTCGTGCAGAGGGGCTGCACTATTCACAACTTTGGAAAAGAAGGAGATTGGGTGGGGGTGGGGCAGGTCATCAGGTCACCAGGTGCCCTCTGAGAGCTGTGGGCAGAGGGATTTAGCCAATCCTGAGGTCGGGACTCTCTTGCCAGGACGGCTTTGCTCTCCCCGGTGGTTTTCATTATTTTTCATTCCCAGACTATTTTGGAAGCTGGCTGCCATGGGAACTGAGTCTTTGGAAGGCCCAGGCCTCTTTTTCCTCCTACCCCCACCCCCCTTCCATCTCTATTCCTTCTTAATTGGTTTTTAGTTCCCTGGCTTTCAGGCCGTCTGTTTATTTTGATTGCAACTCCACAGAACAAATCTTTAATGAACCAGCTTGTGGGGAGAGCCATTAGCAGCCGCCTGCCTCGAGGGAATGGGGGAGGTGCCTGGCCTGGGTCCCAGCCTGGACTTCCACCTAATGAAGAAGCAGTGTCCAGGTACTGGGTGGCAGCCTGTGTAGGGCCTGGTCTTCCTTCAGGTGTAATCTGGAGATGGGAACAGTCTGCCCCCCAGAAGCTGTCTGGAGCCTCCACTGAGATGGTCTAAACAGCTCTCTGAGACACTGAGAGGTGTTCGCTTCCCAGTCCCCCCAGTCATCCCAGTAACCACGAAGGGGTATACCCCGAGCGCCTCACTGTCCAGACAAAGGGAGTAAGGTTCAGGAATTGAGAAGCCTGTCACCTGGCCAGCAAGCCTCAGAGGAAGAAGGCACAGATAAATTGAGTAACTTCCCAAGTTTCACTTACATTCAGGCCGACTTGGCAACGGATGGTCCCAACTGGGCTCCACGGGCTCCAGCTTTCTGGAGCAAATGCCTTTGTCTCATGTGTCTGGGTCTGACACCATTTATGGGTTTACTCCACTGACTGGGTGCTATCACATTGTCTACAGAGCTTTGCAAACAGGAATCGCATGTGAACGTGTGTGTTATTGTTGTGGGTGTGCAATACAGACTGATCCCTGCAGCTTCCTCACCTTGGACAGCCCCGTCTTCAGTCGACCTCACAGACCTGGTCAGTTGCCTCTTCCTTACTGACCCCATTCTGCCAAAGTCACTCATCTCAGGATCGGGGAGTACCCTTCCGTTAAGATCAAGCCCGTGGCCTTCAGACTTGGGGCTTCCTTTCTGAGAAACTCTGGGGTGGGCTTCAGCCTCTGCCCCCACCCCTGCCTCCTGTCCAAGGAGGGCTGTTTTTCTGCTTTACACTGTGGGCCCATGTGACCCATGGACAGGAGACCTCCCTCCCTGATGCCTTCCCTGGTCCTGAATGACTCCAACATCTACCCATTCCTGACGGGGATTGGCTAATGGCTCTTTCAGTGGCTACGGTAGGAAGAGGCACCTCTAAGGGTGCTTGCTGGGGACTGCTTTTTTGTACAGTGGGAACAAAACACAAGAACCATGGATGCTCACCTTCCTAGTATCATGGAGGCCACCTTGTGCCTCAGAAGAGAGCCAGAATGAGGACAAAAACCCACCATGGAGAATTGCAGAGTTCCTGCTGCTGCTGAGAACAGCTAACTAGGCAGGTCCTGGGGTGGACATGTCTCTGAACTTCTGGTTACTTCCCATGATCAATCTCCTTATTATTTAAATCACTTGCTTTTGGTTTGTTTGGGTTACTCTTCTCTGTTTGCCTCTGGCTTTACAGCTTTACTGATATGCGCTTGTGTAAGAAGCAGGCATTCGGTGCCGTGTGCATACGAGATAGAAGGTACCTTTGGTTACTCTCGCTCCAAATGAGTAAGGGTTGTTCCTCACTACACAGAAGCCTGGACATTGGTGGTCTGATGAGGTGCGTCTGCTCTCAAGAGTCATTAGCAATTACGACTCCTGCTACCTCCCTTCTCTGCCTTCCTTGCCTTTGTTCTCATGGTCACAATGGCTTTATCACTTCCAGGCATCGCATCTGAGTTACAGGCTGAGAGGAGGGGAATGGGGAACGTTTATGTCAGCTGAATCTGTATTTTTATCAAGAAAACATTACCTTTTCAAGGGTCCTTCCATCAAATTCTTTGTACTCCTAATTGGTCAGAAATAGGTTGTATCTTAGCTAGAATTCGGGCATCTTGCAGAGCAATTTTGCAGAGGATTTTATTAGAGATGAGGTGGAGAAATGCATGCTGGGAAGAAAGACTGGTCTTCCATAACAATTAGCATCAGCAAGGCAACAGAGGCAGGAATAAGCCCAGCAAGGACAGCTCCCTCCCTGAACACCCGGAGGCTGCTCCGGGTCCCCTTTTCCTCCCATGCACACCTAGCAGTCATCCACCGCACCTAAGCTAGAGCGTAAGTTTCTCCCTGAGTGTATAAGATGCAGACTGAAGTCCTTGTACCCCGCCACCAGATCAGCCTGCAAACCAGCCTGCAAATCAGTCTGGCCTGATTCATCCTCCCTGCGTACCGTCCACTTTAGAACATCTCTGGTTCTTTCCGCTGGTTGAAGCCGTCATCTTTTGGGTCATCTCAGCCCCAAAGCTGACTCACCTCTTCTGGGTCTTCGCTGCCCTAGGCTTTCAACTTGTGCCACTCAAACTGAACATGTATCAGTATCAATCACTTCAAAATGAGAGCTCCTGCAGATACACACCTGCACGTCTGAATACTTGTCTTACATGTGCTGCTCAGCTCTGGCAGCCTCCGTCTGGGTGCTGTGGGAGTGCCCTGGAAATATCAGGAGGTTTCAAAATACAATCTCTGGAATTGGCTTGCTATGATTTGAGAAGTCCAAGGTCAATACTGAACCTCAGTGGCCTGTAGATGACCTGCCACTCAACAGCAGGTTTGCTCTATTGACCACCACAATGCCCCCCTACTTCCCACAGCCAAGTGTCTGGGACCTGTGGGGACTGAAAACACACTTGCTGACAATGACATTGTTTGGCATCCTGGAACATCTCATTGTGACCACAGTCTGATCATCTTTCCCTAGGCCCTGCACCACAGCATGGAAGAAACTCTCTCCTCAGGAAGAATTCTCCTCCTTAGCTCAGGGAACAAAGAAGCTAAGTCCTCACATCCCCCAAAGGCCACCCAGTCCTCTCACTCTGGAGGTCAGGATTCCAGGCTTGTCACAACCATGTCACCAAGAATTGTAGTGTTCTCACAGGCTGTATTCTCCCATCTTCAATGTTTCAAAGGGTCAACTTCCATGTTCTTCCAACAAGAGAGATGGGATGCTATACTCCTAAAAGCTTGGCCATGGGAGGAAGAGGGAATAAAAAGGAATGTGAGGCTGCTTGATGCTGAAGTCCTGTGGTCTCCATGCTATCATCTTTGTGGTGCAAATCCAGCATGCAAATTGCAGAGGTGTACACAGCCAGAGGAGATGATCCAGGCACCAGGAGACTATCGTGGGAACCATGAGCCCCTCTGGTAGGATTCTCAGTCATTATATGGTTTTATCTTCCCATTGCTGCTTCCCTTAAGTAAGAGAAATGGGCAAGAGGCCTCTGAGAAGAGCATGTGGCTTCTGGATCTGGGGTGCTGAGAGTGAACCACTCTCCTCTCGGAGGCATTGCAGACATAACCCTCTGCATCTGCAGCTCATTTCCCTTAAAAGTTAACTCTTTTGGGTAAGAATGGGGCAGAATGGGAAGAAGAGGAGGGCTACATGCCCCTAGGTTTTTAAAACTTTTATTTTTTAAATATAACATGCCTTTAGTATGGTGTACCAATTTTAAGAGTATGTGTAATTCAATTAAGTTTCATAAAAGAATGCATCTGCATCTTGCACCCAGCTCAAGAAACAGGACATTGCCAGAGCCCCAGAAGCCCGTTTCTTGAGTCCTTCCAGTCCTTGTATCTCTCTGCCTTGGGGAACCAGGCAGTTTTGGCTGCGGGGCATTTTACATAAATGAAACCATATGCTATACTATAGTCTAGCAAGGAATATGTAGGCGATCTTCTTCTATCGTTGCATGAGTTGTGGTTCCTCCATTCTTATTGTTGTATACTATTTTCCCTTTTGAATATATTGCAATTTTTCTATTTTACTTTAATGGACATTTGAAATTTTATTCTCGTTCTTAGCTATGACAAATGGTGCTACTGTGGCCATTTGAAACAGGTTTACAATTTTGCGGGGTATTTGTGTCGGGAATGGAATAGCATTAACAGAGAAGGGATCTATTTAGTTTTGGTAGTTAGGAGCAAGCAGTGTCTAAGGCAGTTACACTAATTTATGTCCCAACAATGTGAAAGAGCTCCAGCTTATCCAGATTCCTGTGCACACTTGGTATTATTAGACCTTTTCTTTAGCCACGTAGTTTAGTAGTTGTGAAATGGTCTCTCATCATGGTTTGGTTTTCATTTGTGTTTCCTTCACAGGAGTGTTGATTGTTGGCATGACTTTACCTTCTAACTGCCACCTCCAGGAAGGAGGAGAAATGGTCAGAGGTCTTTGTGAAGGGGACTGGCTTCTGGATCTAGAAACATACCACTGGGGACATACCACTTTGCTACTTGGAGGCCAAGCAGAAGGAGTGTGCCTGGGAGTGAGGGCTGCCATGGTCCTGGGCCACATTTGCAGAGAGGCAATGGGATGCCAGCCCAAAGGAAGAGTGTTCCTTGGTTCTGATACTTTCTAGTTGCCACATTCTGGGCAGGTACATCAATTTCTACCTCTGGACAATGGGAACAACAATGAAAACACAACAGGGGTTCAAATGGCAGGAGGTGTGAACAGTATCTCAGAGAGAGGTCCACAGAGACCAGTCCTCTACACCGCTGGGCCCGATGACTGACAGGCTGGCTGTACAGGACAATGGGGGAGGAGAAGCAGAACAAGGCATATCAGTTAGGCAGCCACAGCAGCAGGATGTCTTGTGACTTGAGGGTCCTTTTTATGCTTGAAACATTGTCTTGAGAAAGTACCAGCCTCAGATGAGGCAGCACCTGCCTGCCCATGAGCCTAGCACTCAGCAGGCAGAGGAAGGAAGACTAACACAGAATCAAGGGTAGTCCCGTCTATGTAGTGAGTTTCAGGATGGTCAGGGCTAGGTTTGCCAAGTCTATGGAATGAATTCCAGTTAACCTGAGGAAGTGAGACTATCTTAAAACTAAAACGTAAAAAGAGAGTTGAGATACAGCTCAGCGGTAAAGTGCTTGGCTGGCATATATGAGGTTGGGGGTTCCATCCTCAGAACTCAGAAGAAAGAAGGAGGAGGAAGATGAGGACAAGGGGGAGGAGGGAGGGGAGGAGGAAGAGGGGAGAGAGGAAGAAGGAGGAAGAGGAGGAGGGAAGAGGGAGGAGAAGGAGGAGGAGGAGAAGGAGGAGGAAGGGAAAGAGGAGGAAGAGGAGGAGGAAAAGGAGAAGAAGAAGGAAGATGAGGAGGAGGGGAGAGGGAGGAGGAGGAGAAGGAGGAGGAGTAGAAGAAGTTGTTTCCCCTAAAAGGATGCTAGATAAAATTTCTCACACTAGAGACGTAGCTGAGAGGTGGGGAGACTGCCTAGCATGTGGGAAGCCTTGGCTTTATTCTTAGTATCACAAAGGAAGGAAGGAAGGAGAGAAAAAAATGAAAGAAGGAAGGATGGCGTGAGGGAGAGAGGGAAGGGAAGAAGAAAGAATGAGTTGTAAGTTCACTCCTTTTCTCCCCGCTGGAACGCTGTGATGGAGTCAGATTGATGACCGCCACAGTTACTTTCTCCGACAGAGCCAGGGCTCGCCACGGCTTAGATGTGGTTCATCAAATGGCAACTTTGTTTTCTCCTTTCTTTGTTGTTTGTTTGTTTCTGTTTTTTAAGACAGGGTTCCACCGTGTAATCCAGGCTGGCCTCCAGCTGTTTCTCCTCCTGCCTCAGGAGGACCCTCTGGAGTGCTAGGAATCAAATGTATGCCACTGCCACTCACAAAGAATGACAAGGTAAAGGGCTTGCTAATCCGGTGGCCTCCAGAGGACACACGTTTGAGGTGGATCACCATCTGAAAGTATTTCAAGTTTTCCTCCATCCTGGTGCTGTGCTCCTAAGGGCTGACTTTGGGTGATGTCTTAGTCAGTGTCCTGTTGCTGTGAGGAGACACGATGACCACAGCAACTCTCATAAAGGAAAGCATTTAACCGGGGCTGGCTCACAACTCAGAGGTTTAGTCCACTGTCACCATGGCAGGGAGCATGGTGGCACGCAGGCCGACATGGCATTAGAGAATTAACTGAGGGTTCTATATCCAGATTCAGATCCGTAGGCAGCAGGGAGAGAGAGAGAGAGAGAGAGAGAGAGAGAGAGAGAGAGGAGAGGACTGCTGGGCCTGCTTCTGAAACCTCAAAGCCCACCCCCAGTGACACACTTCCTCCAACAAGGCCACACCTCCTCATCTTTCTAAGTAGTGCCACTCCCTGATGACCAAGCATTCAAATCTGTGAGCCTGCGGGGGCCGTTCCTATTCAAACCACCACAGGAGACAAGCATTCAAATGCACACCCATGTTGCTGAGGACTGAAGTGGAGATGGCCAGGAAGCAGGAGGAAGGAAGAAACGCATTTCATGGTTGTTATCAACTTCAGGGAAAGTTTCACCCAAGCCCACACTGCCACCAGGCCAGACTCCATAAGGCTGTCAGCACAATCCTATTCTTCTGTTTATTGGCATGTGTATTGTCCTGTGTGTATGTTCCTGTGTGGACCTGTGCGTGTGGAAGCCAGAGGTAGATGTTGACAGTCTTCCCTGGGTCACTCACCACCTTTGTTTCTCAAGACAGGGTCTCTCACTGAGCCTTCTGAAGCTCATGGGTTATCTAGCCTGGCTGGACAATGAGTTTTGGGCTCTGCTTTTCTACCCTCCCTCCACAATCTGCCTTCCCAGTTCTGTGACTATAGGCATGTGTCACCTTGCCTGGCCTTTTCCATGGGTTCTGGGGATCGGAACTCAGGTCCTCACACTTGCAACAGAAGGCATTTTACAGACTGAGCCATGTCCCCAGCCTTACAACCTGTGCCTTCCACACATCTCACAAACCAGCACAGTGGCACAAAGAATAGCTTAGAATAACAGGCACTTACTTTGGGAGTACTTTTCATGTGACTTAAATTGTCCATTGGAGATGCCTTAGACCTGAGGTTACCAAACCTTCTCTGTGAAGGGCCAGATTTTCAATACTTTAGTCACTGTGGGCCATATGCTCTCTTCTCAACACCGAGCTCTGCCGCCTTGGCTGTGAAGCATCAGCATACACTCCTAAGAAAACAAGCCTGACTGTGGGCCAGGGAGCTTCACTTACTGAAGAGGCCCTGAGCCAGGATTGACCTGTAGGCTGAAGCTAATGGAACCCTGCTCTAGATGACACCTCTGAGAGCATCATCTTCCAAGATAGCCAAGGTGGGGCACGGACGGAAGTCAAGACCTCAGGCCAGCACAAACCTCCGCTGCACTTTATACTACGTCCTCTATGTCAGGACGCGACTGAGTTCTCTTAGTTTTGTTTTTGTTTGCATGTTTGTTTTCAGATTTGCTGGAAAAAAATTTTTTCTGTTGCTCAAAATCACATACAAAAAAAGCTATTCATCTTCATGCTTCCTACTAGTAAAGCCTCGATCTGCTGTTCTAGTGACTGGGGTGTTTCCTTTGCTGACCCTGTCATTCCACGACACACTGTTCAGTGTATCCTCTGTCCACACCACCTCCCAAGTTTCAGGCCATGGAGAAAGACCAAATGGTATTCCCTAGTTAAGGTTGGTGCAACTTTAGAAGTGCTTGATCTTGGAGCAGTAAAATAAACTCCTTCAGGGGGTCTCTCTCTGTATGATTTGGTGGCACCCAGCCTACCTCATTCCAGGGCTGTCATCTGGGATGAAAGAGTCTGACTTGTTAGAAGCAGATATCCCCTAATCCCCTAAGGTATTCAACCTACAGGCCAGTCTTATTTCCAATATTTTCACCAATCTATGAACAATTCCAAACCTTGGATTGGTGCTGAATGCTGTGTATGCTCGTGTGTGTGTGTGTGTGTGTGTGTGTGTGTGTGTGTGTGTGTGTGTGTGTGTTGAGACAGAATCTCTCTGTGTAGGCCTGGTTGTCCTGGAACTCACTATGTAGACTAGGCTGGCCTCAAACTTAGAGATTTGTCTGCTTCTGCCTCCCAAGCATTGGGGTTGAAGATATACACCACTGTACCCAGCCTGATTCTATTTTTAAATAAAATATTTTTTTCTGTCAAAACATGGAAACATTAATCTTTTTTTCTGTTTAGAATGTAAGGAGTTTTAAAAAAATCTTGTACAAATATCATATAAATTGCTTAAAAGCATATTTTACTCTGTATATGAGATTAGAAGTCTTGCTACTATGGTATTTAAAAGAAATGGTACCCAGAAGCCCAAAGCAGGTATTTTGGGGTCCAGAGTAAGACTCTGTTGAGAGTTATCAGGTGTCCCAGGCAACTGAGCAGTTCTAAGAGAGAAGGGTCACTCACGGAATCCCCTTGCCCATCTCTGCTGTGGGGAGTTAGCTTTGGTCCTCCCAGACTTACTGACCCCTAAATAACTCTTCTAAATCCAGATAATCCTCTAGAGATCAATCCACACCCCATCACCATCGGCTTGTCAAAGCCTGACAGCTCCGGGGCTGGGAGGAAGGGAGGCTGGGCTGGTTGAGACTGACCCCATGTTCACTGTTAAGAATGATCTTTCAGGTCTGGCGCGGAGCAGTCTGGCAGGGGTGCCCCGCCTGAGAGTCAGAAGTATCTCTTCTCCTTCCCTCATTGGGTCTGTTGGGGTAAAGGATAATTTACTTAGAATCAGCCTAGACCAAAACTTGCTTTGTTCTTTTTTGGATCCGTTCTGCTTTGCAAAGATACCCCAGAGGGAATGCTAAATGTGGCACCCAGGCAATGCAATGGTAATGGAAACAGATGCTGGAGGATCAACCCCAGAGAGCCCGAAGCCCCGGTCCCAGACAGCCTGGACTGGAGGGTAGATCAACAGAGACAAATTTAATCCCTGTCCTCACAGAGACCTGCCCACTGGGCTTTAGCAAAAGCCACTGTGCTTTTCCTCTGTTCCTGGAGTATTTTGACAAAACAGCCGGAGCTCTCTGAAGGAGGGCAGAAGGTCCCACCACAAATGGATTGGAGACTTCAGAAGTCTGTTGAATTTTGCATCTGCAAGGGACTGAGCAGGCTACAATGAGGAACAGGCCTCGTGAGGGAACCAAAGACAACCTGTCTCTAAAGTCGGAGGGAAAAAGAAAACAATTCATCCTATCTATTTCTTCTCCATACAATAATGCACATTGAGGAGCAGAGTGGGAAAGACCCATCCATGTCAGATACAGCTGTGACATTTCACATACACAACTCCCAGACTCTAGTCTAACCCTATTCTTAGAGCAGTACTGTCTGACAGAGGTGAGGTATTAAGGTTTGCAATTCATTCATTCATTCATTTGTGTATACATTCACATGTTTATTGAATAGCAGCTATATGTCCAGCCCTGTGTAAGAACTGTGGGAGGGAGACTCAGGGGAAACACATCATCTAGTCTTTGTACTTCAGGAATTTAAATCCTAAATGCCATTGCATGCACACAAATATACATGTGCACGCATGCTAGTGTACATGAACACATATACACATGCACACACACAACCTGGTATAGCTGGAAAGTCCCTCCCATAATGAACCATAAGGACAGAAAGTGTCACGGGTGACTAAAGTGTGAGGAATGTGTGTGCACAGGGGTCAAAGTACTGGATTTCCCAAAGTACTTCCTATCCAGCACCTCAGCCAGTTTCTCACCCTGAGCCCCAGCGTTCATCTTACTAGGGTGGTGTCTGCCCAGATCCCTGGCCTAGACTGGAATAATGCTAGCAATTAGGGATTGAAGTCAATAGATTTGACTTGAGGCAGGAGTTTGGGGTGAAAATCAAGTCCATTTTGTAAGTATGGAACCCAGGTAATGGGGATGGAGGAGAGAACAGAGATTCTGGCTCTTCTCAGTCTCCTAGGAATCAAAACCATCTAGAGCCCTGGTTCTTTCTTCCTCCTGCGGTTCCTGGCTATGTGCTTCTGGAGGATCTTAGATCTGTAGCTATCACTGATCTCCAGACTGTGCCAGAGATGGAGGGCTATATGTCCAGGGATGGTTCTCTCTAAGGCAGACTCATGAGGAAGCCCTCGCAGTCATCTGCATGTGGATTCATGGCGGTCCGAGGTTTCTATGCTGGGAGGAGGAACTCTTCTCCTGTCTCTAAGCCCTGGATCCAGCACAGAGTCGTGGAGGAGAGGCGCAGTGTCCCCTGGCTGAAGATCTAAGGAGAAAATATCTGAAGGCAGAAGAGCAAACCAAAGCTAGCAATGGTACAGCCAACTGTGGTTGGTGGCCGTAGGTCTTTTCACCAAAACAATCCCACCTACCAGCATGGCCACAGAGGAGCCTCAGTGACACTGTCATCTCTAAAGTTCAGGGGTCATCCAGAGGACTTGTCCTTTGAGCCTCAGCATCCTTTTGCTTATCCTTAAGGGCACAGATGTGCCCTCTGTGGGTGTCAAGGATCAATTTACCCTGGTCCCTAATGGATACAGGCTGCTTACTTCTCTTCCTCTTGATTCAGCAATGGCCCATGACGATCTGTAGCACATGAGGCCTCGCCAGGGGCTCTGGGAAGCAGATTAGTCCCGTCTCTGTCTCCTTGGAGCTGAAGTCTTAGCAAGAAAGATAGGCGCTCAGCGACATGAATGGAAGGGAGGGCTGTGCTGTTGGAACACACACTGCACCCTGAGGGGTGGCCAGAGGTAGTCAGAGGGACGAGGAAGAGGAGGAGGACCATATTACTGGTTGAAGGTAAAGCGCAAAGGAAAAACAAGCATACTGAGTGCCTGATAGGGGGTTGGGAGATCCTGGGGAGTGTAAACCAGTACACTCTCTCAGGAAGAGCAAACTCTGTGATAAAGAGACTTGAAGGCGTGTGTTCTCTTTGACCTGGGGCTTTTATTTCTAGACGTGTATCCAAAAGATGTAATCAGAAACCCACGGGTATACGTGGGTACAATGAGGTATACAATGGGACATGGCCTAAACATCCCTCAGTAGGGCTGGTTAGAGCCTTCATAGCACAGTCTACAATAAAATGCTATGCAGCTTCAAAGGTAAATAAATACCATACTGTCCCTCTTGGTCTGTCTCAAAGTCGCATTTGCGCAACGCACAGGAGAAGTCTATGGAGAGAAAGGGAAGGCGTCGCTGGGGCCCCTGGGTAGTTCTGAGGCAGACAGAGAGGTCAGGCGGAGGTTGGGCATGCAGAAGAGAAGAGAGACTCAGGTCCAAATGGCCCTGACCTGGGGGAGGGGGTGGCGTGCTCTGGCCCTGGGACAACTGGGGCCCTGGCACCGGCTCCAGGCTCCGGGTTTAAAGAGCTTTAAAAGCTTATTAAAAAGGTTCTTTAGACATCAAATGGCTCTTAAAAATCAATATTTTGATGATTTGAGTGCAAGGGAATCAGAAACATATGGATCAAATTGCCCTCAAATTATACACACTTTAAAAAAATGTGTTGGTCTTTAGCAGGCTCCAAATATTTGAAAAACAGACAGACACATTGTCCTCATCTCCAGACAGAGGTCACCTTGAAGACTCTGCAGAGGAGGGCTATGGGAACTGGCAGGCCTGGGGGTGGGGTGGTGGTAACTGCTCTAGGGACCCTTCTGCATAGGTGGGACAGCAAGGAACAGCTACATATATGGGTGTACAAAGGTTTGCTGCTGTAGCTCTGGTTTCCCCATAGGACAGGTAGGCTCTGAGAGTAGAGTTCAAAACCACAGTTCTCATCTAAATCCTTGTCCTACAGAAGCCCCAGGAGGGAGGAACTAAGATGTGTCTGGGATCTGTAGAAAAGATGTCCCAAACCTCAGCTTGGCGTGACTCAACTCAAACGCACCCCTGTTTACCGCACCCACTCCTTCCTCTGTCCCATCATTAAACCTTGCCTCAGGAGAAGTGGCAGAGTCTGTGGGGATTGGTAGTCAGTCTGATGGAGATGCCGGCTAGGAGGCTGCGGACTTCATCTTGGTTGAAGAACCCCTGTCTCCCAGTTTGTGGAGGCGCAGTTGGGTTGGGAATGGGGCACTCTGGCTTTTGAACCCAGTCTCTGGCACTCAGAGAGGAGACAGGCACACCTGGAGGCCTGCCTGAGGGCAGAGCAACTTCAGAGGGATAAATAGGGACCTGTCAGGTTTCCTTCTCCAGCCCGTCCTGCCCCTCTTAGGTTCTTTAAGAGCTCTTCACCTTTTTGGCCAAAACCAAGTCCTATGTAAGCTGCATGGAGGGAGAAAATGAGAGATTCCTGTCCTGGAATGGAGGGCTACAGCTCAGTCAGCCCCTGGATCTGTCCTTGGTTACCCAATCTCCCAGGCTAGACCCACCTGATGGCTAGGATCTGCCCTTCTCCTTGGACCTCCGATCCCCTGTTCCAGCAAAGAACACACTCAACTGTGATGTCCAATTCTCCCTCAACACAGGGCTGTGTAATGCATCCTAGGCCCCCAAATGGCTGTGCACAGGGCCCCATGGCTCCACCGCTGGCTCCTTAGGTGGCCCTGCGTCGTATGCTCCATGTCCCCTCTGTCAGTCCGAGTCCGCACATGGTGGCTCCACCTGAACAGGCAGGCTCGAGGGCCAGGATCAAGGCTGAGTCTTACTCCTCATCTCAAGTACACAGTCACTGCCCAGCCTGGGGAGAAAGCAAAGAGAAGGACCACCAGAAACTGAAGTGAGGGCAAACTGGGACAAGGTCTGAAAGGGGCTGTTGGTTGGCATGGGTCTGTGGGATAGAGCAGACCACTAGCAGCTGGCCAATTGCCACAGGACAGACATTAGGAGAGTCAAAGGATATGAGCCAGCCATGTCTACTCCCTGTATAGATTCTTACCGCCCTGCCCGCTCCCCACCTACACTTTCTTCAGGGAATTCAGCTGTGACATCCTCACACCTGAATGGGATTACGAGGATTGGTAAAAATGGGGGAGGGGGGGTGTCACTGGGACCTGGGTGGGAGGAAGATAGGATGAAAACGAGAGTCCTGAGAACATCTGAATGCTTTTGGGTGCCTCAGGAAAGGGCCAAGAGTTGGTGACCAATTCCAGGAGACATGGCCACTTTGGCTGCGCAAGCTGGTATGTGGCATTAAAGAAATGCAGAGGAAAACAAATAGGAACTTATGAATGTCTCTTTACCACAATGAAAGGAAGGAGAACAGGAAGAGGCACCCACCTCACCTCGACTTGCTTCTCCCTGTCACTTAGCACTGTGGAAAGAAACCAGGGCCTGGGACTCAGAGGCTGACTTGGACTAGACAGACTGGAAAGATATTTCTTCACATGTACATGGCTGCTCTGTTAGAGTGTGTTGGAGACTGCTCCCAGGACAAAGGAGGTCACCCTACCACCCGACCCTTGCCTTCCAGGACTCCCAAGTGTGTGTCTGAGCCAAGGCTGGGCCTGACCCTCTTCAGATCTGGGATGGCCCTCCGGCCCTGCCTCTGAGCTTAACTTCTAACATCTAGGCCATACCACCACACACCCGACCTAACCCATCCCCTCTGAAACTTGGTGCAGGCTTCTGACAGCAAGGGCTCACTGCTTCCTCCCACAGCGACATGGTGGAGGAATCTGGGCATCGTGCTAAACTCAAATTTAGCAAGGGTACATTCCACGCCCCACCCAGTCTCCTACCTCTTTACCCTTATCCTCTCCACAGCACACTGATGTCCAGCTTCCGACTTCTCCAAAAACTCTATGCCAGCATCTTTGTCTTCAGATTCACTTCCCTAACACGGGACGCACAGCTAAAGCTGATGGACCCTCGGGATTCCTGTCTGTCCTTCACCACTCAGAAGAGATAACATATCTAGGATCTATCTTTGACATTGACCTTGCCTTCATCCTCAAGTCATCTATCCTGAGCCTCCCCTACTCTAAATGTCTACTCTAGATGTCTGCCACATCTGTCCCTCGTCTTCTTCCCACAATTCTTAACTTACCCAGTCTAGTTTTCTTTCTTTTTTTCCTTTCTTCTTTCTTTACTTCTTTTTTTCTCTCTTCTTTAATAACAGAAATGGAATCCAGGGCCCGATGGGAGCTAGGCCATGGTTCCAGCACTGAGCTATTTCCCCAGCTCTTTTTAGTTTTAAATTTCCTTATGTCTATATGCACATGTGGTATGTGCACGTGTGCAAGGGCATGTGGTGGCCAGAGATCAGCAGCCCACCGCACCAACCATTCCACCTTAGCCTTCCTTGGGAGGATCCCAGTATTCACGGGGCCTGGAGTTCACTCACTAAGCTGCCTCCCTGGATCTTACTTTTTATTTTCTGATTCAGAATCTCGACTAAGTTGCTCAGACTAGTCTTGAATTCACTCTGCAGCCCAAGTGGGCCTTGAACTTGTGATATTCCTGCCTGAACCTCCCTGGCAGCTGGAATTACAGGTCTGGACCACCATGCCTGGTTAACTGTCTCACTTCCCATCAGCCTTTTGCTGCTCTTCCCAGCTCAACAGGTTGTCTAAAATGCAAGGTTGCTCAGCTTTTCCTCAGGGCCCTGGCAGGCTCCCCACTGCCTTCCCTGTGTATCCTTGTCTTCTGAGGTGGAACTTGGCTTAGTGAGCTGGCCAGTGCTTCTTCCAGCGTCCTCTCTGGCCCCTACCCTGCCCCCACCCTCTGCTCCAGGCCCAGGGAACTCCTTGTAGCCCAAGTACCTCCATCCTCCCTCACCTCTGTGCCTTTGCACATGTTGTGCCCTGAGCCTGCACCGTCCTGGCCAGCCCCTCTCTAGGCCCAGACCTGACCTCCCTCGTGAGGGCGTCCTTGACATCCCCAGCTCCTGGAGGCTCACACTGTGCATCAGGCCCGAACACTCTTCACTGCTTCTTCAACTCCCTCCTAAAGGGCAAGCTGCTCTGTGAGGGCCCAGTGGGGAATGTCCATTTGATGAAGGAGGTAATGGATGTGTCTAAGGCTTAGACTGCTTAGATGCTAAGGCAGTGGTTCTCAACCTGTGGGTCACGACCCTTTTGGGGGATCCTTTCACAGGGTTCACCTAAGACCACTTGCATTTTCAAATATTTGCATTACGATTCATAACAGTAGCAAAATTACAGTTCTGAAGTAGCAAGGGAAACGATTTTATGGTGGGGGGGTCAGCACAACAGAACTGCATTAAAGGGTCACACAGCTTTAGGAAGGCTGAGAACCGCTGCTCTAAGCAGTTGCCATCAGCCACACCCTCAAGGCTTCAACCGAGGTCTCATTCAGTGCAGTCCTCTGGCATGCCTTGTTCCCAGGCATCTGGCTCTCTGTAACACACAATCCAGGCATGATTTTTGGTTGTTGTTGCTTTGTATCCGTGGGGGGGGGGGGCGCACATGCCACGGCATTCATGTGGGGCTGGGTCTCTCCTCCACCTTTACATGGGTCCTAGAGATTGATCTCAGCTTGCCAGGCTAGCACAGCCTTCTCCATGCTCTGCTAAGCCACTTCTCTGGCCCTTAAAAAAAAAATTTTAGGCTGTTTTGGGCAGAGCCAGGCTGGACATGCAAGCATTAGGGAGTCTCCTTGTCCCTTATGGCAACCAAGGGAAAGTACAGAGTCCAGGCTTCCCTGGCAGTGAGCCCCTTGAGGGCAAGCTTTGGACCTGGCACAAAGCAGGGGCTCCACATAGCTGTGGGAAGGGAATGGACGAAAAATATCTCCACCGCCTCACTGCAGACAGAGCTGGCCAGGCATGCACAGTCCCCTGGCCCCTTCTGCATTCTGGGCTTTCTTCAGTGACCCTTCCCAGTCTGCTCCCATTCCGCTTGCTGGCTTTTGGAGGCACTAACCCCTCTCTGTCCCAGTGGCTGAGGGGACCAGGGGACTGTGTGCGTGTGTGCAGGCACGAGGAACTCTAAGGAGGTTGGAAACAAAGGCCCAGAGTGAGATCCAGGGCACAGCTGAACTGCCCTGAACTCGCCTTTTTGTTTTCAAGGAAATGCATAATCCAAGAACCACCCACGGCCCTGGCCGGCCCGGCTAAGCAGGGCTGGAATGTGCTGCCTTTCCCGTTAGTAATTGTTTTTTCTAGTTAGCCAGTAACCCTTCCCCTGCCGCTCCCAGCTCCCCAACTGCTGGGGCCTGGCTCTCCCTCAGCCTTCCTCAGAGATCCACCAGGAGGATGGACACCTGGGGCAGCTTCCTGAGGCATATCTAACTCTGTCCTGCTTGTGCAGATGTGGCCGGTGGGTTCAGGTTCAAACCCTAGCCTGCCGTTTCTTCCTCTGCTCAGAGGCACTCGAGGCTGGAGAACTTCAAAAGGGAGCGCAGACCTGAAGGGACACAAGAGTGTTTGCAGCAGTGTCTGCAGCTTTTTCGTGGCTGTGAAGGCTGTCACTATGAACCACGGGAGAATGTGGGGAGGGAGACTTTCCTGAGAGTGCCAAAGCGTGTCCTTGGCTGCTGTGCTCGCTTGTATGAGCTGAAAAGGACAGCGCTGCTCTGGAGTTGGCTCAGAACATCTCTGTCCACCCACCCACACCAGCACCCCTTTGAGCTTTCACTCCAGGAGGTGGCAGCGCCCTCTGCCCCCCCTTACCCTCAGCTGCCTCAGTCTCAACAAAGGGAGGGCAGGGCACCTGAGCTTGGTGCTAGCTGAGCTGTACTTTTTCAACCTCAGCGACAAGAAGTCAGGGGCTTAAAGAACTCCCATCTCACCCTCATCCTGTTCCACCCCGGCCAGCCTGCTGTGCTCCATGCTGGAGACCTCTTGCTGTCTTCCCTTCTGCGGCTACAGCACCAGGCAGGCCTCTGCTCAGATGGAGGTGGGTGTGGGAATAAGAAGAACTGGGTGCTTCTCGCTGTGCCCTCAACTCCTCCTTCCCTGTAGCCCGGACTGCCTGTGTCTCATCCTCAGTAGGCCTGGCCTCTGGCCCAGGAGGGATGTTAGAGGTGGACTCAGCCCCCATCTCTACTGAAGATGAGAAGGTCTGTCCCTTCAGAAGGAGGTGCTTAGAACCGTGGTGGACCGCAAACTCAGGGCCTATGCTGACAATGACTAAGCTTTGGGTTGGGTCGAAGGCCTTAGGGCCCAGGCTAGGGCTCAGAGTAGCTGGCAAGACAGACAAAGCCAGGATGCAGTCCAGCATAGCCACTGAACATTTGGTGCAAATCAAAGGCCTTTTCCAGCCAGGACAGGAATGCTGCCGAGTGGGATTTGGGACCAGGCCTGGCAGGGCTAACACTGCCATAATTGAGGCCCTTTTAGACTTTTAATTATAAGCAATATTTTCCCAAGCTTCCTAAATTGACCATGGAGACCCACTGGTGTTAGTGCCTGTGCCAGGGACAGAAAAGGTGTGGGGGGGTGTTATTAAAGTGTTTGCAGCAGGTTTATTTTAGTAAATGTTTTGAGGTAAGAATGCTCACACAAAGTAGAGACTAAAGTCATGTTTCTGGAAGGAACAGGCATGAGTTCAGAGGCAGATGAATGCAGGCATGATCAGACACATGGGTGGAACCTGCGTGGAGACGAACACCTGTAGAGAAACACGCAGTACAGACAGTTGCATAAACAGCACGCTGGAAATCCCGCCCAAGCACCTGGAAGCTTCAGAAAGGAAAATAATGTTGGTGGCTCCGCCCACTCCTCACCTTCGCCTCCTCCCATCCCTCTAGGCTTCTGCATGCTTCCCAAGGCCTGCTCACCAGGCCCAAGCCAGTGCACAGTCAGCCCCTAGCTGGGTGTTTCTGCTTTTGTTCCAGCCTCAGGGAGGCTCAGCTGTCTGGGAAGGAACACCAAGCCTTTGTGGGAGCGAGTAGCCAGCCTTCAGCACCCCAGCTGAAATCTTGAGGCACCTTCCTAGGGAAATACCCACAGTAGTCTAGGGAACAGCCTGTCCCAATTACAGAGGCAGAACCCCAGGGGTCTCTGGAAATCAGATCTGGAGGGAGCAAGCTTCCCGAAGAACAGGGTTGCCTGCCTTGCAGCAGGGCTCCCAGCAGGGCGCTATGGGGATTCCACAGTGGGCCTGTGTCTAACCTGTCTACGCTGCTCACCCATTCTCCCTCCACCCTGGAACATCTGATGCCTTACTGTGACATCAGTCAGTGCTGGACTCTGAAGGCCCCTGCAGCTAGTAAGAGTGAATCTACAGGCGAGGGTGAACCCCTTGTCCTTTCCTCTGTCCCTGTCGTCCATATTTCATGCCAGACCAACCCAGGTGGATGACAAAGTCCCTTCCTAAGTGTCCAACTATGAGTCTGGGGATGATCACAGAGAAGGCCTCTGAGAGGGAGGGAGGCCAGAGACAACCTCGCCTGCTCCGACATCTTGCCAACAGTACTCTGGGACAGGATAGTGTGAGACATGGGGGCCCAGAAGTCAAGACCAAGACCTTCTAGCCAGGGCTTGAGCAGAAGGAACCTTGGTGGCTGTTGCTGGCAGTTGCTATTGACCTTATCTAGGGCTCCTGGTTCTTACACCACGACCTCAACGGCCTCTAGAGTGAAGGGGCCCTGTTGCTCCCTCCCCAAACAGACCGTTATGATTTCCGTTGTTTGGGGAGGGGGAGAGGGGCTGCCTGCTTAATTAATCATTTTGGGCCACCCTGGGAAACTCATTAAACCACCTCAGGCTGGAAGCCGGAACGCTGCCCTCAAAGTCAGATAGAACTTTCTAGTACGCTATATCGGGATCTCTCTTTCCATTCATACACACACGTGGCCAGGAGAGGGTGTGTGTGTGTGTGTGTGTGTGTGTGTGTATAGCAAGTGTACCCTTGTATCTACTATTCTCTGTGTGTTTTCGTTTCCTAGATTCTGCAAGGAACTTCCCCTGATTCTTCTTAATTACCAGTGGAGAAGAAATTCAAGATGCCTAGAGCAAAGGTCAAACTCCACCTGTTTTCCTTGCGCTTCATTTTCTGGCAGTTCCCACAATAGTGCAGATAAGCAAAAGATTAAGGCAATCTTTTCTAATTAAAGCAATTAAGAAACGGGGGCGATTGCACCTTTCATCTGAAAGGGAAAATATTTACTCATCTAACTGCAGGCCCTTACGGGAGGTCTATCTGAGCATGCTCCTCCCATCCCCCACCAGCCTGCTGCCCCCTGTACACACACACACACACACACACACACACACACACTGGTTTATGAAGCTAGAGAGAGTCTGACAGGGGCACCCTGAAAGCCAGGCAGGAAGAAGGGAGCCTAAGAGCCCAGGAAACTTTAGCCTGCCTCCTGTCAAGCATAGGGCAGTGGGGCAGTTTCTGGAGCCCTTGGAATTTGGGTTTGACCCATGGTGGGGTTTTCCTTTGTTGTGTTTGGTTCTGTTTTTACGAAGCAGGGTCTCCTTATTTAGACTGGCCTCGAACTTACCATATAATCAAGGCTGGCCTGGCCTTGAACTCCTGATCCTCATGCCTGAGCCCCAGAAGTGCTGGATCTTTAGGCGCGGCTCTGTCTCTATCAGTGATGTTTTACCACTGCTCTTTCTTCCTAGGGCAATGACCCAAAGGCCCCTGGCCTGCCTCTGACTGCTGCATCCCCTTTGAGCCTCTTTCCCTCTGGCTTGGATTGGGTGGAGAGCTCATCAGGGAGGTTGGTCAGTTGGATATTATCTCCCCATCTTCTCTGGCTATGGTCCAGGAGACAATTCTTACACTGGTCTTTGGTACAAATCCTTGTGCCTGACAAACACTTGATCAACAACAGAGGATGTGTATGTGGCACAGGCTTCCTGCAGCAGCAGCACTCCGCTCCTACCCACAAAACCAAGCGTGCAGTATGTTTCCCTTTGAGTTCTAAAGGCAAATTAATCACCCACTCTTTAGTGTGTGACATTGAATGGCACAAGTTGGAACGTCTTCCTAGACAGAGGCCTTCTCTAGCGACGTGTGGCAGTGGAAATAAAGGCAGCCTACTCCAGGGGAAGGGTCTCTGAGGAGTGGGAGATGTGGCGAGGTGAGATGTTAACACCCAGGCCAAGAGTCTCTTCTCCACACCTAATCTCGTCTGCTAGAAGGTGCTTCAGAGCTGGGCATCCCCAAGTCCTCAGAATAGGACAGGGAAGCCCTAAGAATACTACAGCTTACTTGTTCCCTAACACTGGCCTGGTCATCTCTGCCTGTCCAGGGCCGGATTAGGTAGCATCCTTGGCCTGTTCCGTAGCTGTTACCCACGCATAGAATAACCTGCACAGAGTGAGGCTGGGCAGAGACATGTCTACAGTGGAGCCATCCACTCAGGGAGGACTGAGCAAGGAGGAAGGATGAGGGTGGAACTCTCCTTAAGTCATGAGCTCGGTGTCAACAGCCCTGACTTTGGACTCTGAACTCTAATAAGGCCTCCCCCCAACCTCTCTCTTCCTTAGCCTTCCCAGACCAGTTATGGCCTCTAGAGTGGCACATCTCATTCTGTCATTTCTCTGTCTGATCACCAGGCATAGCACCCCGATCCCCAGGGAACAGATTCACTGGCATACCTAAAGCAGAGGATCCTGAAACCCACCTCACATTGCAGGCTTGAGTAGGGTGTGACCTTACGCCCTGAAATGTCTTACTGGTTCCCAACAGCTCAGGGCTCCCCCAGACCTGTGTGTACAGGTGTCTGCTACAAACAGGGCAAAAGATTACAGGGTGCCTGGATACCCTGAAGCCCATGCATAGAGCCCAAGGGGTAAGCTTTTATCTTCCAGTACAATGCAGTGCCTGGGTACCCTGGCTTCCTTCCAGTGCCAGTGTTATCACTCTGCCCTAGCCCTGTCTTCTTCAATGCCACCTCAGCCTGAAGCGTCAGGGTGCTGGCAGCACAGCCCTGGTCTCCTGGTTGGACGCAGGGAATCGTGTCTGATCCACCCTACACATTTGGTGATTAACTTACTCAATGGAAACTGTCCCTGGGGAACTGGAATCCTTGCTGCAAAAATAAATTCTCCCTCTGCACCGGCTTTTCTAATCTTGCTTTTCCTGCAGTCTGCACACTCCCTTCTTTCTAGCATCCCCATCAGCTTTTATCTTTATTCTTTCCTCCCACTGAGTCCCAAACAAATCTGGAAAACAAACTGTCAGGACACTCTCTTAAAGCGATAGCTCATGGTCTTTGAAAGCTTAGTGTCCCTTCCTGCTGGTGGGTGGCAAAGGTTGAGCAGAAGACGGGTTTAGGAGGCGGTCCATCACTCAGGAGACCAGGAGAAAGGAGAAGCTAGCCTAAGGCAGTCCAAAAAATTGCCCTAGGATTTGCCTCTCATTTACCATGCCTCATGGAAGCAGGGGACCAGGAAGGACACTGGGGGTGTCAGGATAGCAGAGTCCTCTGAGTGGGACTGACTATTCAGGTTTGAACCTCTAGGCCATTGTTTCCTTTTGTCCCTGAGAGTAGAAAGAAATGTCTTCTTTCTGTAGTATGACTTGTAAAATATGTTTTCATGTGTGCCTCCTCCTCCTCTACCACCGAACCAAGTGAACACCGCAGCTATGAAATGACAGAGGATAGAAAATAAGAACAGAGATATGGGTCCTGGTAGTCACACACGGTTTTCCCAGCTGTAGCCTGGCGGGTCTCTGGACTTCATCTGCAACTGTTTATGCGTTGCTGGTGTGGTGACTGAAGACGCCACGGGGGTCAATGTGCCTGTGCGCTTGTGTGTGTGTGTGTGTATGTGTGCGTGTGCGTGTGTGTGTGTGTGTGTGTGTGTGTGTGGTGTGCTGGGCCACTGTGTGTGTATTGAGAAGCCTCTGCCTCAAAGAAAGACTCATAGCCCAAGTATATGAACTCCTCATTCCCCTTGAGTCATCTGAGTGGGAAATTGGCAGCTTATAGAAGGCAGGCTGGGTTCCTTCTATTCCCAATGAATGGGACAGGTGACCGGGTCTCGGGTCTCGGAGTCCCCTTGGGATCCTGCCCAGACTGCTCGCTGAGATTCTGTAGGCCCAGCGGCTGCTACAGGACCAGACCATGATCCAAGTAGGTAGGCTGAGGAAGTCACTCCTGCGGCCCTTCTTGAGGGGGCAAAGCTGCCTCTGCCCATTTCTTGCCTTCATCATCAAGTGCCCGTAGCTCCTTAACCTGGGCCCGTAGTGAACCAAATGACGTTGAGCCACAGAGGCATTTCCCCTTTAAGAGCACACAGAGCCTTTTCTACTCCCACTTGGAACCAGGCAGAAAAATCTCCTGGTGGGCAGGATTACCGATTACTTAACTTTCCCAAAACAGATCTTAAGACGTGGGTCTAAAATGGGTTTTTGTGTGAGTCTTTTTTTGTGACAGGCGTGTCAGCCCAGTTCACCCTCCTCCCTCTCCTGCACCGGTAACTTGCTGTTACCTTCATTCAGTCCCCCAAGATTTCCAGTTCTCTGAGATGAGTCTGTAGTTCAAATGGCGCCAGCTTGGTGGGCATGTAGCACGTTCCGGGCCTGGATCTGCTTTACCGAGCTCTTCTCATCCCCCCATGAGTGCCCTTGAGGCTGCTGTGCTTGGGAGAACAGCAGAAGACCCTAACTGGCCTTAGCCGGACTGGGCCCTTCCTCACTTTTCCTGTAGACTCTCTGTTCGCTCTTGGTCCCGGTCCAGCTTCCCAGTCTCTCTCTCTCTCTCCCTCTCTCTCTCCCTCTCTCTCTCTCTTTCCTGTCTCTCTGCCTCTCTTTTTCTCTCTGTGTCTGTCTCTCTGTCTCTCTGTCTCTTTCTGTATCTGTGTCTCTCTCTGTCTCTCTCTGTTTCTCTCTATCGTTCTGTCTCTTCTTTCACTCTCTGTCTCTGTTTCTCTCTGTGTCTCTGTCTCTCTCTGTGTCTCTCTCTTTCACGTTTTGTCTCTCTGTTTCTCTCCGTGTCTGTGTCTCTGTCTCTCTCTCTCTGCCTGTCTCTGTCTCTCTTTTTCACTCTCTGTCTCTCTATGTCTGTGTCTCTCTGTATCTCTGTCTGTCTCTCTCTATCTCTCCCTGCCTCTCCCTTTCACTCTCTGTCTCTTTCTCTCTCGGTCTCTATTTCTCTCTGTGTCTCTGTCTCTGTCTCTCTCTCCTTCTGTGACCTGGATCTGTCCCTTAGCTTACAAGCAGGCCTGTACTTTGCAGAAAGCAAAGCCCTCAACACCAGCCACAGAGCCCAGGTTGTGCTGGGACAGTCTGAGGGTGTCACTATGGATAGATCCAGGGTTTAAATTTAAGCCAGGAAGATGTGCTCCAGAATTCCCAGCAGCCTTCCTGCACACAAAAGTTCCCTGTAGAGAAGCCACATCCTCACAGCTGGTGTCTCTGTGGGAGACCTTCTCCTTGGAGATGCTAATGGTAGGGAAATGAATTTTAAATAAATCAGTTTTTCAATAATGCCTTGGATCCTTACAGCCAGTGTGGGTGGTCCTTCTCCTAGCCATTTGCCCCCTCAAAAATCCCCTAGAGGATAGGACCTGAAGGTCGAAGTGGAGATAAGATTTTGCCACCATAGCCATGTGGCAGGCACCGAGGACTGCCTAGCCAGGTTTCTCTGGGCTGTTAGATCCCAGACTATTTGCTGAGCAGAAGCATGAGCCCAGATCAGATTCCAGAGTACAGCAGGCCCACAACCAGAGTTCAGGTCATCTGGGAGCTCTGCTGGTGCTAGCCCCTTTGAAGGGCATAATAGTTATCATAGATACAAGGCTCATTAACTATCAGAGCTACGGCTGGGGGTAGAGCACTTGCCTGGTATGCACAAGGCCACAAGTTCAACCCCCAGCATTGCAAAACAAAACAAAATGCCAAGGCTGGATGGAAATCTATATGTCTCCTAACATTAGCCTATCAGAATTACCTGTAGTGCTCTGATCTAGTAGGAATGAGACCTGAGGATTTAGATTTCCTGTAAGTTCTCAAATGATGCTGATGCTGAAGGGCCCGTCCTTTGGGGAGCACAGCTGGGTGCTGAAGAGATGGCTCATCCCTTAAAGGCTAGGCTCACAATCAAGAATATAAGAGAAGACAGTGGCACTAGCCCATCTCTTTAAAGGTGCAGAAACCAAGGCCCGGATGTGTTGTGGGAAGGGGCAAGAGTTCAGCGGGGTCACCAAGCAGTAGGCAGTAGAGCTGGAAGTGGAGGTCTCACACACTTAGTTTGGTGACGTTCTACCACCAGCTTTCCCTGCTGCCTGCCGTGGCCCGCTAGGCACCATTTAGAGCCAGCTGTGGCTTGGAAAACAGGTTTGTACCCGTGGCACCCAATCGGTGCTAGGAATGGAAGTGGCATGTTTTGGCATATCCTGGCCTCCAGGTTGAAAACTGTTTATTTGGACAATTAAGAACACGGCTTCAACTGAACCACAAAATCAGACGGAAGCCTTTATCTTGGGTGGCAGACTCTTGGTTTCCTCCCAGGCCTCTGCAGGGCTGTGGACTGGGGCTGTGCAGGGCAGGGTGGGTCTGGGAAGGGCTCTAGCAGCCCTGCCACAGTGCTTTCAAGAGATCAGTCTGGTGTATAGGATCAAGTCTTCTTGATCGACTTTGGTGTTGGTGACAGGGTGGGAATGGGGGTCCTGGGAAGGGCCCCCAGCCTTTTCATTAGGGACCCTGAAGGCTCTGGAGTCCCTGGAGACGAGGGTGGGGCTGCTTCTGTAATTGACTGTAAGATCAGTAACGGCTGGACCATCCTCCCTGCTCCAGAGATCTTGTCTCAAGCTATCTCTCTTCCTGTCTCCAACCAAGATTCTGTAAACTCACGCCCACCCCTGACTCCAGCACCCCAGTACCTAGTTCCTCATTCAGTCCCTATCCCTCTGGGCTTCTGGGGCCTCCACCACATGGAGGGCTTCACAGTAGATAAGGAAGGTATTTGCTTACAGTTCTTGAAGTTGAAGTGGCTCCCATAGCAGAAGAGGCCTGAGGCCCCAGGCCTTCAGGTCCGCTGAGGATTACAGTTGTGTGGGCAGGAGGATGAAGACAATAGCCTCTGGCCACCCTACTCCTACAAACTCCCAATCAAAGCAAACAAAACAAACACCAGGGAGTTGAAAAGATCCATTCTGAGAAGTTGTTTCTGTTGACCAAACATTGGCTCAGTCACTCCACCAATATGGGGGCCACAGGGACCTCTCAGAGAGGGGCCATGTGCTGTGAGGGAAATGAGACAGGCCTGGGAAGAACTGCAGGCAGAGCTGTACCAGGAGGAAGGGCAGCGGTCAGCTGAGGGCATGGACTCAGAGAAAAAACGCAACTCAAACATAGGCCTCCCAGCCCCAACCCTACAGCTCTGAGCAGAGCTGGCCCAGCCTGGTCACTGCTGGCCAAGGCTAGCCACTTAGTGGAGAAATTGTCTCCTGACTGTTCCTGGGGTGGCTGATCACTCTGCCTCCTACCTTCTGGAATGGAGCAATAAATTTTCAGGTCTCTCTGACACCTGTAGGATTTGCTTCCAGGATCTTAGATTTTAAAGTTGTACATCTTATTCTGACTCTGAATGACTCATGCTTGTCAATCTTGTCTCCCTGGTTACACACAGGATGAAAACTTCCTAGGGCAGGAATCGAGTCTCCTGCCAATCACACACCTCTCCCCAAACGACCCACCTGGGTCTTCCTTGTGGCTGATGAGTGTTTTTGGCATTGACCATTTTGGCTAATGTTTCTCCTTTCAGAAGTATGTGTCGGGAGGAAGGGACCCCGGAACACAGCTGGGCACTTCTTAACTGCCTCAGAGGCCGCTTTGGAAGCCCACCTCCCATCGGCGTGAGGATGGGCCTGAAGATTAAAGTGGGAGGCGAGGCACAGCTCCCTTGGGGAATGCCTTCGCGTACTGCTCAGTGATGAGCAGGGTAGGAGGTAACCCAGCAAAGGGAGAGGAGGGTGGGGATATCACAGACCCTGTGACCCACCCCACATCTGTTTCTCCCTTCCAGCTCTGGGGCTCAATTTTTAAAGTAAGAAATAGCAGCACAGAAAACAACTGCAATGATGTTAGTGTCAGAGGTGGGGTATGGGAATGGAGGGGTGCAGCCAAGACAAGTGCGGGAGGCCCAGGGAGGTGGAAATCAAGCAATAGAATAAGAACTCCACATTGTTTCAAAGCCAATTACTTCCATATTTATACAGCTGTCGAAGACCACGCGGTCAAGGAAAATGGGGCGAAGCTTAAGCTAATGCACACAAGCCTGGGAGAACATGATGGCAGCCTGCAAGCCCGCAAGGCCAGCAGCTCAAGCTCTTCTCTCCCTTCTTCTTGCTTCCAGGGCCCAACCCTCTCAATTGTGAGGTCCATCCCTCCAAGAAAGGAAACAAGCCGTAGGAGTAGAGGAAGGACACAAGGGATTCCCTCCTTGTGTTTTTCTTTTTGTTGTTGTTCTGTGAGCATATGCTCCCTACCCTGGGAGACATCCCCTAAACTCACACATTGGGGAAGAGACCAGACTGCTGGTCAGTCCATAATAAGAACCCTTCTGGTTTCTCAAGGACCTGCCAGGTCCCAGTCCTGAGCTTCGCCTTGCCACTCTGACCTCATTCCCTCACTACAGCACCCTCCTAGGTAGGAATTATCGGTCCTCATTTACAGAAGAGGAAAAGATCCCAGGCCAGGGGCCTGTTCAAACCACAGAGTTCTTAAATGGCAGAGTTGGGAACTGGCATCAAAGTCCTTTGTTACCCAACTCAGCAGTGATTCGCTCCAGGGGGCAGGGCCTGCCCCCTCAGAGTCCCTGTCCAGGGCAGGCTAGGGCAGACGTGCTGCTGCGCCAGGCCTGGCTTCTCTCTGCGGCAGTGTGGGCTATTGTGACCCTGGCTCTGAAGCCTGCCATGCTTCCTGCAGGAGAGCAGCCATTCCTCTGAAAGCAGAGCCCAGAGGCTAATCATTTGGGCAGGCCTGACTCCTCACCAGAGGTGTGAACATGCCTGGGTGTTGGGCTGGAATGAACTGCTTTAATGGACAAGTTGGAATCCGTTTGGGAGCAGTAAATTGCCCCAGTCCCTAGGGGCCATTTTCCATCATAAATTCTTAAACTATTTGACTTTGCAGATCCCCTGTGCTGAAGCTGGGGGCAACAGTTAGGCTCATGGGGGCTGCTGATGGGGCTGCTAAATGGGGTGCTAGGACCAGCCCCAATAGAAACCACAGACCTTTGGCTTCTCCTGCTCTCTTACCCATCATGCTTAGCCCAAAGTTCCTTGTATGAACTGCCTCCGGATGCCTGGACCATTCCTCAGGTTGTTCTCTGTCTCTCACGACTCATTTTGTTGCTTCTCCATAGGTCTGCTCAAGGCCCCCTCCTGAGGGTGTCATCTGCACCCATGGCTTCAGAGTTCCCTATGTATGACTTTAGAGTTGCATCTGTAAGTCCTGACTTCTTTCCCATCATCCCTCTGGAAGATTCTCCACCAGGTGGTCCCACAGGAACCTCAAGCCCATGCTTGAGTCCAACTTAAACTCAACATCCCCTAGCCCTACCCACCAGCAGGCCCAGGCCTATCTGGAAATACCTTTGGCCCCTTCATTTTCTTCTCCCCCAGGTGGTTTCAGTTCCTGCTTCTCAGCCCCCAGAGTTCACATCTCTATTTTT
>JAMJFZ010001881.1:0-162500 GCA_026225945.1 Cricetomys ansorgei
TTTTCTATAAATTTCCCAGTCTCCAGTATTTTGCACATGATCTTAGCCAAAAGGTCAAGAAACAACAGACAGAAGACTGAGACAACTCCTGGACTTTGTAGGGTTTGATGGAAGTCACTCCATTTTGATCTGACAACTTCCTGTTATCCACCTCCACTACACACACATCAAAGACAAACGGGATTCCTCAGAGATGTTGGGGAACATCGTTGCTGGGCATGACAGGGCCACCACCATCTTGAAACCATAGCAGCTGTAACCACCCACACTGTAAGACCTTCAAATGTCCCCTACTAGAAGGAAAGGGTGAGGGGGTGCATCAGTCCCTCACCCGAGATTCCAGCACTCCCTCCCTCCTGTGAGCTCCCCTCCCTGCCACTTGCACAGTGTGTGAGGAGGTGCAGGAATACTTATGAGGTGGAAAGTTAGTGACATGGGTGAGGGGATCTGTATAGAGAGACTCGGTGGAGACCTGTACCTATTCAGGGTGGGACTTTCATTTATGCAGTGGCTCGGGAAAGGATCACACATGATCCTGTAAGTAATCTCTCACCCATGCTTCTGTAAGGAAACCCAGTAAGCTCATTGGTCCACCAAGCTAGACTGGACTGCAGTTGAAGCCCTATCTGTGGGGTCTAGATGTTCGCGTCTCCCAAGGAAAAGTACCTGACGGATGGCACCTCTGAGCTCCATCACTAGACTTGGGTTTCCTGTTCTCTATGGGGAAAGTGCTTTCCCTGGGGATTCTGGATAAAGGCTGACCCTCCTGACTTTCTATTGCTTTGCTCAAGGCCCAGGCCCCAGAAGACATGAAATTTATCACCTTAGCTTTTGAACTAACCAGGCCATCAACTCTGATGGTCACTGCGTGTGTGTGTGCGTGTGTGTGTGTGTGTGGTGTGTATGTGTGTGTAGTATGTCTGTGTGTGTGTGCCCGTGCACCTGTGTGTGTGTGTGTGCGTGCCCATGCATGTGTGTGTGCCTGCCCGTGCACGTGTGTGTGTGTGTGTGTGTGTAGGTTAGAGCATGATACTGTGTGGCTTTGTTCATGTGTCCATCCCTGTATGTGTGTTTCCCTTCTGCATCTCAGACCATCAGTACAAGAGTGAGGGAAGATACGTGGGTGTGCATTCACAAGCATGTGCACATGGGAAGGATGGAGCTGCACTCTAGAGAACTCAGGCTGGGGAAGAAACTCGTGCAGGACGCCCAGGTTTAGATTCCCCAGCCCTACAAATACTGGGCATGGTGGTGCACTCACACGGGTATTCCCAACACTAGGAAGGTAGAGGCGGGAAGATCAGAAGCTCAGGGTCATCCTTGGCAACACAGCAAGTTCAAGGCTAGCCTGGACTACAAAGGATACTGTCCTTTAAAAAAAAAAATCTAAAGAAATCACGAATAACCATCATCTTTCCACTCTTTGGAGACGACTCAACCTTGAAGTTGCTTCTGGTGCGATGTTGAGGGTTATGAGAGAAACCACCGTGGCAGATACCGTTTTCAAGCCATTGGTGGCTGCTGCAGGCTGGAAACACTCACACTCACCTTTGAATTCAAGTTTAAAATCTCCCTGGTAAGGAAACACTGCTGTGTGTTCCCTCGGGGCACAGAGATTACCACTTCCCCTCTCCAGTCCGGTGCTGGTACATCCTTCCCACGCCCTGTACCCCAGAGGCTCCTCTGATTTCAAAGCTGGGCTTTAATATGGGACTGGAGGTGTATAACATCATTTAAATAATTTTTTCTTCCTCCTTTAAGAAGATATTATAAACTTTATTTCATCTTTTACCTAAGAGTCCAGAGGAACCTGTCCCCGACCTTGGAGCCGTGGGTCGGGCTCCTCTCCTCGGAGCTTCAGTTTCTTTCTCTGTGACATGGGGGAGCTGACGTTTAGTGCCCACCATGATTTCCCTTCCTTTGTAATCTTCCCCGGTTCTCCGCATTCCCCAGTGATCACAGATGTTCCTGCTGGACTGACATTACAAAGCTAACGCAGATACCATTCTATATGAATCATGTCACTTTTCCAAAGCCCCAAGGGACGCAGCGGCTCCATCCTCCACAGAGGCAGAGCAGAACACAGGCTAAGGAAGACAGTCAGTGGACAGGCCTCCGGTTCCTGCTCATCTTCAGCGAAGCCAGCTGGGCTCATGACACGGAGAGCAGCCCGCAGGGAGCTCAATGATCTGTGGTCACCATGGAGGGGATCTGGGTGACAAGGAGTCACAAATGAGGGTCAGAGAGACCTTTCCTGGGCTTCTGGATCACACTGTACTCTGGTTCCTGGTACTGAGGCAGACAAGGGGAGACCCCATTGGCGTGAGAATCCTGCTTCTGTGAGTCGAACACCACAGATGTATAGTGAAGCTCTTCCTGGAGGAGTTCCTGCGGAGAGAGGCCCCAGACTCAGGTCAAGAGGGGAAGAGCAGACACCCCCCTCAACTGCCCAGAACTGGACTCACCGGCTCACCCGTTCTATCCAACCTGGTCAAGCCACAGTGGGAAGTCCCCATGCTGGGTAGAGCGTGGCTGGCAGAGGTAGCCACAATGGCACAATGGCTCTAAGGTTTACTGCCTATGCTTGGCCACAGGCTGACTTGTCCCAGGGGTTCTGCAGGAAAGGAAGTTAGCTTCCAATCCATTTTACAATCATTAGCTACCAAGAGATGGCAGGCTATTACTGGCCCCGTAGCTGGGAAGACATGAGGACATGTCACATGATGAAGGAATAGGGCTTTCAGATCCAGGGCTAGGCACCATCCGAGTACCTAGACACTGCCAGCTGCTTAACATGGGCTCCCTGTTCACACCTCATCCTCAAATGACCCTGACACCAGGGAGGGGAGGCCATCGCTTTGGGCAATCCAGAACAGATATGTGAAAGAACCCCTCCCTATCCCCCTTTTGGAGAAGGATCAGAAGCCTGGGTTGAATGGGGATGGCGTGGACACATTCAGGCAGATGAGTCACTTTTTCAGATCAATGTGTGCCACCCGTCTCCTGCCACCAGCCTGTGGCTTCCCTCGGGGCATCTGAGAAGGGCTCATGGGCTCTGAGCCTGGGGGAAGAGGGAAAGGAGTCTCCCCAGAAAGTCTTTGCTTGCCAAATGTTTAAATGTCTCCCAGCTTCTGCTTGACACTTCCTGTACAACAGTGGGTCACAACCAAGGAGGCTGCCCGCCCCATTCTCCTGTTTAAGAGGTAACTGAGCCTAAGGCTTGGCCACACCCAAAAAGCAGAATCAATACTGAAGAGATGAGGGGTACCAACACAGGGAGAAACTACGAGCTTTGATTTATTGGTTTATTGACTCTCAAGACTATCCACAGATACTGGACAGTAGTCCCATAATCCTCTGCTTCCTACCCCTAGCTACAATGACACATGCATGACCCTTCCAAAGGCCACCACTCTCACTGAGACTCCACCTGCCCCATCTTCAGGATGGAGTCCTGAGCCAGTACCCGCTTCCCTCTCTGCTCGCCCCACACCCCGCGTGGTACCCTCACAGCCCAGGGTCTTCGTGTCAGGGGATCCAGGCTTCCAAACTTACCACTGTGCTATACTCCACTTCTACCTGACTTGTGGACTCTGGTTCTTCCCTCAGGGGCCATGTGTGCAGCTGCAGATTCACATACTGGGACTGACTCTCCTCAGCAGCCTGCAGAAGGTCAAGAAGTGTCACCCATGGAGTCCCTCCCTCCCACACCCTCTGCCTGCTTCTCTGAAGACCTCTCCCTCCCACTGCATTCAGGGGTGTCCTCCCTGGCCTTCCCGTTCTTCCTCTGCCCTCAGCCTGTTCTCTCCTGGATCCTCCCCTTGTCCAAATCCACTTTTCTGGCCAAAAGGGGAACAGACTGGACAGAACTTGGGACAAGAGTTGGTGACTAGATCTCCAGGCGCTGTTCCTCCTGCTCTGGAACAACTGTCAAGTCTACCAGCCCAGGGACCCCCCCACAGCCTCCTTCTGCCCACTCCCCTCCCGTTCATCCTGGCTCACCTCCTGCGGTAGTTCCCTCACCTGCCTGAGGTTCTGGGACAGCTCTGATGCTTCTCAGCTTGAGAGAGAAAGAAGAGGAGGTGAAACTGCAGACATAAGTGGGTGGTGGGGGAGGGTACGCTACACTCTGCCTGAGAAGGGCTTTCCCTGGAGACTTCAGCCATAGGTCTGGGATTTCTAGAACATTCGATAGTTGTGGAAATGCTATAACACAGTGGTTCTCAACCTCCCTAACGCTGTGACCGTTTAGCACAGATCCCTACATTGTGGTGACCCCCAACCATAAAATTATTTTCGTTGCTACTTCATAACTATAATTTTGCTACAGTTACGAATCACAATGTAGAAATCTGCATATGGTCTTGGGTGACCCCTGTGAAAGGGTCATTCTACCCACAAAGGGGTCGTGACCCACGGGTTGAGAACCATTGTTCTAATGTTAAGTGCAAAATTAGAGGTTCAAGTGGTATGAAGTTTTTTATTCTGTTTTGTTTTGAGACAGGGTCTTGCTATGTGGTAATCCTCCTGCCTCCTGCCCAGGTGCTGAGATGCGATGTGCCACCTTGCCTGGCTATGAAGCAATATCCCTAGGAAATCATAAATGGACTGAACAGATAGATCAGAGGTGAAGGGCACTGACTACTCTTCCAGGGCCCTGAGTTTGGCTCCATGTACCCACATCCATCAGCTGACAACTGCCTGTAACTCTAGCCCCAAGGGATCTGATGCTCACTTTTAACCTCCAAGGGCACCACCTGCCCCCCTACATGTACAAACCACACACACACATATACATGTTATAGAAGTTTTTTTTTCATAGTGTTTAAAATAATTGTTTTGTGCACTGCCAAGTGAGGGGATACCTAGGTCTTAGCATTTTGTATTGTCTGCAGGTGTTGGCTTTATGTGGGGAATGTTTGATTGCTAATGATCTGCACGTGCTATCAGCAGGGCTGTTGAGTTCCGAATCAGTAAAAACACCTGAGCTCAGATGCTTACGATTCCACTGTCAGTAAGGCACTGGCCCTGATGGTGGTTCCCTCTGCTGAGGACTGGCAGAGGTTGCTAGGAATATGCCTCCTTGTCCTCCTTGCTGAACCACCACAGCAGCCTAACGGCTACATATACACATAATTAAAACATGGAAAAGTTTTAAAGAGATCACGTATAAAAGGCTGGAAGGAACTCCCATGCCTCTGACACAGCGGCTGCTTTTCTGGGTGACGGATTTTGACTTATCATGTACCTCAGATAATTTCTCTCCTGCTGCTTTTACTTATTTTTCAAGTTTCCTACAGCAATCCTCTCCTCACTCCCTCTGTATTGTTTTGTTTTGAAACAGCCTTCCCTTTGTAGTCCTGGCTGGCCTTGAACTCACGACAGTGCTTTTGCTTCCGCTTCCCAAGGCATAAACCAACACACCCTGTCTCTTAATGTCTTTCTTAAAGAGGAAGCTGTTTATGGGGCCACAGCATTTCTAGGTGAAAGGGCACCCGAGGAGGGTGCTGGGACTCACAGAACTGGGTCTGTCCAGGCTGGGAAAGTCCCTAACCCTAACCCTAAACCCAATAGCGACTGGGGACCTTCTCCAGCCATGGCCCAGGCCTAAGGCAGTGCCCAGGCCTGAGCTGGCAGCCAGGCAGGATTCCCGGAGGGCATCAAGCCACTCTTGGGGGTGGGTAGGTGTCAAGAAAAAGGGGGAGGGACAGAAAATGTGAGGGCAGTGCTTGGAGACTAAAGAGCAAGCCTGGGAGACCCACAGAGACATTTTCAGCTTCAGAGTAAACCCGGGAGAGACAGAAGCTGGCTCCTGCCAGGGGACTAAAAGGCTTAGCAGCTCTCTGCAGAGACAGCCTCTTCAGAGTGTGGGAGGCCACTGAAAGGTTTCAGATGGAAGAAGACCCTGCCCACCTGGGCAACCACTCAGGCCGGGAGGAAAGGCCTCTACCAACCCACCCAGGGACACCTCTGGGTCATCTGGCATGTGTGCCCTGAGGGTGTGTATGTTCTTACTGTGGTGCCTGTTCTAAGGAGCGGAGACAGAGCACTGAAGGGGAGAGGCTGCGGCCAGAATCTGCCCGCCCTGGAGCCGAGAAGGAAGGACACAGGGAGTTAATTCACCTTTGACCAACCGCTTCCGGTACATCCTCCAGGTCAGCAGAGAAGTCCCCACCAACAGGAACAGCAGAAGGGCTAACACAGACAGCAGCACCAGGAGGCTTAAGGGAAAGGAATTATTTATTCAGTGCTGGGAACCCAACCCTGGGCCTCCTGCACGTTAGGCAAGCGCCCCACCCAGTCCCAGGGTACATTGCCAGCCCCTGACTTTAAAAACAGATACATAAAGTCAAATGTTTTAAAAAGGGAATCAGTAGGATGACTCAGTGGGTAAAAGCGCCTGCCGTTCGAGCCTGAGGTCGTGAGTTCGAGCCCCAGAACCCATAATGGAAGGAGAGAACTGACTTCTGAAAATTGTGCACACGTGTGTACTCACTCACACACAATAATAACTTTTAAAATCTTATGAAGCTGTGAGTGCTGGTCCATACTGTTGGTGCTCAGGAGGCAAGGCAGGTGAGTTTGTGGATTCAAAGCCCAGCCTGGTCTATACTGTGAGCTCCAGGCTGGCCAACCCTATATAGTGAGACCAAATATATATATTTGAGAGAGAGAGAGAGATAGAGCTCAACGACATAATGGTCTATAACTACATTCCCTAGTTAAACACACACATATACACACACACACACACACATACACACACATACATACACACACACACAGACACACACATATACACACACACATAAACACACATACATACACACATACACACACACACATACACACACACACACACATATACACATACACACACACACACACATACACACACACAAGCTTACAGGCACCAACAAAGCATGAGGCTCTGTGTGCTGTGAATATCTGCAGGTGAACCTCTGAAGGCAACATGCTTGGGTCATGCATTTTGCATTGTCTGGCAGCAACCTGGCTTTAAGTTGACAGAAAACTAGTGGGAAGGTTTCCAGGTGGGGGGCAGTGAGGAGTGCCCAGGCCTCAGTCTATGGGTCCTGTGCACTGGGCCCGGTATAGTTATAAAACAGCCCAACACCAAATTGTAAATGTAGTTGATAAGCTGAGGTGAGGGGGTTGGGTCTGTTTTGTTTTGTTTTCCTGGTATGTGCTGACATTTTTGTAACTGCATGGTTCTTGAGCGTAAATGTCATTTCACAAAGACGAAAGTCTAGATATGCCTGCACATAGCTTAGAGGTGAGATGTCTGGACCAGTGTGGGGTCAGAGATATGGCAGGGCTCTAATCGCCCAGCCTCGAGAGGGGAGGAGATGGAGATAAGTTCATCCATATGCCAGCGGTTCAGCCTGCGGTGCCTACTTCCTGAGACCTCAATAAAAGGAGGAGCTCTTGGTGGAGACACACAGAGGCCCCTAGGAGGGTGATGCCCCCTGACCCTGCCTGAGTTAGAGGCCACTGGACACTGCTTGGGATTCTCCCAGTCTGGCCCTGCGTCTCTTCATCTGTCTCATCATGATCCTTATCTTTTATGATAAAAGCATTTCTGTCATTGTTGACTCTAGTGAGTTCCTGAGCCCAAGGGGTCATGGGAGCCTCCACATTTATAGCTAGAGTTAGAAGTACAAATGGCCAGAGCCCCTAACCCATAGGATCCATACTAATTCCAGTCGGTTCCAGGATCCATTTGATCTACCCAGCGGGGCCAGAGTGGAGAGTCTGAACCCTGGAAACGGTTGGTGCCTGCGTGCAGTTTTCTGGGGAGTGTCTGCAGATGTTGTATTCTCTGTGGAGTTGGCAACTCCTCGATATTTAGAGGGGGAACCCAAGAATTTGGAGTCATGTAAGCCTGAGTCCAGCCCTGCATCTTGCATAATAGCTACACGTCTAGGTAGATTGCTTAGCCCTCTGAGCCTCCATTTACTCATCTGTAAAATAGCCAGGTGTGGTAATTCGGATAAGAATGCCCCCCCCATAGACTCATATATTTGAATACTTTGTCTCCAGTTGGTGGAATTACTTGGAAAGGATTAGTGGGTGTGGCCTTGCTGTAGGAGGTGTGTCACTGGGGAGAGACTTTGGAAGTTTCAAAAACTCACGCCATTCCCAGTTAGCTTTATGGTTGTGTCTCAAGACGTGAGCTCTCAGCTACTGCTCCAGCGCCACGCCTGCCCGCCCGCTGCTGTGCGCCACCGTGGTGGTCGTGGACTCTAACTCTGAGGCTGTAAGCCTCAAATCAACGCTTTCTCTTGGAGGCTGCCTTGGTGGTGGTGTTTTATTATAACAATAGAAAAATAACTAAGGCACGTGGTAACACGTAGATCGTCATGAGGTACGAAAGAGCATTCTGTGAAGCACCGGTCGTGCCTGACAGGATGTCCCTAGCCCCTTTTCACAGCTTCCCCCTTTCCACCATACCCTGGCTCCTCCTTAGCCTGTGCTCTCCTTGTCTTCAGCATAGGCAGACTCAATGTGACCTATGACCTACGGCTTCCTACCTGGGCTGGAGCCAAGGGCACAGGAGGTTCCAGCCAGCGGAGTATGCCATCAGCACATGGCCACATGCCTGCCTAAGCCCATCTGAGGAGAAGGGCCACCTTCAGGTCAGGAACAAAGGTGCCTCACCTCAAGTCCTCATACTTCTGGTACCCCTTCTCCCAAGGGGATGGCATGGCTGGGGTGGCCTCCTCCAGGTCAGGGACCAGGCAACTCACCTCAAGCCCTGGGGCTCATGGACCTTATCTTGGTCCTTGTCGGTGGTGGATCCTTGGGTGTGACTCTCAGTGGTCAGGCTGGTGGACACCGAAAGTGTCCTTGGTGTTGGTTCTGGAGATAAAACTACAGAGCAGAACTCGGGGTCTTTTCAGACTCTCTGCCACTAGCCAGTGGATAGCTTCTTCTGTCCTTCCCTTCCTCCCTTCCTCCCTCCCTCCCTCCCTTCCTTCCTTCCTTTTTGAGACAGGATCTTGATATGGAGTTTATAGTTCTGGCTGTCCCAAAACTGACCCTCCTGCCTCTGGTTCCTGAGAGCTGAGATCACAGGCATATACCACTCTGGACAGCAGCCAGGGTTTGTTTGTTTTCCCACACCAAAGGAAGGAGCAGACTGGGGGATCCTCCTAGATCGGCTGGTCATTTGCACGAACAACACAGCTGCCACCCACAAGCCACCTGAGTCAAAACCCACGCCAGGTCCGCTGTCCTCCAGCCTCAGCCACAGGCTGCCAGAGACAACTAACTGCAAAGCTGACTGTCTCTAGCAAAAGCTCCTTCTGCCCACACTACAGTCACCACCTGCCCCCCACTGACCCTCTGCTCCCCCACAGGGCACAGAACTCTGTCCTGGCCACACTCTGTGCTCTCTGCCTTCTGTCCCCTGATGGACCAGCCCCTTTCTCATTCAAGATGCCGCTACTCCAGGACTCCTCCCCGACTGTTGTCCTGTCCCTAACCCTCACCTCCATTCCCCCACCATGACCACACACAGTGTACTCCCAGGCTCTGAGCTGATTCCTGCCCCAGTATTCCTGTTCATTATGGGTGCTTACCAGGGTCCTCAGCTGGGTCCACGGGCACCACGGACACCACAACCTTGAAGTAGTGATCGATCCCCAAGGTGGGACTGATCTCAAAAGGAATCACCTATAAGCGGTATATCCACTGCACACATGTAGGCGCCTGCATCCTCCAGGGCGAGGTTCTCCAAGGTCACAGTGAAGGTGAGGTTGGCTGGATCGTCCCTGATGGACACTCGGCCTTTCCTAGCTTCTTTTGAAACTCGTTCTTGACAATATCTGTACATCGCAGCAGTAATGAGACTCTGCACCAGTATTTGTTATTAGTCTTGTGTTCCTCTTCATACTGACACGGCACACTCAGGGATCCCCCCACAGTGCCCGTGACGGTGCTGGGGCCACGCAGAGGAAGACAGCCTGGAAAACACAAGCCTGAGTTTATACCCTCACCACTGGATGGGGGAGCAAGTCCTCCAAAAGCCCTCCATCCCTTCACCTCCTATCAGCCCTTACTGGCCAGCCATCAGCCCTCTGCACCCTCCCTTTCTGCCCTGCTCTCCTTCCTTCAACCCTAATCCCCACAATCCTTCCACTCACCAGGGCCTCATGTTTCCAAACACACCAGCCCTGGGCATCTCAGGACCTGGGAGAATAGCCACACCCCCCGAATGGTACCCCCACAGGAATATGAGGCAGAGCACAAGAGGGTGGCCAGCTGAATGCCCAGCTCCCTCAATGTTCCCATGACCCTGTGACCAGAGAGAAGAGTAGGGGGAAGGGCAGGAAAATGGGGCCAGGGTCGGGGGGCCAATCTCTATCTAGGGCTTACCTTGCTGATTTTCTGGTTCTGTTTTCTAAGATTTTTTTAAATGTTTATTTATTATTGCACTTGTGTGTTTGTGTGTGCCTCTGTGAGTTTACATTCACCACACACATGCACATAGGAGCCTCTGGAGGCCAAAAGAGAGTGTGAAATGCCCTGGAACTAGATTTACAGGCGATGGTGAACCACTATGTAGGTTCTGGAAACCAAACCCAGGCCCTCTGAAAGAGCAGTACGTGCTCTTAACGAGGGAGCCATCTCTCCAGCCGATTTGACTTGTATTGTCAATTATGTGTATATGTGTTTGTGTGTGTGGTACCCCTCAAGCCTCGCCACAGAGGTAAGAGGGCGCTAGTGCCATTTGCTCTCTCAGCAAGAAGAGCACGGCCCCTCCCTCCTGCATCGACAGACCAGGGTTCCGCCCAAGTCCCAGCCCACTCCAGAGGGCCAGCTGAGATTGGCAGAATTGCTTACCTCAACCAATGGGTCCCATTCTTGGGGTCAATGACTCCTCCCCCGCCCACCCTATCCTAATGCTGCATTAAAGTTGAGACCACCTCCACCTCCTAACGTTCACCGGGCTCCACCAAAGACAGGATGGGTATGCAGTAAGAACCGCGCCATCCATGCCGTGTTCCCGCGTGGCTTTCCCGCCGGGAGACGGCTGGCCGCGGGGCGGCAGCAGCTCCTCTGGGCTTAGGAAAGCTGCGGCTGGGAACGCGTGCATGGGTGAGATTTCATTTACAACAGTGTGCAGGCTTGTGCACAAGAGTACAGACACCAGAAGGGAGCATCAAGTCCCGCTTGTCTCGGCACCCCCAGCTCTGGGGTTACAGACCCATACCAAGTCCAATATTCAAGTGGGTGCTGAGGATCCAAACTCGGGTGCTCACTAAATTGGCTACCTAGTCCTGAAGTGCTTCATGAGTAAGTACCAGGTCCCAGCCCTCCTGTGCCTTTACCAGTCAGGCAAGGATGGTAGCCACAACCCCTGCCTCTCAGCACGGCACCTTCAGATCCTCTTTAGAAGGATCTTTTTCTTCTTCAAAGAAGGAGGAAGAGGGGAGGAGGAGGAGGAGGAGGAAAAGGAGAAGACCTAAACAAATAAAACAAAAATTGGATGATTGTCAAGCCTCAGTAATGAGGGTGTAACCCAGATGAGACCAATTATTATTTTTTGAGACAGGTTTTTTTCTAGGTAACCCTGGCTGGACCGAACCTTACTATGTACATCGGGTTGAGCTCAGACTCAGAGATCTGCCTGCCTCTGCCTCCAGACTGCTGGCATTAAGAGACTCATTTCCTTTGATTGTGTGACCATTGGTATGTTGCCCCTGTCCCAGTGGATGACCCCACACTCATATGCATAGAGGCAGTGTTAATAGGACTCAAGAGGTTATTTAATAACAACAGTAATAATAATAATAATAATAAATAATAATAATAATAATAATGAAGTGGGTGGGAGATGTGTTGGATGGACTTAGGTAAAGTTGGAGTGAGGCGTGGGGGTTAGATATGATGAAACCACATTGTTAAATCTATGAATTTTTCAAAGAATAAGAAAAGAAGTTTGTGGTGTGTTTTGAAGACAGAGGAAGGTAGGTCTCTGTGTTGGAGGCCAGCCTGGCCTACAGAGTTCTAGGATAGTCAGGGATACACAGAGAAACCCTGTCTTGAAAAACAAGAAGGGAAGAGAAAGAGAAACAGAGAGAAAGGAAGGAAGAAAGGAAGACTAAATCTCTTCACGCGCCACTCACACGGGTGCCAGCGGTCCCGCCCTCCTTTTTCCTACTCTAACCCATCCAAAACCCCTCCAGGCACCACCCCCCCCCTCCCGGGAAGCCACCAGCCCTCGCTGTGTGTGGCCTGTCGCTTGACCTGACAGCTGAGTGCAAAGCGAGATTCTGGCCCTGTCACCCCCAGCAGTGAGACCTCAGGTCTTCCATCTTACACGGAGGACACAGCCGCCACGTCCTGCGTTGTATACAGAGGACTCCAGCTCCGGTGCCTCGTGTGACATCTCCCTGAGGCCTCCCTCCCTCTTGGGTGGACAGCCCCCCTCACCTGGAAGCCAGAAAAGCAGCAGCAGCAGCAGCGTGGGCAGCCACACAGCTGAGGCCAGTTGGCCCATTTCTCCCACACACGGGTCCCTGGCAGCGCACGGCTGGACCCTCCGCGGTTCAGCCCCGCTGGCGAACGAACGATCAGTGTCTGAGACGTCCACTGCACTTCTGCTTTTTGTGCGTGGGGCTGTTTTGTTTCTGCCTTCTCTTAGTTCTGTTCCTGGAGCTACTGAGAAAATGAAAGACAGCTGAGGAAGCCAAGGCCAGCTGAGGAAGCCCTAAGGCACAGGTCCCGTGACTCCCAGGGTGAGATGGCCTGAATCCCGGTAGCTCTCAGGACTGCTGGCCTCTCCTTGCCTCTGTCCCTTCGGGTACAGGGCCAGGTTTTCTTTCTAATTGGCACCTAGTCACTGTTCATTTCCTGTGGTCAGGATTGCAGAACTGTGTGAACTTCAGCTCTAGGCCTGGGCCTCCCAAAGTTAGTAGCCCCAGAGACTCTGAAGGGTGCCTTGTCTTAGAAATGTGCCTTCCATTTGACCAGGTCAGATGTGATCTTCTTTCCTGTGTAGCCCCACTGAACTCGAGCAGGGACCCAGACAGCCTGTGGGTCCCCCTCTTCCCCTTGTCCACTGTGACAGCACTCACACACAAAGGTCTCCTATGAGCTCCCCTAGCTCATACTGAATGGCCATGAAGGCCCAGGAAACTCTGACCTTAGTGTAAAACTAATGAACAGGCCACCTAATAGCCGGTGGTTATTAAACCCACAGACAGTCCTAGAATGCCCTTCCTTCCAGATCCTTCTGAGTGTCTCATGCTTTCCTTCCTCCTGACACAAATGACCCTGAGAAGACTCTTGCCAGTTATGCACTGTGGGTCATCTTCAGCTAGCCATCTTCCTTGGAAAATGAACTGCAAAGGGGAGCTGATTTGAGCCTATTCCTACCACTTCTGTCCCATCAGACAACCCTGCCAAGCAGCCCAAACATACAGAATGCTGGGAAACCACCAGAGGACACTGAGGGACTGAAGAATCAATACTCCTTCACAACTCCAGATACGGGAGGAAGAACCTGAGAACCACAGGGCTAACTAAGCCCTTCCTCAGGGGAGTCCTCCCATCTAGTTCAAAGTCTCTTCTCAGAGTGAACTCGAGGTGGATGCCATGGAGGAAGGGTGCTGAGGTGATGGGTTGGGACCACTGACTTCTGCACATTGGGTGACCCCAGAAAAGATGGGTGAAGGTGTCACTGGGTTGATGTTTCTCCGGGCTAGGTGTGGCTGCCAACTTGGATCAGCGTGACTGTGGTCAATCTACCTAAGACCGTCAACAGATCAATTCCTTCATTCCTTCACAGAGTGGGGAGCAAGCTCACGTGCCTTCACCCTCTCCTCCTTCCTCAGTTTGTGTAAGAGGTAAACGCCGCTCTGGGGCTCTTCCCGGGACTGCTTTTGTGTCAGTGTCTAAACCCCTTCAGGGGCGTCATCTGTGTTGTGGGTGAGAATCTGCAGTGATGTAGTTGCTTGTAAGTCACCCAAGGAACTTCGCCACGGTCTCTCTTCTTTGAGTCACCCATGCCTCTGTAAGTAAGCACAATAAATTCACTGCTCACCATGCTGGACTTGGCAGAATTCTTTTTGGGTTTGTTGGTGTTTTCTCTATCTGGAATGAGGCGCTCTCCTGTCCACCTCTCTCTGGGGCAAACAATCCTTTCTGTGTGTGTCTCCAAGGATTCCAGGGATGGCTTTGAGCCTCTGGGTGTTCCAGTGCAAGTCAGGGACTGGGCCTCAAGCAAGCACTGGGAAACAGGAAGCAGGTCTGTGTGGTTGTGGCTTCCACGGTAGAAAGAAAAAGCTCTACAGCTGTGCGAGCACCTCAGAAAAGCAGAAGGAGCAGACAATCTTGTATGCTCCAAAGGACAAGCGCTTCTGCAGGGACTCCAGTGATACAACTTGGGATTTATGACATGCAACACAGAGGCAAAGACACAGGCTACACATTACAAGCTGTAAAGAAAGGGCTCCCTCGGGGACAGCCTGAGGACTGGGAATTTTTGGTTTCCTTTCAGCTGCCGCAGCCACTCCACACCCATCCGGCATGGCCTGCCTGCTTTAGACCTCTGGCCTCTGGGCCTTTCCTTATCCCACCATCCTGCCCATCTCTGGGGAATGAACCTTGGCTGGAAGATCCTCAAGTGTGTCTCTTGACTCCCACCTAGCTGCTCATGGTGGCCATAATGTGTCCCTCCTAGTCCTGGGTATTTCGATGACAGAGAGGAAGAGGAGACTGTAGGCCAGCAGATGGGTAAGGCTGTATAGCTACTTTTCTCTTCTCTGTAACAGGAGGATTTATTTGGATTCTCGTAGTTTGAGGATCCAGGGCATCACTGCAAGAAGCCATCAGCTGAGCCCTGAGACTGGTCCACGTCACCTACATTGCTTTGCTCCTCACGGTGCAGACAGAGTTAAGTGGCCTGTGCACCTGAAAGTAGATTTGATGCAGCATCCGGCCATGATCATCCCCCTTATACGCACGCACGCACGCACGCATGCACCTAACCCCAGACACACAGAGACGGCAGTGTCCGAGAGAATGGTCACTCCCAGCAATGACCTCACATCTCTTCTGAGTCATGGATAGTTGTCAGGACTTCTACCCTCCAAGGGATGGGTAAAGGAGTAAGAGATAGGAAAGGGCCACCTGCCTCGGGGGGGATCCCTCAACTGTGAATGGGGCATCTTTGAAGGGCAGGGCAGGGCAGGGCAGAGCTGGTAGCTGCGGGGGAGCAGGGGTCCTCACTCAGATTTCTCACATGCAAAGTAGAAGGTCTAGCTCTTTATTCTGCCCGCTTCATGGGTCTTTGCAAAGTTTAAAAGAAAATCAGAGTGATGGGATGGCACATGTCTGTGATCCTAGCACTCAGGAGGCCGAGGCAGGAGGAATCACGAGTTTGAGGCCAGCTGTGTGCCTATGTTTATCTCTACTCAAACTCAGAGGGGGTAGACAGTATACTTGCCAAGATTCCACATCGGTCGCAATAACCCCCAAATTCCCTGCCATGACTCCCTGGGACATGAACCACACAGGACATGAGAGACGGTGGCTGGAAGAAGGTCACAGAAGTACCTCCGCTGAGGATCACAGCAGGGAAGCAGTATTGGGCAGTTGAGACCTGGGAAAGGAAAGTAGAAAGCCTGTCTCCCAGGGTCTCGGCGTCATGGCAACAACCATCATCCCCTTCCTTTCTTCTCACCCAGGGGATGACCTAGGCTTCTTTATAGAAGATACCAGACAAATGTAAAATCTTTCTTGTCAGTCCCTGTGCCCTGGTCCCCGATCTGATTGGAGGTGGGAGGGTGGATGCAGGATGGCCCAGTCAGAATCATTTCAGATCTCCTCGCTAATAGTTGGGTTTGGCAGGAGAGTCTGACCTGGTGGTGCTGGAGGTTGAACCTAGAGTCTCCTGCATGCTACAGAAGAGTTCTGCAGACCCTTTGGGCTTTACTTAAAAAAAAAAAAAAGTGTTGAACTTAACAGGCCTTGAACTTTCCAATTCAATTCACCTGCCTTAGCTTCCTCAAGAGTTGGATTACAGATTTCACCCCCAGGCCCACTTGTAGCTAATTTATTTTCTCTTAGTAGTTGGAGGCTTGGTCTTTCCTATCCCACCCTGGCCTTGAGTTCAATGCGTAGCTGAAGATGGGTTGTCCCGTAAAGGGAGGGCTGTATAATCTGTTTTCCACCCAGAAGGCTGAGAGCAGATGCTGTTAATTACCTCATGATAATAGCCTATCTGTGTGGCCAAGCACACCGGATCCTCCCCACCCCTTATTGTGAGCTCATCAAGCTACAGAGTCCATCTTTATGGGAGGGGTCACATGACAATCTGAAGATGCCACAGCCCTGAGCTTCTGATCTTCCTGCTTCCACCTTCTGAGTGCTGGGATTACAGATACGCACCACCATGCCTAGTTTCATAGGGTGCTGGGGTTCTAACCTAGAGCTCTGTGCATGCTGGGTAAGCACTCTTCCCAACTTTGTTACATCTCCAACCCTATGGCTAAAAAAAAAAAAAAAAATTTTTTTTTTCTTTCAAGACAGTGTTCCTCTGTAACTCTGGCTGTCCTGGACTCACTCTGTAGACCAAGCTGGTATAGTTGTTAGCTTCCGCAGGGGCTCAGCAAAGAAGACAAGGAGGCATATTCATTTGTGCAAATCTTTCTAGAGCTCAGCAGAGGGAATCACCATTATGGCAGGCGCCATACTGGACAGTGGAACCCTGAGTATCTGAGCTCAGGGATTTTGTTGACGCCTAAGCTCCTCAGGTGTTCTACTGATAGCACGTGCAGATCATGAGCAATCAAACATCCCCCACATAAATCCAACACCTGCAGGCAATATATAATGCCAAGACTTACGAACGAAGCCCCTCACCCAACAGTGCACAAAACAATTATTTTATACACAACTAAAAATAAACTTCTACAACAGGCTGGTCTCAAACTCACAGAGATCTGCCTGTCTCTGCCTCCTGAGTGCTCCTCCCAGTGGCTAAATGTTTAAAAAGTAAATCTGAAGTCCCTTTTGCATACAGGGCAGGTAAGAGGCCCCTTCCCCAACCCTTCCCGACCTGGCTAGGCCCTATTCTCTTCATTCCTGAAGTTGTCCTCTTGGGGATCTTCCTTCCCTGAGCAATAGTGAGTGCTCCAAAGAGCTACTTCTCTTTGGAAGTAGAGTGGGAAGACACATAGAGATGTGCTGGGGTGAGGGGGAGTCTTAGTGATCATCCCCACAGCCAGCAGAGTAAAGACCTACAGGAAGCAAGAAGGTAGTTGAATGGAATATGACTCAGTAGCCAGTGTGACACTGGGCAGTTTATTTTAGGCATAATTTGGTAAAATGTTTCCTGGTGATAATTCAATCCTGTGTGCACAACAAGGCTTAAGATGTGAGTCCATTGAAAGTCTTTGTAAAGCACATGTGACATCTTCTATAAAGGTGGGGTTCTAGCCCGGCTAGTGGTAGTACACGCCTTTAATCCCAGCATTTGGAAGGCAGAGGTAGAGGCACGCAGATCTCTGTGAGTTTGAGGCCAGCCTGGTCTACAGAGTGAGTTCCAGGGCAGCCAGAGTTACAACAGAGAAACCTGGACTCAAACAAACAAACAAACAAACAAAAGATGGGTTCTATAGACCAAGTACATATGACGTTTTCCATAGATATGTTTTCATGACAACCTCGTGTTAAGAGTCTGGGAGAGGATCTGGTGTGGTCTTAGCCACAGAGATAGTGCAAAGGTCACAAGGCTATTAACCACACATGCTCCCAGCCTTCTGGGAGAAAAACAGGTCATCCATATCTCCCTTTGAGGGACAAGTGTCTGTATTTAATGCTCTTGGTTGCCCTAGTGCTTATCTGTGAGCACAAGGACTCTGAACCTCCATGAGACTGGATAAGCCAGGTACCGAAGCCATTAAAAGCCTTCAGGGAGGGACTAGGACTCAAGGTTCTCCAAACAGCTGGGAGGCAGTGCAGCCAGCATGGAGGGGCTGCTTCTCAATGGAACCCAGGGAAATTCTGACCGAGACTGGCCTGGCTGGACTACTGTGAGGTCAAGTCTTTCCTGCTCTGACTTGTCACTACCTACCTTCATCTGGCCTCTGTATCTGCCTGCTTCTAGAACTCTTCTCTGGCAGAGACAAGCTCCTGACAGATCACCACCAACCAATTGAAGCAGAGTCCACTGAAGTCTGACTTAGAGAAGCAGTGAGCTTGTTGGGCTAACTCGCAGAACAGAGCTGAGAGGTTCCTTATAGGAGCCTGTGTGACCCCAAGGCAGCCACATCATGGAAAGCATCTCCCCACACAGATGACTTTCCCATAGCTGTATCTATGACGCTCTCCCAACCACTTCACCCCCCCCCTTTCAGTTAGCTTTCCACAGTCTGCATATTCCAGAGCCCACCAGACCATGTGCAATTAGCAAAGAATTAAATCCAAACAGCTGGCAGTGAAGGCAGGGAGCGGCCAGAGTCTCAGGTGAGGGTCCAATGACTCTATACACACACACACACACACACACACACACACACACACACACACGCACATACTTTCTATAAGGAAACATCAGCAGTTACAGCTTGATTTTTTAGCTTATTTTATTTTATATTTTTTAACAGTGTCTCACTATGTGACCCTGACCAGCCTGAAACTCACCAGGATGATCTTGAATTCTTAAGAGATCCACCGGCCTCTGCTTACCAAGTGCTGAGATTGAAGGCATTATCCAGCACAGCTGGCTAACAGCCTACTCTTGAAAGTCTCTTCCATGTAGTCACAGCTGCTCTGAAGATGGCTGCTGTCACGCTCAGAGGAGAGCATGCTACAACACCATCCCAGGTGAGGACCCTAAAGACTCAGGGAAGAGGAGGAGAATGAACAGGAACTGGGCCTGAATGAAGTGGAGTTGGGGTCGACCAGATGGCCAAACCTAGGAACCGTTAGGACATGAAGTAAGCTACCTGTTCTGGTCTGATTCTCAAGGGAACCAGGACCAGTGCCTACAATTCAGGCTGTGGCTGCTAGCTGTAGAGTTGGTGTGGCCCACAGCTCAATATAAGAGAGGCTTCTGCCAGGTGTGGTGGCACACTCCTTTAATCCCAGAACTGGGAGAGGCAGGTGGATCTCTGTGAGTTTGGCCAACTTAATCTACATAGCAAGAGCTCATAGTGAGACCCTGTCTCAAAAAAAAAGGAAGAAAAAGAAAGAAGAAAGGGGGAGGAAGGAAGGAAGGAGACGGGAAGGGAAAGGGAAGGAAGGGGAAAGGAAGGGAAGGGAAAGGAAAGGAAACGAAAGGAAAGGAAATGAAAGGAAAGGAAACGAAAGGAAAGGGCTTCCTTGTACCCTAGGTGAGATCCCAGAGAGCCAGCTACAAGCAGTCCCTGTCGCCACCTGCTGGCCACCCCGGAACTTTGACAATCCTAAGCAAGCAGAAAACTCTGTATAGGAAATCCAGGTATATCCAGGTGTATGGCGTTCATCCCTCCAGAGATCCTCCTCCTCCACCTCCTGCCCCACCCCAGGAGGCCTCAAACTGGGAAGAGGACCTGAGGCTTCCTGAGGGGCAGTTAAGGAAGGAGAGGCTGAGAGGAGCCGCACAGGCTAGGCAGGAGGGAACTGGAACAGAGGCCTTGGCTTTGGGGTCTCCCAAGCTCCTGCCTAGCAACCAATGAAACCAAAGGGTACTCAGGTTCCCAGAAGGACCAATGTCCACCAGCTGCTGGCATTAGCCCTCTAGGGAGGGCCTGCTGGACTGATCCAGCAGAAGGGGCGGGGCTGCAGGTGTGGTGTGCAGGAAACAGCTGCTCATCTGCCTGGGGCCTGAGAAAGCAGATACAAGGAAAGTAGGCCACACTGCCTGCTCTCCCCTCCCGGGTTTGAATTTTCACTGTAAACCGGGTTGTGGGTTCAACGCCTAACACCCAAGGCTCGCAGCTTACAGGAAGACGCCTTGAGAATGTGTTTTGGCCGCAGGGAAGAGGGCCGAGGAGGCGACTTTAAATGCTGCTAAAGTTTCCCACTTTTAGAAATGAGAGTCTCTACTTTCAGAATGGAGAAGTGGCCGGGCTGAGCAGGAAAGGCTCTCTGGGGTGAAGTAGAGCTCCACTTCCCAGTCCCGCTGACCACATTGTTTACGTTCGTCAGAAGCCCAGATCCGCGTCACTTTTGAACCCTTTGGGGAGCTTTAAAAATATCTGTGCCCAGCCAGGCATGTTGGTACAGGCTTGGAATCCCAGCACTCAGGAGGCTGAGGCAGGCAGGAGAACCATTGAGTCCAAGCTATGTAGCCTCCAGCTGAGGGGCTACATAGCAAGTTCCAGGCCAACCCGGGATACAACAACAACAGCAAACAAACAAGCATCGAACATCTTTACAGACGTGTGATGCACATCTATAATCCTAGCACTTGGGAGCTGGATCTAGGAAGATTTCAAGGCTATCCTCTGCTACATAGCAAGTTGGAAGCCAGCCTGAGCTACATGAGATCCTATCTCAAAAACCAGGAACCATGACAAGCCCCACCCACTCTCCGGAGTTCTTTTCTTTCGGTTTTCTTAATGAAGGTTCGTTCTGGGGATGGAGGGGTGGGGGACACACACAAATGGAACAAAACAATCACTCGTGTTCGAGTCAGTCCCCAGCCCAATAACCTAACCAGCTACACTTAATGATTCTGACCTGAGGGCTGTGCAGAGCCTGTCTGATGAAGGGAAGGTAGGAGGGGGCTGCAGGAGAGCAAGCGAGGCTTCTTCAGACGAGGGCACATGGACGTCAGTTGTGGGTTCTAATACGGGGATCTCTCTCACTACCGGATCACCGAAACTCTCTCCAGAGAAGGAAGGGGGTCCCACAGAGAGGACTTGACAGGACAAAAAAAAAAAAGAATGCTGAGCTTGTGAGACCCAGAGTCCCAGCTACAACTGGGAACACGACCTACAGCAGGGCCCAGAGGCTGGTTCTGAAGATGATTGAATGGGCCAAGAAATGAATGAATGCTCCAAGGGATGCAAGGCGTAGTAGCCTAGGGTATTGTTTGTTGAGATGGGGTCTCACTATGCATCCCTCTAGCCTGGAACTCATTTTGTAGACCAGGCTGTTCTCACCCTCACAGTGATGCACCTGACTTTGCCTCCTGAGTGCTGGGATTAAAGGTGTGTGCCCACTGTAGCCTATGTGATGAATCCCACCTTGTCTCTGGTAAGCTGTGTGACCTTGGCTGAATCTCTAACCTCTCTGTTTTTTTCTCCTACAAACTGGAATAATGATGCTATCAATTTATGGTACCCATAGTCCAGAAGGGCTTGTGGCTATTGCTATTTCTATCGCCTATCTATCTATCTATTCATGTGTGTGCAGTGCATGAGCACATGCGTGGGCATCCATGTGAAGGCCAGAGGTCAACCCTAATCATAGTTCCTTGGTGCTATCCATCTTGTTTTTTGAGGGGGGGCAGTGGGACAGGGTCTCCCCAGACACTAGAGCTTATCAATTAGATTAGGGTAGTTTGCCAGGGAGCCCCAGGGAGCCCCCTGTCTCTGCCTCCCCAGAGCTGGGATGTCCAGCTTTTTATGTGGGCTCTGGGGATGGAGCTCACACATACACGGCTTCCTGAGCCATCTCCCCAGCTGCCCCCTTGCCCTTTAGTACACAACCTCCCCCATGCTGACAGAGCTGCAGGGGGACCACAGTGGGTGGCTCATCCTATATGGCCAAAGTGAACGGAGGAGCCTCCTCCTTACCCACACTCTGCCCCATCTGACCCCACATTTGCACACGCGGGTCAAACAGCAGCGTCAGGCAGCATCCCAGCGAGTCCATCGGTCTGGCCTGACTCTGAGACTTACTGTCTCCAGCAGGTGGCACTTAATGACCAGGCCTTGTTTATTTGTTTAACAAATATTTCATGGCTATCCCTCTGAGGTCAGGCACTGGGCCCAAAGATAGGGTCATAGAGATAAAGAGGCAACAACTTCTCCTTTCAGGGAGATCATGGTTTAGCAGGAAACACATAAACAAAGACAGGAGGGGAAAAAAAAGATTCCCTTAAAAGGTGAAAAATCGCTGCTACCATCAGAGTCCTAGGGATCCGGAGAGACACTGGCTGTGACTTTCCATCCATTAGACACGGAAGAGTGGCAGGCTAGGGACCCAGAGGTGCTAGACCCCAGGCCTGGGCCCACACCCCTCCTGATCTCTGCCCCCCCCCCCCGAGAAATTCTAGAGTACAATGAACAAAGAACTTTTGGAAAGTAGGGCTAGGGATGTAGCTTAGTGGGTAGAGAGCTTGCCTGGCAGGAACGAAAAGCCCTGGGTTCGATCCCCAGAACTGCATACACACCTCTAATCCCAGCACTCAGGAGGCGGAAGCAAGAAGATCAGATGTTCAAGATCATCCTTGCATCCTTGGCTACACGCCTTCGATTCCAGCACTTGAGAGGCAGAGACAGGCAGATCTCTGTGAGTTCGAGGCCAGCCTGGTCTACAGAGTGAGTTCCAGGACAGCCAGGAATACAACAGGGAAACCCTGTCTCAGAAAAGAGAAAAAAAAAAAAAAGATCCAGGATGTCCCTACATGGAATGTGTCTGTGGGGGTGGGGCACAGCCTTAGGTTGTCTGGCCCTTCTCTACCCCACAACTGAATCCCACCCACCACCCCCAAAGATGAGCCTTTGTAAAGGCTTCCTATCACTAGGCTTTTGTTTGTTTTAAGGTGTGTGTGTGTGTGTGTGTGTGTGTGTGTGTGTGTGTGTGTGTGTGTGTGCGGTGTGTGCGCCGTGCGCCTGCTGAGGCCAGAAAAGGAGCATCAGATTCCCTGAAGCTGGAGTTACAGACCGTTATGAACAACCTGATGTGGGTGCTGAGAACCAGATTCCTCTGAAAGCACTCTTTTTTTGGAGGGGGAGGGGGTGTTTTTTGAGACAGGCTTTTTCTGTTTTAATTCTGTCCTGGAACTCACTCTGTACACCAGGCTGGCCTCGAACTCACAGAGATCTGCCTGCCTCTGCCTCCCAAGAGCTGGGATTAAAGACACGTGCCACCATTTGGCTCTTGATGGCTGAGCCATCTCTTCAGCCCCGCCTTCTCCTCCTTTCCGGTCTTTGAGACGGTCTCTTTCAGTCATCTTGCCCTCTGCAAGAGGACAACCACCTGTAACTCCAGGAGGCAAAGTCAAGGGCATCTTTGTGAGTGTGACACCAGCCTGGTCTACAAATGAGTTCCAGGCTAGACAGGGATACATAGTGAGACTGTCTCAAACAACAAAGAAATCAGAACCCTAGGCTACTACGCCTTGCATCCCTTGGAGCATTCATTCCTGGGTCATTCATCTTCAGAACCAGCCTCTCCGCCCCGGGGTTACAGGTAGTTGTAAAAACAAATATTTTAACCACTGGGCCATTCATTTCTCTAGCTCCCAGCACCCATCCTGCCCTCCATCAGATTGGACTTAGTTCCCAGGACCCACAGTGGGTGGGTTACACCACCTCTAACTCCAGTTCCAGGAATTCCAAAGCCTCTAGCCTCCAAGGGCATGGCATGCACACGCATGTACTCATACACAAATGTGTGCACGCATGTATGCATGCGCATACACTTAAAAATATTTTAAAAACTATCTAAAAAATGGTGACTTAGAGCTGGGGTGGGAGGATCCTTGTCTTGCATGCACGAGGCCTTGAATTTTACCCTCAGCACTGCAGTGAATTAGGAAATTAAATTCATGGTTTATTTTCACAGTAAAAGACAGGGAGGGAGGGAAAGAGGGGGGAGAGAAACAGCAAGGCAGGAAAAGTCTCTCCCTCTTCTGCCTGGCACCCCCATCCTCATACATGTGAACTTGGACCTCATTTTCCTAACTTCCCTTTCCAGAGTCCTTTTTATGCAAATAAGTCCTTTTTATGGATATCGGGGGACATAGGGGAACTATTAAGACTATGCGCTCTGAGCCTGGGATTGAATTCTCCTGAAAGTTCTTTGCATGTGGGGTAGGGCTCTGTACCAATAGCATCCTGCTCCAGCCCTGCTCTGCTAGTCTCCCCCATAGGGACCTGGTGAAGGGCCTGCAAGGGATCTGGATCAGCCTATAAACCCCAACTAACTGTGTGTGTGTGTGTGTGTGTGTGTGTGTGTATCCCGAGGGTCACAAGACAGAGGCTGTGCTCAGCCAAGTGTGGCCTGCCCCCTGCTGTGACCCCAGACTCCCTGACCTTGAGCCCTGACTGTGGGATTTTGGTGGCCCAGATAGATACCCTGATATGTCAATAGCAAACAGACCTGTGTGGCTGGCATCCCTGTCCAAAGACAACTCCGCACACCAGGCAGGAAGTAGGGAGCCAGCAATCACTTGTAGCCTGTGTGTAGCCAAAGGACAGAGTTCCCCGGGCTGCCCATCAGCAGAGAAGAAGCCCAGAAATAAAGTAGAATCCCGGCTGTATGGACTCCCAGGGTTCCTGTGTGGCTGTGAAGCCCTCTCTAACTCCATAGGAGACTAGACCTCGGCCCAGGGGTTGGACAATCCTAAGCAACTTTTCCCACATCACCAACCTGGGGCTTGGTGGTGATTCTGGCACCTAGTGGACAGAGGACCCTGCTCAGCATCCTACGTATGCAGCCCCCACCAAAAGATAGCCTTCTTCCCAAATGTCCGTAGTGCCAGGCTGAGGAGCCTGTTCCCTGAAGCCCAGCCAAGACAGTGGAGGGGTTCCCTGTCCATGTTGACTGGTCCAGCATCATTCCTCTTTGCAGACAAGGACCTGCTTCTCTGAGCTAGGCTGAGAGATACAGGGTCCTAGGCTGGTGGAGATGGATGGGCCATCCTGGGAGACTTTGGAGCAAAACCAACACCAGGCTCTAAGGGTGGGAAAGGATGAGGGCACCATGAGCTACCCCCCATCCCTCACTCCCCTCTCCCCCAACCCCCGTGGAGGTCTAGGCAAGCACAGGAACAGCTGGCCCCAGTTGGTGTTCAAGGGGATTTGACTGCAGGTTATCAGGGTGGGACTTAGGTGGGAGTTGGAGATGGCCTCAGGTTGGCTGAGGACCAAAGGGGCGGGCCCTACAATGAGAGTGACAGCAGGGCTCCAGATGTTCAGCTCCCCCCAATCCCCACCCAGACACTCCAGGAGAGACTAGGGGTGTTTGCAGTGGGGGAGGGGTCAGAGGATCTCCTGAGCCCAGTGCCCTGGGGATCCAGCAGGGTCCTGTCTGAACCTCCGGATTGGTACCTGCACCCTCAAATGCCCTGGGAAGGTGATGCTCGCTTCTGTCCCTTTATGGACACACCAGGGAGTGTCTCCTCCTTGCCCTGGCTTGGACAACCCTTCGGGCAGACGACTGGTTAGGATGAACCTCCTGACCCCCTCAGCCCTGCAGTGACCTTTTTCACCTGCCTGGTTCTACTGCAGCCCTTGGACAGGGGGTGCTGAGCCGTCCCAACTCCAGGACAGACAGAACAGGGCAGTGATGCCACTCCATGAGGATGCCCTGTGGCCAGCCCAGAAAGTTACTACCCACTCTGGAAGGCCTGGTGAAGCCTCCGCAGCTTCAGAGCTTGGGTCTCTCCTGGTGGAGGAAGAGAGAAACCACAGTCGCCCTTACAGGTACTTGGGGAACAGGTGTCTGGTCCTAGTCCTCCAGCCTGGCTACCTAGATTTCCTGTGCAACCAGGTCACCCACCAAGGCCTTTCCCTTTACACACCAGGGAACGGCCTGGTCATACCAACATAGACCCGCAAACCCCAAACCAGCTATTGCACCTACCTGGGGACCCTGCATGTGCGGCAAGTAGAGATTTAGTGTGTCTAAGGACAGCGAATGATCTGGTCGAGAGGCCTGCTAGTCTGGGGAGGGCTGTGATTTTCATGTGAGTGCTGTTTTGTGAACCCAAAAGGTTGTCACTGGGTGAAGGTCAAACGAACTGGGCAAAGTCACAGCTAGTAAGTGCCCTTTGATTTCTATACCATGTATTGAAATCTCCACTCTGCAGTCACTTCCTACTACAAGGGTAATTGAGTCTCGGGTCCCATCTCTTTGAGACCGCTGAGAACGCCCCCCCTCAATTACCGACACCCCGGTGGGACCCACCACCCTCACTTCTGCCCACTATCAGCTACCTTTCCTCAATGAGGATGAGGTCAGAGCCGCACTGGGCCCGAGAAGGATGAGGTCAGAGCACTCTGGCTGGTGCAGATGCTAAATAATTCATGCTGCCGCTGTAAGCAGGGGCTGCAGCTTCCTGGAGAGCTCCGGCACTGAGAAGGCAGACAGGAAGTCTGGCTAGTAGCCCCTCGTGTACAACCTTGGCGTGTCCTCTGTGGAGCTAGAGAAAGTTCTGGTCTTGGAGAGGATGTTGGTGTGGGGCAGCCGGGCAGGCTTCCTAACCTTTCTATCTCTCGCTCTATTCCGTGAGGAACTGGAGTGCCGTTGAACAAGTACAGGCCACAAGAGCACACTGGGTGTGGCCATGACAGGGCCCCTTGGCCTGGGGCAGCTGTGATCATCCCTGGCCCAGTGTGCCTTTCTGTAAACAAGGCATTTCATGAAGATGAAATGGGCCATACCCCTGCCTCCCAGCCATGCCAGGCATAACTGGATTGTTATCTGAGATGTCCCCTTTCCCACCCCACCCTCCTACATCTTGTGTGAAAACCATTTGTCTTTGCACTAGGATGGTTAAGAATCCTTTTCTTTTTTTTCCTTCTCACTATGTAGCCCTGGCTGGCCTGGAACTCACAAAGATCTGCCTGCCTCTGTCTTCCAAAGTGCTTGATTAAAGGCACGCACACCACACCCAACTGAGAATTAAACATCTTTTGGAAGTCTGGTTTTCTCCCTTAGTCTCTAAATAAAGTATTTGGATTCAGACAGCCCTGGCTGGTGTAGCAGAGATGAGTGTAAGAGACAGCCATCCCAGAAGTCTGCAGAAACACACAGGAACACGGAGAAAGTAACTAACCCCTCACAAAGAAAGGGCAGTCATTTAATTCTGAGTAGTTACAGTGCTGAACCTCCCTTTAGATCCACTACAGGATTTTAACAGTGTTGGCGTGACCAAGGGATTAGCCTGAAAATGATGAACCAGGCCTGGGCCTACTCCTCTCCCATTCAAGGCTTGTGTGTGATCTAAACTAGGGGGCCCACAACCCTCCTAAAACGTACTTCTCCATTGGACCTGAAACTGGAAGACACAGCATCACCATGGGGCACACGGGTACTTCTGCATCCAGGCAGATCTACATCTTCATGGAGTCCATCACTCCTCCACCTCAGCTGCACACAGGACGCAGGGCATCAACACAGCCACACCCGCCACAGGCTGCAGACCCAGACACCTGGTGGTGTTCTCAGGGAGTCCTGAAAGACTCACTTAGAAAGACAAGCTAGTCTTTGCTCACTGTGATGGACCTTGGGGCTCTAGACCGAGAGCACTGTGAGGTGCTTGCAGACCCCCTTCCCTTGTGGTGTCAGGAGACTGAGCATCCTCAAGGCAGGAGGAGTCACATCTGGATGTGTCGTCCTACTCTGTGGGGACCTACCTTTCAGCCAGAAGGCACAGGCTGCTGGGAGAGCATGAGAGTGATGGGCTAAGCACAGGGGGCCTTCCTGGATACCCACTCATCTTCACCTCTGCCTCCGACACTAAGTAGTGCTGGGCTACAGGCCAGGCTCCCGGGCACACTTGGGGAAGGCCCCCGGAGGAGCCAGCTGTCGGTACCCAAGGGTAGAACAAAGGATGGTGCTGTGGACATCTCGGTTCCAGGGTCTGGTACTATGATCATCTCAGTCACTGGCGTCAGCAGCTTGCAGGCCTGAAAATGGCCCTCTCTGACCCGGGTAGCCATCGGCCCCTCAGGTGCATGTCCTAAGGCCAAGGACACTAGAGGCTCCTCTAGTGAAGAAAGCAGCAGAGAGTATCCAGGTGTCCCAAGGACATCTGCTGCCCAAGCTGAGGTAGAAACTTAGACATCTTCCCATAAGCAGTCTCCAGTCCCGGACCCCACATCCCACCCATCTGATACAGGAAAGGCTCAGCAGTCTCCAGTCCCGGACCCCACATCCCACCCATCTGATACAGGAAAGGCTCAGCTCACCCTGAGAATGTAGCCCTGACTCCCTCCCACTGTCTTCTAAGAGTACTCCCATTCTCCAACCACATATGTCCAGGTAGCCCCAGCGGGTAACTCCAGACCCTGTGAGATCCTGGTGATTCAGGGCATCCACCTCTGCACTTGTCCTAGGAGCCATCCTGGAAGCTGGCACAGAAACGGAAAGCAGACTGGGAGGTGTGGCCAGGGGGATAACTGAGGTACATGAGCAGCGCAAAGCACCACGGTGGCCCAGACTTGCCAGCTCTTGTATGGGGTTCTCTGTGTGGCAGTGCTGGACGACAAAAGCTTCCCCAGTTGGGACAAGTGTGGAAATTCCTGTCTCCGATGGGGACGGGCATTGGGGAGGCCAGAGCAGTCGGAGCAGCAACCCTGCCTGGTCTGCCTGGTGATGGGACACGGCTTACTGAAGGTGGGGCAGACTCAGTCCCGACGCAAAGGTGCTGGGGCCTGGGACCCTCAGGTCATGAGAAACAGCCTGCCCAACCTGGGCTCTGCCCCTAGCTGGTGACCTTCCACAGTCTAGAAGGTGGCAGAAGGCCCTGCATAGGGCAAGAGACAACTTTTGTGTGGCTTGTCTCCAGAGACTCAGTCAGACGTGCATTGTGTGACACACCGATAGGACACCAACATGGCCCAGAAGGCCCAGCGACAAGGCAGGGGCATCATACACCTGATGTGTATGGAGAACCACGTGGGGATACAGGGTCTGTGCCTTGGGGGAGGCATTAAGGCAGGGGATGGGAGTCCACAGTTAGCTCCCTGTAGCTGCAGTCACTTGGGTACCAGGATGGGCAAGAGGGTAGACGGCCCTATGAGAACCAGTCACATGCTTCGGGCCTATCCCAAGGTCCCACTCGGTCCACTGCTTCAGGTTGGTGGCCTCGGGTCCCTCCCAGCTCCAAAGACAAAGGAGGGGAACCTGCTGGGCCCTGCTCAGCTGGAGGCAGAGCAAGGAGGGTATCCGGATGAGGTGTGGTCCAGGGAAGAGGGCATCTACCATCTTGTTTTATTTTTCGGGGACTGATCCTAAAGTAACCAGAAAAAACAAGAGTCAAAACGGAGGGTCCCTACCGCTCACAGCCGGGGAACTGGATTGTACTAAAAAAGTCTCAGTCCGTAGGGAGTGATGCAATCCAAACATAGAAGTTTGGGAGAAGTCTGGAGTTTTCTTCCAGCGACCTTTCTCTCCCTTTCAACAAAAACAAAATAAACAAACAAAAACAGAAAAACCTATTTTTTTTTTTCCTGCCTTATAACTGGTGTCAGAAAATAGTTTTCTGGCTACTTGGGGACAAACATTCCCAAGCCTGGCAGGCTCTCAAGTCCCCTTGAAGAACCTGGAGGTGGCATCCAAGGGTCAGAACACCGTCCAATCCACAAGGCACAGAGGCAGCTCAGAGCCCAGACCACTGGTCTGGCTTTTCCCAGGGAAGGCCAAAGACAGAAGGGAGGATATCAGCCTGGCCAGTCCTGGTCCACCTTAAGGCTCTGTGGCCTGACTCAGTCACTTTGTTGACTCTAAAAGGGTTTGGGACAACTACCCCTAAGGCTCCATGTAACCCTGACACAGGATGACAGCATTCTGAGATTCTGGTTCTGGAAATGGAGGGAAAGACCGGTCCTGTCCTGTCATCATCTCCCACCCTACCTCCCCCCACCCAGCACCCCCCCCCCACCTCCGGCCAGCCATGGAGATGAGCCTGAGCTGCTGGGAAAAGGCTTTTAATGATTCCCAAATTCTAAGCATATGGATGCTGTGACCCCCTGAACCAACCAGGACCTGGCCTGACCTGCTCATCTTTGTGAACCCACGGTCTAAAGAGCTCAAGCCCTCTCTGAGCCATCCCACTCACTCTGTGAAGCCATGATCTCAGAGCCTGGAGTGCAACGATTGTCCGCCTCACCCTCTAACGGATGCTAACTTCCCACGGGAGAGACCGAATGGAGCTGAACCCCTCCGCACCGCTAGAACTTCCCGCTGGTGGGTCTGCCCTCCCTGTTCTGTCTCTGAATATAGCTAGCGGAAGATGAGACCCACAGGAAAGCTGCCCGGGCTGGACACACCCAAGTGCGAAGCTGCACCCCAGACACAAAGAGCCCAGATCCTCATTCTGATGGCAATCGATGGCAGACGTAAGAGAGTCCTGCCCCAGAGGAGGCACCAGTCCCTTACACAGGATACCCTAGAAGCATCAGCCCCAAGAGCTAGAGTGAAGAAGAAAGGAACTCGCTGATCCCCATGGAGAAGTCTGAAGAGGAGTCGCGGGAGGTCAGAGCCCAGTCAGAAACCACAAGCCCAGAGCGAGGGTTAATAAAGCAGAAATGAGTTTATTAGGCACCCTTGCTCCTCACAGAGGAGCAGGACCCAGCCCAAGGCATCCTCTCTGAGCTCTCTGGAGGCAGCAGGTGTCACCGCAGAGTGCAGGCATGGAACCAGCCACCACCCTGGGCAGAACACTATTCGGATGGCGTAGATTGCGAGAGGTGACCCTGACACGAAACGGGGCAGGGGCCTGGACTCCACAAATACTGAGGAGTGGGAAGGAGGCTCCCAGGACACCCTCCCAAACATTGGAAGATGGGGGGACCTGACCCTGAGGCATAAGCTACCCTGAGCCAGGACTGGGGTCGGGAGCCACAGAGCACAGGGTCCTTGGCGGTCCCTCACCCAAGCCAGGTCCCTGAGGGTCCGTTCTAAATCCGCCCACTTTCTCCTGGCCACGGCTGAGGCCTTAGTCCCATACATAGGGATTTCTAAAGACCTGAGAGATCTTGCCATCCTTGGGTGGTGTGGCTACCTGGTGGCTCTGGACCACGTACAAGTCTTCAGCTCGCAGGGTTGAGTTGGCACTGCTCATCGCCTGGCTGTTGGCGGTGGCCCGTGGGAGGATGACGTCGTAAGCGCCTTCGGACTGGAAGGAAGAACAGGCAGTCTCACAGTCAGGGGATCGGGAGCCAGGTTCCGCCAGGGCAAATGCACAAACACTCAGCTTCCTGCAGGGCTGTGCCTGGCAGCTCCCACTCCTTGACCCCTCCACCCCCATTCCGCCAGGGCCCTGCTGGCAGGATGGGCTGGGTGACTCTACCTCTGGAAATTAGAGGACTGGCCTTCTGAGTCTTGAAGAAGGTCCCTGGGCACCTTGGGCTTCACAGAAGGAGACCCCATCTCTGAGTGCCTGCTCCTAGCTCCTGGGGAAACCTCAGGTCCAGTGGCTGCATTAAGCTGCTACTGCCGGACTGGTACCACTCACAAGCTCCCTTCCTCCACGTGTCTTATCTGAGACCCCAAAATGTCACTACAACACCCGGTACTCTTCTGGGGAGTCCTAGTCCTTAGAACGCTGGCCTAGGAATCTGGCCCTCAATGTTCTACCTGGAAGAAACATGAACCCCTCTTCCCTCATCATCATGTAAGACAGATGTCACCACCAGACCTCCGAGAATCCCAGGACCCCAAAACAGCAGTTCTTCTTTTCAGATCCGAGTGGCTTTCCCACCTATCTGGGGATTTCCCACTTTCTACAATATCTAACTACTTCCTGCTGTCTAGGACACCTAGATCTGGGGACTTCAACACTGGAATGCACCAAAATTAACAAGCCTGTTTGCCAAGCCCTACCCCCCAGCTGACCCCACCCCCTAGCAGGGCCTCACCCTGAGATAGGCTGGTGAATGTTTAACTGTGGGGGATGGGGAAAGCCCTGAAGTAGATCTGCCTTGGGGAGTTACTCCCCTCTAAGTGGCACCCAAGCTATGAGGGTCTGTCAACAGAGCGCTATGCCCAGGCCACCAACGCAGTCACAGTGACCTGTCCCACCTTACGCCCAATCTGTTTTCAGCAAGTTCTCAATGGCTGCTCACTTCGGAGGTCTGAGGATCACAGTGTGAGAACTAAGCAGAAACAGCAGCCCAGTGCGGCTCACCCTCCAAACTGGGAGAGAGGCTGGGGCAGCTCCTGCTAACAGGGTTCAGAGGCTGGGGGTGGAGAGGCAGTATCTGCTCATGGTCTGAATGGAAACTGCCCAGCTGTGCTCCAGGGCACATACTTCATACTCAGAAAAGGGAAAAGAGCTGGGATTGGAAGTCTCAAGATGCACAAGCCACCCCCAGCTCCTAGCTTGGGAGGTGGGGAGGGGATGGGAACAGCACCCTGCTGACCTCCTGGCTTCCTGTTCCCAGAATCCTGCCAAGGCAGGTCGCTGACCTCTCTGGCAACCACTGCCAGCAGGGAGTAGAAACATATATAAAGTGGGAACCGAACTCATCTCCTTCCTGTTCCCACCGCCTCCTCTAGCTAATGGAATACTGGCTCCCAGAGCCCAGGGGAGGTATATGAGGTCAAGACTTGCTCGCCAGGCACAGAAACAGGGTTTCATATAGCCCAGGCAGGTGGTACAAGCTGTGGCCAAAGATGGCCCTTGGCCCCCTGAGCCCCGGCTTCTGCCTCCCAAGTGCTAGGATTACAGGTATGTACCACAATGCCTGAGCCCCAGGCTGAGGGTGATGCCCAGTGATTCAGGGCAGGTCCCACTGCAGGGTACCAGGGCCCAGGCTGGCAGGGTTGATGCCCTCGGAGAAGCTTGCCATACCCTAATGCCTCTACCCCAGTGTGCATTTGCAGCCTGCACGCCCTCTCTTTCGGTGTCCAGGTCACAGGAACCTGAGACGTGCACTCACCGGGCCTTTGTGCATCAGGGCCATCTCCGTGGGCTGGTACACACTGGTCAACAGCTGTCCGTTGTAGCCACTGTAGGGTGACACGGGTCTCTTCGCTGTAGGGGAAAACAAGCTCAGACCTGAAGATTTCTGAACTCATCTCCTGCTTCGCACCCCCCCCACACACACACTCGCACAACCCAAGCAACTCTCCTGGGCATAGGGAAATGGGGTTCTGGGGCCCTGGTATATAACACTGCCCCAGGAGTGAGGCTGTGGACCTGGTGCCTCCTCCCACGCCTGGCGCTCTTTTGCTGAGAAGAGTGCTGCTTGGCCCCTGAATTGTGGGACACCCGCCCCCCTCCTCCGAGCTCAGAAAAACACGCTGTCAGCAACCTTCACATCCCAAGGGGGGCACAGGGCCTTCGGCTGCTTTCCAAGATGGTCAGCCTCCAGTTCCCACCTCTACCGCTATGGAACTGCTGTGAGGCACAAGGGGCAATACAGCCGAGACCCCACAGCTTTTTATGTGATCCTGTCCTCACAGGGCATGGGTGGCTGTTGGTGTCACTTTGCAGCCATGCAGGGCCCAGCCAGTGAGACTTGGTGCTCGGCCCATCCCGGGCCCCCTGGCAAGTACCCAGAGAGATTTGTAGCTCCCTGCATCATCCGGTGTGGGTTTCCCATCTGATCCACCCTGCTGGGCACCGCTGTGGTGTCTGAGGAGAGCAGCTAACTAGCTCTGGGGGCCCCAAGAGCAGGCCTGGGGGTGTGGGGGTAGGGTGGGCAGGAATACAGGACTCAGCTGTTTCCTGTAGAGCTAAGGGACCGTGGCCCGTGCAGGACTCCTAAGTGCTAGGCTTGTGCTATTGATTTTTCCATTTTGGAAAAAAAAAAACAAAATAAATAAAAACTTACAGCCTAGAAATATCTCCATGAGAAGAAAAAGAGTAAAACTCTCTGGCCTGACTAAGGAGTACAGAGGTGGGGGCAGGGGGGAGGGTAGGGGTGGGGGCAGGGTTTGCTGCTCCTTCCAGCGTGTGCTCAGGTCCTAGGTCTCTCTGGCTTCCTTAACGACCCCCAGCACATTTCAGTGGCCCACTCTGTGTGCCAGAAGTCACCCCAGTGTGGGGAAAAGCAGTCATCTCCAGGGAGTAAGATCACAGACTATGTGCCCACAAGAGCCGGGAGTGTGGAGGCCACGCAGTGGGCACAGAAGACCCTAGGATCTCTGATTCTAGAATGCCCATTGCCTCTGACTGAATTTCTGTCAGAGATCCCAGAGCCAGCGTCTAAAGCTCTCACACATCTTAACACAACAGTTGGGGTCCTGCAGAGCTCTGGTCATGCCCAAGGGGGCTGCAGCTTATGAATCACAACCTCTGTGGAACCCAGAACCAGAGCCCAGTATACAGCAGGTATCTGATAAATGCTAACATTTCTTACAGTTGCAGAAATGTGCTGATGAGGTCGCTGTGGGTCATCATGAGCGACCGTCTGTGGCGCTGGAGGCCGAACGGGGGCCGCCGGTCGGTTACACAAGTACTCTACCGCTGAGCTGTGCGCTCCATCCCCGAGTGAGTACAGGTTTAAAGCAGAAAATTGCACATAGTCACAAAAACTTTCCACTTCTCTCAAGAGAATGGCTCCCTGCCCTGCAGTAACTGACACAGGAGAAAGGGTGCTTACCACCAAACCTGAGTCTGATGATCGCCAGAACCCACACGGTAGGAAAGAAATGACCGACTAAATAGATAAACGTGATTTTAGAAAACAAAAGCTGGAAAGACACCACTTATAATCCCAGCAACTGCGAGAAGAAGGAAGGGGCTGTTCAAGACCATCCTCGGCTACACAGTGAGCTCAAGGTCAGCCTAGGTTACCCTGTCTAGTCTCACAGAGACACGCCCGGACACACACATGTCCCCACGGAGGTCCACGCCGCACCTGAGGTTGGCTCATCCATGGAAAAAGCCTTGTTCTCCACGAACATGCTCTGGCCCGTCTGCTCTTTCAGGATGGTCTCGTAGCCCACACCTCGGGTAGGGTACATGTCCCCCTGGTAGCTCTGTTCTGGGCTGGGTTTGGTCACCTGGGAGACCTCAGGGATGACATAGAAGAGCACAAAAATCCAGGCGTTGGCAGCGAGGGCAATGGCCAGGGTGGGGTCATCCCAGGTGGGGCTCTGGCGCTGCCTGTTGCCGTAGGTGTACATGACGATCCAGACTACCCAGATGGCAATGGAGAAGGCCGCGGTGAGCAGAACGAAGACCCCGTGCTTCCGCCAGCGCTTAAAGCGGCCGCACAAGGTGGGCCAGGCTCCTAGGAAGGCTCCCAGCAGCAGCAGCATCACATAGATGAGTCCCATGACGAAGTCCATGTTGGCGATGCCGCAGGGGGAGGTCACGGTCCAGTCGGCACTGCCATTGCCCACGGGGCCAACCTGGCCACCTCCCCGGACCAGGGTGATGATCAGCCACTCCGTGTTGATAATGACTTCCACAAGGGTAAGCAGCAGGGCCACGGTGAAGATCACCCAGCCCCGGGGCCCATGGTTCTTCCGGGCTAGGAAGTTGAGGGCAAAGACGTGGGCTACCAGGCAGGAGAAGCAGATGGCAAACAGGACCCCGAAGAGGAAGCGTCGGGAGGTGCAGGTTGAGAAGTCGGGCTTCACCACGCAGGCAAACACGAGGCAGAAGAGGCCCAGGGTGCCCAGCAGGAAGAACACCTGGGTCCCCAGGAGGCTCCGCTTCTTAGTGTCCTGCACGAACGGGAGACTGGCCACAAGGATGATGGTGAGCACGAAGGTGGTGATGATTCCCGCTCCGGCCACCGCCTCCAAGACGATGCCCCACGCCCCAGAACGGTCACAAAGGTTATAGTAGAGGGGGTCCAGGTCTGGGCTGCAGCCAGGTGGGGCATGGTTCTGGGCCCAGGCCCCTGGGAAGAAGAGAGGCAGTCCTAGGCACAAGAGCAAGGTTTTGTGGGTGGCCATCCTGGCGCCCAGGCCAGGCTTCAGCTGGGTCCCTAGAGACAGGAAAAGAAAAAGAAAAATCAATCCTCCAGAGTCAGACATCAACTGTCTCTGCCATCCTGAGCAAGAGTTGATTCAGAGACGAGTCCTCTGGTCTTCACAATCCTTATTTTGTGCATTTTTAATTAAAAATATATATGTGTGTGTGTGTGTGTGTGTGTTTTGTTGTGTTTATGTCTGTGCACGCAAGTATGTCTGGCGGTTGTGGAGGCCAGAAGACCATGTCAGATCCACCGGAACTGGAGTTACAGAGGGTTGCGAGCCACTGTGCAGGTGCTGGGAATTGAACGTAGGTCCTTTAGAAGAACAGCAAATGTTCTTGACCACCGAGCCATCCCTCCAGCTCCTCCGCACCCTTAGCCCAGAATTTATAAAAGTTTATCTAACAACGGAGGGGAGAGATAAGGCCCATCTGTCATCCCTCCTCCTCTTCTTTTTTTGTTTTGCTTTTCTAGATAAGGTTTCTCTGTGTAACAGCCTCGGCTGTCCTGGAACTAGCTTTATAGAACTGGCTGGCCTTGAACTCACAGAGCTCTCTGCCTGACTCCCAAATGCGCGGATTAAAGGTTGTGAGCCATCGCGCCTGGCTGTCATCCCTATTTCTAACCACGGAAAAGAAGAAACTTAACTGCTGGAGAGACGGCTCAGTGGTTAAGAACACTGGCTGCTCTTCCAGAGGACCCGAGTTTGATTCCCAGCACCCACACGATAATGGCTCACAAGTCTGTGACTCCAGTCCCAGCGGGTGTGACTCTGGTCTCTGCAGGCACGGCACACATATGGTCCAAGTATATACATGCAGGCAAAACATCATACACATGGCTTAGGAGAGAAAAACCCTCCTTAATCCATCAAAACCTGGATTTAAATATTCTCTGAGCTCTTGTATCCAGGGGTTGGGGGTGAAAGGGTTTGTGGGCTGGTAAAATCCAGGCGTCTCACCATTTAGCACTGCCCTTTCTGGCTGGGACTAACAGGGCTCAGGTCAGATACTGTGCCCCTCAGCTAAGTCCTGGAAATGCCAAAGTCCAGGGCCACTGCAATGGCTACTCTTGGTTATCAACAAGACTACATCTGGAATTAACTGAAACCCAAATGGGATTTTCTTTCCCTTAAATTATTTGAAGTGGGAAGACCCACTTCTAATTTGAATCTTTGAAATGGAAAGATACATTTTAAATCCAGATATGTTGAGGTGGGAAGATTCACCTTTAACCTGGACCCACCTTCTGCTGGCAGGGTATATGAAGGACACGGAAGAAGGAAGCTCTCTCTCTTTGCCTGTTTGTCCTTGCTCTCGCTGGCAAGTCCATTTCTTCAGGCTTTAGAGCCTACTTCTTTGGGATTCTGGTGTATACTAAAGACCAGCTGAGACATCCAGGCTCACGGACTGAACAACTACTGGATTTTTGCCACTGATGGACTAGGAGTGTGGCCTGGTTGGAGGAGATGTGTCACTGGGGGTGGGATTTAAGTTTTCAAAAGCCAGGCCACTCCCAGTCAGCTCTCTGTGCCTCCTACTTGAAGATAAGGATGTAAACCCTCAGCTACTGCTCCGGTAACATGCCTGCCTGCTGCAATGTCCCCTGCCATGGCCATGGACTCCAAATCTCGGAAACTGTTATTTCTATAAGTTGTTTTGGTCATGGAAAGACGGAGATATAACATAGAATGTTTAAAGGCTCTAAAAGAAACTATTATAAAGCCTCAAATCCCTGAGATGTAGACTCCCTGTGTGTGTCACCCTCCATGTTCAAGAAACTAGTTGTAGCTGGGCAGGCATAGTTTTGTGCACACCGTTAGTCTCAGCACTTGAGAGGAAGAGGTGAGTCTCTATAAGTTCGTAGCCAGCCTGGTCTACATAGTTAGTTCCAGGTCAGCCAGGGATACATTTAGAAAAAAAGATGGAAAAAAAAAAAAAGCTGTATCTTTCCTGCCTAAATGGGAGATAGGTCCATGGAACCAGCAACCAAGCTTTCTTTAGATGACAGCGACCCCTAGTGGCTAGCGAAGGCACGGCACCATCTGTGTTATTAAATGCTTTCTCTACCAACTATTTATTTATTCATTCTTTCATTTATTTATTTATTATTAAATTTGAGACAGGACCTTGCTATTTATCCCTGGCCTCAAAGTTGTGGCAATCCTCCTGCCTCCATCTTCTGAGTACTGGGGACATAGGTGGAGCCACTACTCCTCGCTAATTTCTAATATGCACATAAAATGCCATATTCCATTTGAAAGAAAATTTCCATACATAGTTGATGAATGGAAAGTCACTAAATCAGAGAAAATGACACAAAATGTGATGGTTAATGCTTACAGTTGACTTGTCAGGATCTAGAATAACATAGGAGACAAGCCTAGGCATTGCTGTGAAAATTTATCTAAATTAAGTTAATTGAGGCAAAAAGACTCACTCTGTATGTGGGTAACACGATTCCCTGGGCTGGCATTTCCCAGGAGAAAAGAGGAGTGATCCAAGGACCAGCACTCACTGCTCTCTGCTTCCTGACTGCAGATACAGTGTGACCGTCTGCCTCAAGCTCCTGCTGCCATGAGCCAAAACAAGCCCTTTCTCCCTTAAGCAGGCTCTTGTAGATGTTAGAGATAGATGCTGATTCAGCAGATGTAGACGTTGGTTCAGGGCAGAAGACAGCTTATTTTTTTGTCTAATTAAATCACTGGTTCTAGCCCAGAGCCCTGGAGTCTGAAAGCATTTCAGCCTCTTTACAATCTAGTCTTAATCCTTGAACTGGAAAGCTCCAGCCTTTGTACAATCTAAAACATGTATTAAACTGCTAGCCTGGAACTAGAAGGCTTCAGCCTCAGCCTCAGCCTTGCTGACTGAGCCACTCTGACTAGCTCCTTCTGAACTCTCACTCTTGTTCAACTGACTGTTCTTACAGACCCTTTACTCTGTCTACACTTCAATTGACTCTAAACTGAGTCTGTTAACTAAATGATTCTAACTCCTATGTAACTCTTTTACTGAGCTGAGAGCCTGCCTTTTCTCATGAGTTGGACATGTCCTTACTCTGCTAACTTTTCCTCTGATTAGTCACTTTGCCATTCACTCTGACCCAGTGTCACTTCCTGTGTGACAATGACTTAGAAGCTCTGCTTCCTGTCTGCTTCCACTGTTTGGTTTTTTTTTTTCCCCCTAGAGATTAAAGGCGTGGACTACCACTGTCTTCTGAATACAGAGATTAAAGATGTGTCTACATTCCATCCAGGCCACACAGGCCTCTGAATGTAACCCCTGGAATGGAGACCTTAGCTTTCACACAGGGCTATTCCTCTACAGGCTCTTGTCAATTATTCTGTCACAGCAGGAAATGTAATTAATACACAAATTTAAATGAAATTGGCATAATAAAGATGATCGATTTTCACATTTTCTTGCTCCACCTCCTTTTGCCTTAAAAAAAAAAATGTGTATGGGTGTTTTGCTTGCTCTGCATATATGCTGGTGTGGTGCCACAAAGGCAAGAAGAGGGTGTCAGAGCCTCTGGAACTGGTACAGGTGGTTGTGAGCAGCCATGTGGTACTAGGCTTTGAAGAGGTCCTCTGGAAAAGCAGCCAGCCTCTTAATCACTAAACCATCACATTAGCCCCTTTCTTTCGTCTTGTTATTTGTTTATTCAGGGTCTCAAGTGATAGCTCAGAATATCCTTAAATAAGTGGCAATTCCCCTGCCTCAACCTCTTGAGTGCTAGGATTACAGTACTTTAAATCATCCCATTTTTTTTGTCCCTTGAAAAAATTTTAGGGACCACTGTGGTGGCATGTACTACAATCCCAACATTTGGGTGGCGGAGGCAGGAGGATCAGGAGTCCAGATCCTTGGCTACAGAGTGAGCTAGATACCAGTCTAAGCCACAAGAAACCCTATCTCAGTAAACAAACAAACCAATGCTGGAGAGACGGTCCAGTGGTTAGAGCACTTCCTGCCTTTACAGAAGACCTGGCTTGGGTCTTCTGGCAGCTCACAACAACTACCTGTTAATTCTAGTTTCTGAGGTCCGATGCCCCCTTCTGGCCTCCACAGCTCTTGCACGCACATGATACACATAAAGTCTCACAGGCACACACATACAAATAAGTAAATAAAATGAAAATCCATGTCGCTCAAGTGTTCTCGGCTACTTCCTAGCTTTTCCCCAGCTGCCACCTATCAACCCCTAACTCCTAAAATTGATGTGCATGCTTAAATAACTTTAAAGTTGTTTTCCTAAATAAGCGCCATTGTAAAAGCCGTTAGCTCTCCATTTCTAATGCAAAAGTTCACTTCCCCGGCACCGAGGCTCTGTAGATTGGTAAATCAATAAAGTGTCATTGGTGTTTACAAGTACTTGGAAGAGAGTGACCAGGGCAGTTAATGCGTAAGGAGTCATACCCAGCCACCCGAGGGATAATTCATAGATAACAACATTATAGGATCCCAAGTAGACATTTATGATTCAGCAAACAGACAACAGCTAGAATTTGGGGTGCAGTTAGAAATGCAGAATGAAAGACTGAGAACAACCAAGTGGCACCTGCCAAGGGAGTGTCTCACCCCACCTCCCTGGGCCAGGTCCTAGTTTAGAGGAGGCAATCAGGACCTGGGACGTAGCTCTGTGGTATAGTAGTACTTGTCTAACCTATGTGAGGGTCCTAGGTTCAATCCCCAACACTGGGAGAAGGGGTGGGGATACAGAATAGACAATTATTCTGAGCCTGCCAGTATTTACTGTGTGTGCACCTAGGCCCTATATTCTAGGGGGGAGGGGGGACGACAAGGCCCATTTGCTTTTAGAGTTCTGGAAAATACAAAGATAGACAAATACAGTCGCTGGCCTGATGTTTGTAAAATCTAGCAGCGATATGGTAGGTAACGCAGGACATGACAGATAATGCAGCAATGGAACAGAATTTACCAGCGTGCGAGGTGCTCCAGGAAGACCAAAGAGTGAGGGAGGAAGAAGAGAGGGGGACAAGGGGAGAAGATCTAGCCTAAAGCACTTTACTGGGGATGTGGCTCAGGGTGGGGCCTGCAGTGTGATCCCCAGCACCTCCCAAAAAGGGTGGAAGAAAGGTGAGCCAGTGCTTGCTGTGTAAGCATGGAGACCCAAGATTGGATCCCCACCTCCTGTGTGAAGAACACAGGACAGTCGCATGCACCTGAATAAGCCCAGCTCTGGGGAAGTGGAGACAGGAGGATCCCTGGGACCTGTTGGCCAACAAGTCTACCCGAATCAGTGAGCTCTGGGTTCAGTGAGAGACCCTGTCTCAAAACTGAAGTGGACTCACTCAGGGAACATTGCAGAGCAGGATGGGAAGGCTGTCGAAAGCCAGAGGATGGGAGGCACGCTGGGAAAGGCTGTCTTCTGGGCATGAGACGGCCACTGCGCTCAAGAACTCACGGCGGCTGTTGCTACCTGCGTGAGGATCAAGTCAGCAAGACCAGTCAACCTTCCAGCAGACTCAGGGGATTAACAACAAAAGGAGAGAACACGGAGTGGGGAGAGGAATGTGTTCAAGGTGCCTACGGGGAGTCTGAGGGAGGACCTGGGGGTTCTTGGGGTCTGAAGAGGAAGCCCACGTGATGGAGCTGCATTGTTTACATATGTGAAATTGTTGAGGAATGATAAAAGGTTTCAGTTTTGTTTGTTTGTTGGGAGACAGGATCTCATTATGTAACTCTGGCTGTCCTAGAACTCACTCTGCAGACCAGGCTGGCCTCGAACTCACAGAGATCCACCTGCCTCTGCCTCCCGAGTGCTGGGATTAAAGGCGTGTGTGTGTGTGACTATGCCTGGCTAAAGATAATCTATTAAAAAGTAAAATCACGGGCAGGCAAGAGAGCTCCGCGGTAGAGGTGCCTGCTGCCTAGTCTGACCTGAGTTAGAGTCTCAGGACCTGGGACTGACTCCTGTAGGTTTTCCTCTGGCCTCCATGCGTGCATTGCACACACAGAAAAACTAAAAAAGTAAACAAATAAATGTGATCATAAAAGTAAAATGAGGTAGAGAACAATTGAAGACTCCCGAAGTCAACCCTAGTAGCTTCCACAGGCATTCCCATATGCGCGGTCAGTATGAAAACACACAGCACAGGCCATTTTACTCAGTAGCTAGCAAACACGCACGAAGAATGCTAATAGTCGGGGCCTGGAGAGAGGCGGCTCAGCAGTTAAGAGCGCTGGCTGCTCTTTCAGAGGACCCCGGTTCAATTCCCAGCACCCACATGGCAGCTCACAACCATCTGTAACTCCAGTACCAGGGGATGTGACACCCTCTTCTGGTCTCCCTGGGTACCAGGCACACAACACATGGTGCACACACACATACACATAAGAAAATCCTTTAAAGAGAATGCTCATTGGTGAATTAATAAAACCAAATTGCACTACGTCCCAGACATTGCCACAAGACACAGACTAAAAGGAACCAAGCCTTGACCAGGACCAGGTAGGACTTGAGGGGTCAAGGAAAGAGAAAAAAGACGTCAGACATCAATATCCTGAGTTCAGGCCCCAAATTCAAAGCAAGAGAAAGAAAACTAAATTCAAGTGAGTCGCGAGGCTGGGGCTGGCTACGAACACGGGCGGGAGTTGAGGGGCTGAGGGACTTGTTCAAGGTAGTGAGGAGCTGCTGAGGGCCACACTGAACACGATGGAGACATCGCCAGGGTGGTGCTTTCGGAGATGTGTTTGGCACAAAAGCATAAAGCAATCCATGTACTAAAGCCATGTTCATCCAGTTTAAGGAGCAAGGCCAAAGGTAGCACCATAATGGCCAGATCTGAGAGATTCTTGCCCCCACCCTCCCAATCTAGGGACTAGGGGGATCCAGGGGGAATGGATGCCACGGATGACTACAGATTTACATCTGATAACAGTCAGGTCACCCCAAGGCTGGGGATGTAGGTCAGTGTGGCCATGTCCAAGAATAAGGCTCTGGCTTCCTTCCCCAGGGAAGAAAAGGTGGAGAAGAAACACTAGCCTCTGCTCGGCTAGTCCCCAGCACCCCCACAGACACTGTGGCCAGGATTAGGGAATGGTTACAGTCCTGTCCTATTTCCTCTGGACTTTGCTACAGGATGACCAGCTTCTGCCTTGACCTGACCCTTCAAATCTCACCTGTCACTAAACCCGCAGTGTGGAAAACTGGGCTTCCAGTGCTTGGGAGGCAGAGGCAGGCAGATCTCTGTGAGTGTGAGGCCAGCCTGGTCTACAGAGTGAGCTCAGGACAGCCAGAACTACACAGTGAAAGCCTGTCTCAAAAACAAACAAACAGAGTTGAAGAGAAGAAAGCACAGAATAGCTCAGACCAAACCTGCAGTCCAAGAGTACATAACAGCCATTTTGACTTATGTATATGAATATTTTGACTTATATATACAAATGTTTTGCCTGCATGTCTGTGCACCAACCGCATGTGTGCCTGTCACCCACAGAGGTCAGAAAGGGACATCAGATCCCTGGGAACTGGCATTACAGATGGTTATCAACCACAACATGGGTGCTGAGAACTGAACCCAGGTCCTCTGCAAGAGCAGATGAGATTTCTCCAACCACCTGCTACCTTTTAAGATGACAGCTAAAGGGAGACAGGAGAGACCAGCTCTGCCTAGACCAGAGGCTCTTAAAGGACCCACCAGCTGCTATGGATTGCCCCCAGCCCCCACAAACACTCACCCTCATTTAGACTGGACCTCTTGAGGCTAGAACTTTCAAATCATGTGACCCACCTCCCCTACCAGGTTCTAAGTCTTCAGGGTTGTGAAGGGACTTGGTAGCTTCTGTAACTTCTTCTACTCCTTGAATACAGTAATCATGTGACACATGTCCACTGAAGGACATCGTACCCATCTCTGCCAGGCGTGGGACAGGCCTCCGGCCCTAGAAGCCACTTAACAGGAAGCTCCACTTCAGATTATTTTCTGGACAAAAAGGCTCTTAACTTCACCTCCCTCGAATCAGTCATATAAATATTTTTAATCACCTCAGAAATCAGCCTTTCCCCAGGGCCAGCTGCCTAGCCCACAACTCAGGTCAGACGCAGGGCAATCAAGTTCCCAAATCCCCCTCCTCCCTCTTTCTGTCTTCAGGGGTAGCAGAGAAGCCTTGGAATGCTGGTGGGCTGAGATTCTGCCAGCCCTGGCTGGTTTTAAGCAGCTACAGGGTAGGCAGCAGACCTTCACCTTCTCACCTTTCCAGAGAACAACCCCTTCATCTCCCCCATCAGTGTCCACATGAAGACCCCACACACATACATACCACCATGGGAAAGAAAGAAAGCTGCCTGGTTAGGATAAGACCCAGGCCAGGGCCATGACCATCTACAGCCTGGTTGGATGGAGGAATGGCTCAGGTAGGGACAACTCAAAGCAACCTTCTAGTTCCCTGGCTGTTGAGCTGGAAGGATGGGTGGACACGTAGACAGCCTTCCTCTACCCTCTCTTCCACTTCCTCCTTTTTCTTAGTCTGGGGCCGGGTCCTATTGTCTCAGCCCTCTCTAACCAGTGGGCTGGTCAAACCAATCCGATAAGAATGGAGACCTGGGGCGATGCTACTGCATAGGAGAGACACAGCTCTCTTACAATCTTCTGGTCTCCATTCCATAACCTACAATGGGTAACTGCACCAAAATACCCCAGCAGGCTGAGTCTTAGAAGACTTCTAAGCAAGCAAGGGTCTGCTCTCCGCTTTGGAATGTGCCCCACCCCCATCCCCGACAGCACTCCCTCCCAGCCACATAACAGACACACTGTTGGGGGGAGGGGGGTTCTCTAGGAGCACAAAGCCACACTTCTTTATATTGTGGTGTCTGTACTTCAGGATCAAGATCGTGAAGCCTTGAGTGGTTTAGAACTTTGTACGTGTTGAAGTGTGGGCGCGAGGTGGAAGCAGAAAGCGCTCTGGAAAAACTAGGGACGAGCAAGGGTAGGATCCAAAACCTAGGCCTCCACAAGGAGAGGCGCCGTAGGCCTCTGAAATTCCAAACTCCCCGCAGAGAGATCCAGAGCCCTCGCCTCCCCATTCCAATTGGACCGCTAACTGGGTCTACGCTCGCGCGCCCCTGGAAGTCTGAACCGAAAAAGCAAAGAAACAGGCTCTGTTCCCTCCATACCCTCTGATCACAGAAACCTGCCCTCCTCACTCACCACGGCGAAACGAGGAGAGAACGCCAACCTACAAGTCACATTTGACAAGTTCCAGTCGACCGTGGTCTCTCACTGCGCGAGTGGATAGAGGAACCCATCCCCCCCTCGACACTCCAATTGTGGAGTCCTTCCCTTGCCGTTCACCTCCGGCCGCAGCACCCGGCTTCCCTGACCCATTAAAGTCTCCAGCTGGCTCGGGTTTGGAAACTTTCTGCGAACTTACGGAGTGGGTGCATCGTCTCCCGCCCCTAAGGTTCCCACTCGGGTCCTCGGCTCTCGCCCACTCCCGGCCAGCTGGACCCAGCTCTTCCGGCCGGCCGATGGCAAGGGCGGAGCGCCGAGGCAGCAGCCCTTACCTGGGACGCACAGCCAGCCCGCTCCGGCGCCGCGCCGAGAGCCAACTTCGGCCCCAGGCAGAGGGCCGGCAGGCGTAGGAGGGACTCGGAAGGAGGGCGCAGGGCCAGAACCCGCTCCGGCGGAGGTGACCAGGCCTGAGCAGAGGTAGAGGTGCAGGGCCTGCCGCCCCGAGACCCCGGACTGAGCTGGGCGCGCTCCACCGAGCGCTCGATCTCCCGCCCGCCTTCCCCGGCGCAGCGTCCCCCTCTCTCCGCCAGGGTGGGCCGGGCTGCATCACCGTGACATCACCTCCATTCCAGGCGCTCCTCTGGCGCCAGCAGCGCTCCAGGTACAAGCGATCTGCAGCCCGGGTAACAAAGCGCGCCCGGCCCTGCCCCCTCCGACTCACCTCCAGGCCGCCGCGCACTTTCGGGCTGGGGAGAGACAGAGATCCGAGTTTCTGGCCAAGCTGGCGTGTGGGTTGTTGCTGTTTACTGCCACGCCCCCGCACGCGGGCGCGCGCGCGCTCGCGCGTACTCACTTTCTGGACTCGCCTTTCTCTCCCGAAAGCGGTTCGGAGCGCAGCCCAGTAAACCCCTTGGCTGCATCTCCCAGCGATCGCAGGCACCCGGAGGCGCGCGGTGGCCACCTCGGCGCGTTTCTCCGCAGCAGACACCCTGCCTTTGTCACTTTCGTCCTGGGTTTCCCACGAGACACGCTCCTGGCACACGGGTTCGCGGCTCCCGGCCGGAGCGAGGCTCACACTCAGACACAAAGTCCGTCTTTGTCACGCCTTCCTCGCCCCCACCCCTCGCGAGCTTGCACACGTGGACACGGCGCACACTGAGAGTCCGCCTCTTTAATACGTGATCCTTCCCGGAGAGCCCAGTCTCCCAGATTACGAGGGATCGACACAGCGCACGCCCCTAACTCTGTGGACTGAGTCCAGCACCCCTGTGGACTGAGTCCAGCACCCCTGTGGACTGTGGGCCAGCGTCGCCGTCGGCCTGATTACCCTGCACCCGAGTTTCTCGCGTAGCGGGCTCCCCTCCCCGCGTCCCGGTTCCCTGTGGCGACCTGTCCTAATTAGCCTCACAGTTTTGTTCCCCGAGGTACGGTGTTTAGCGCGATCCCTGTGATCTCTGAGCTCCCGGTTGTTCCTGACTCTGAGTCCGGCCTCGAGCGCAGGCAGGGCACCTTTCCACGAATTCGGGTTCCCCTGAACCCCACCCCCCACTCCCTGCCCGGGTGGATCCACCGGTTGCCGCCCTTTCCCCTCCATCCCCAGGAATCTGTGTGGGGAAGCCACAGAAATAGGGAAGCGAATCCCAGCTGAGGCCTCTCTGGCCCAGTAAACAAGAGATTTTTTTTTTTTCCGGCCACTTTCCCTGGGGACCTGGGATCCCACGGGAGTGGGCTGCGCTGTCCTTGGGGCACCAAGTGTGTCTGGTTGGCTTGTCCTGTATCCCCTGAGGGGACTAGTCGCAAGAGCAAGGGAGAGGTTGTTGGACCTGATAGGGGGGCCCTGGGGATGCGGGGGAGGGCGGGGCGTCGGGTCTCAGGGTGCGGGTTCTCGTGACGCCGAGTTGCCTGGGGGATCGCCAGGAGCGCGGTCCGAGCCAGCGGGTGGCAGGGCAGGCGGCAGGGCGTGTTTGCTCAACCCTGAGCGCCCGCGAGGGGGAGGGGAGGCAGCTGGTCACAGGCGAGGGGGACGCCAGGTGGAGGAGGGACTGGTGACCCGTACCTCCCCGGATGGCTGTGTGTTTGCGTGCTTCCATCTATGACAACCTGGAATCTAAACTCAATGAATCACCAGGAGTTGCCGGAGCGATAAACCTGAGGCCGGTTCCTCCCCTCGCACACCGCTCTACTCTTTTCTGACTCCAGCAGGAATGTTTGCTTTGCTTTGGTGGGGGGGGGGGGGGGCGGAGCCGGGCAGAGGCTGTGGTGCCCAGGCTTTCTAGAACCCTGAATCCTTTCTTGGGCCTTTCCATTGCTGTCTTGTCTGCGGAATGTGGCAAGGTCTGAACTGTTTCAGTGGGTGGCTGCTTCAGGGGTACCTTCTCTCCCGCTCCCAAGTCCACCCCCCACCCCAGGGTTAGGGAATCCAGGGCTCCAGTGACAAGGCTTGAATGCAGCAGGCTGTTGGTGCCCACGCTAGAAAGGCAAACAGACTGGTTAGACCTAAGTGAGCGGAATAAGCCGCCCTGGCCTCTGCCTACTTCTCATTAACTAGGCAACTGGTGCCTAACTCTGCTGAGATGGCTCATTTGCATATGTGAAAAGCCAGCTAAGGGAGCCTGTTGGGGCAGGGAACCAAGGAAGGAAATGGCCTAAGACTGGAGGTAGACCCTTGCAAACCATCTCCATTGTCTTTCTTCTCTTTTCCCAGTCTCCAAATCGGTAACCTTTTCAGCCCAGCTTGGTGGCTCACACCTGTAATTCTAACACTTTGGGAGGTAGAGACCGGAGGATAGGGAACTCAAGGCTATCTCAAGACCACAAGGTTCTGTCTCAAAACAAAACCATCCCTCCATAGCCCCTACTTCCCACCAGGCAGGGATGTCTGGTGCCTGGTCACCCACTGGGACTCATTTAAAAAGGGACTGGCCCACAGGGGCTGAGCTTTGACCTCAGCCAGCCTGGTGAGGAATCTGGCAGTAGAAAAGAGGCCAGGTGTCTGAGAACTGCGTGCTCTTCCCTGTTCACCCAGAACCCCTTCTGGAACAAGATCTGCCTTCAAAGGACAAAGCAAGTCCCTCTGGACAGATGGTTCTCACCTCTGGCTCTCCAAGATCTCGATTGCACTTGGCTTTAGGCCTTGGAGAAAGAGTTGGGGACCCTGCCAATTGGTAGGGTCCTTGTGACCTGTTGGTGTTTTAAAGTTCTGTGGACTCCCAGCTGCTCTCTCTGACTCCAGCCTCGGGGCTATATTCCCTAATTTAATAACCCACTAACTACTCTATTTTCACAAATTATAATAGCCGTCAGAAATGGCCCATTGTAGGAACTGCCTGCCAGCCCCTGCAGAGCACCCCTGGAGTTGTGGGATTGGCAGGGAGCAGAGTTCTGTCCTCACCCCACCCCCCAGGCCTCCGCTCCCACCCCACCCCCACTCTAGGTGCTTGAGTTCCTGCTGAAGGGCAGGCTGATGCCACCATCTCTCCTTACTTGGCCCCTCTGGAGCTGCCAGAGGCCCCCTCAGTCCCAGAGTCTTAGAAGAAGCGTCACCCGCTAGCTGTGGTACCAGCCACCTCATCTCTCTGACCCCCTCACTTTCCTCTTTGTCAAATGAGAGTGATCACTCCACCCTCTAAACACAACATGTCTAGAATATTCCTCCCACAAACCTGGCACTTACAAATGGTCTGAGGCCAGACTCTTCTTCCCTCTATGATGGCCCAGCCCTCCGAGCCCTGAATCGCTCCACAAAAGGCAGCTGATTGTTCGGAAACCACAGGCTGGAAGAAGTTGCTTCTCCAGCATTCTTCCAATTCCATTTCACCTGTCACTGGAAAAGGCTTGTCTGGCTGTGTCCTGCCGAGCTCTGTTTCCCGCTGGCCTTTCTGTCTTCACATACTCTGTCCCTCCTACCCCTTGTCTCTCTGTCTGAGCAAAAGAATTTTAAAACTCCGTCCTGCCTCAGTGTCCCCACCTCTGAGAAGCCTTCCTCATTTCCCCCAGAAAGGACTATCTTAAGGGGGCATGAAACATAGTTCAGCGGTTAAGAGCCCTTGTTGCTCTTGCAGAAGACCCAGGTTCAGTTTCCAGCACCCACATGGTGGATCACAACCAGCCAGAACTCCAGGGGAATTCAACATCCTGTTCTGACCCTCCAGGCACCCGCCACGCATGTGGTAAGCATACATATAACACATGCAGGCACTACAGCTAGATACATAAAATAAATAAATCTTAAACTTTTCTTTTTATCCAGGTGGTAGTGGTGGTGCACACCTTTAATCCTAGCAACCGGAAGGCAGAGACAGGAGGATCTCCATGAGTTCAAGGCCAGCCTGGTTTGCAGAGTGAATTCCAGGTCAGCCAAGGCTACACAGAAAAACTCTGTCTCAAAAAACCAAACCAAAACAAAACAAATTATTTTTAAAGAAAGAACTATCCTAAGTTACCTTGTTCACACACAACCTACCGTACCTCATTTATTTATCATTTATGCTAGTGTGTTGTATTTAGCCTTCTAAATTGTCTTCCCAATTAGACTACATTTTTCTCAAGAGCAGGGACCTCTCTGGTCCTAGCATCTGACACACAACACAGCCTGACCGGTAGTAGGTGGGTATAGCTTATGCTTATGAACTGCCCATTATGTACAAACCACTGCTGACCTTCCCCTCACACCAATGACCTTTGCAAGTGGTGCCCTCCTACCCTGCCCCCACTGTGTCACAGAAAGAAAAAGTCAAGCCTTATGCCTGCTGGAGAAGTTAGCCTCCCCTGACCCAGCTAGCAAGGCTACACATTACAAGCCAGGGTACAGAGCTTGTAACCCATTTTGAGTACAGTCAACTCATGTACTACAGGTCACACATGCTCCCAAGAAGGAACTTTCAGTTTATCCCAGGAGCAGGGACCCTGGATCACAATGTGTAGAGGGCAGCCAGGGAAGCCAGCCCTCACTTAGAGATCAATGGATTAAAAACAATCCATCCAAGTCAGGCATGATGGCACATCCTGTAATCCTAGCACTTGAGAGAAACACAAAGATAAAGAGAGAGAGAGAGAGAGAGAGAAGTCATAAGTTCTTCTATGACTATATATTAGGTTGGAGGCTAGCCCTGGGTTACATGAGACCATGTCTCATCCACCCACCCCCAAGGAAGAGAACAAAAGGAGTCAGGGAGGGAAAGAAAGGTAGGCAGGCTATCCCAAACTGAACTGAGGGTGGGGCAAGACACCCTGTGTGGTGGAGGGTGGTGGCGGCTGGGAGCCCCACAGCTGCTGGTAAACAGTTTGTATTTCACCTCTCCTTGCTTCTGGGCCTGTATTAACCATTGCTGCCCCAGGTGTAGTATGCAGCTGGCTCCTTTCCCCTCATATGGCTTCCTGCTGTGAGCTGACACTACCCAGTTACTTGGAGAGGACTCACACCATGACAGCCACTTTAAGAAGCAGGGAGCCAGGATCCAAGGGAGTTAAACACTCACTTATCACTACTGGCTGCCCATGGCTGATCTCTCAGGAATTGTACCCAGAAGCGGGCTTTGGATAGAGCCTCCTGGAATGTCACCTGACGCTGAACCTTTCCACAAAACCTGTGCCTCCCTTGTCCAGTGTCAAACTCCCCCCCTCCCCTACAGATTGGTGGCTCAACAGAAGTAACCAACTCCCCAGGGAAGGAAGAGCTGGATTTGCTAAGATTCTTGTACAGGTCTGTCCAGTCCTCATCAACAGAACTAGTGCGTGCTAGGAACCAGGCCTCAAAAGCAGGTCTAGGCATTCCAGACTACACATTCAAGACAGAAATGTATGAGCATGCTATACCCCTCTCTCCCAACCATGGAGATGAGAAGACCACCAGGGCACCCCCTCGTGATGGGCGGGCTCTGTCCTCAGCCCTTCAGGGAGTCCCCGGTAATTCTCAGAAAGCCCTGAAGCCAACTACTGGCCAATTAGAGCTTTCTGCATGTCTCTCATGAGCCCACAAGCCCCACTCTCTGGAGAACCCCTCACTTCCCGCCAGATGTAATGAACCAATTCAGTAAGTACCCATGCTCAGGTCCTGACCAATCATCGGAGAGATCCCTTAGTGACCGCTGTTTCACCTAAAAACCCCTGTGCACCCACATTTGGGGCTGCCATGTTTTTTTAAATTGGATAGCCCTGACGTCAGTGTGTAACCCACAGAAATAAACTGCTTTGTATGGCCATACATATCTCGCAGTGTCTCAGCTATTTCGCAAACCTAACAGAAAGTGTCACCCCAATCTGAGAACTTTTCAAGGGTCAGCAGACTTTGTGGCTGATCTCTAACACCACCATCTCCTCTCCCCCCCCCCCCCCCAAGCCTACTGCACTGATCACAATCTCCCCTCCCCTGGGGGGGATGTTCACCGACCCTGATCATTGCTGATATGGCTCCAGTGGCCTCTGAGTCAGTCCAAATCCCTGTATGTGCACTTTCAATCCCTCCGGCCTGCTCTGAAGGACGATCCTTCCTCTTCCCCACAGGAAATAGTCACTCCAGCCAGAGAAGCCTGAATCAGCCTCCCACACTGGCCTTCCCGTAGCTCACCCCTCCGGCCCCCACTCTCAATCCAGGGTGTCCTCCCCCTCCTCTCAGCCTGTCAGGGACCATCCTCCTCTGAAGCCCTGGGGATTCTACTGGGAAGAATGCTGGTGACGCCAGGGTCCTCCCTGGCACTTATCTGGGAATCTTCCTCTATTCACAAGGTCCATTTGTTCAATTGGTTGGTGGGTCGATTTTGCTTAGCCAAGCTGGCCACAAATTCTATAAGTAACCAAGGTTGACCTTGAACTCTTGACCCTCCTGCCTTTCTCAGTCTGATGAGTTCTGAGATTACAGGTGTGAACCACTACCCCTGGCTTTTTTCGTTACATTGTTAATTTTTAAAGTTGTTTTTGAGGTGACTTCCCCAAGTATCTGAACCCCTGATCCGAGTCTCTCCCTCCGCCTGACTGTATTGTTAATGATATCTTGTGCGTGGACATCTTGCCTCCCCAGCTCTCTGATGGTCTCTGCTGGGAATGGACTCTAGATCCGAAGCTTCTTCTTCCCAGCAGCCCCTGGCATAGAACTGTACACATCGAAAATGTAGGCATTAACTATCGGTGGATTGATCGGATTGATTGTTAAGGGCTGAAGGAGGCTGTCAGCCTTCAGTAAAGGGAAGCTGGTGGGGCTTAGAGTCCCCAAGAACCCAGTAATCATCCCTCCCCCCTTGCACCCAGGCTCCGGGGCTGATGGGCTCAGAGATGATGGCTAGTTGATAATACGATGCCAATGATAGCTTTACCTCTATAATAGCGTTAAGCTATTTCTGTCTTTTACACAAATGATGCTTACTACCTTGTAGCTATCTGATTGGTAAATAGGATTTCACACGACAGGTATTATTAAAGGCAGAGAGGTTCCCACAAGTCAGATATTATTGTTTCTGTTTTATAAGCAGTCTCATAAAGACTACAAGCAGCCGTGAGTTATAACCATTTATTTTAGCCCCTTGGATTCTATTCTACTGCACTGTGCCCCACACCCCACCTCCTGCATAGCCCTGACCATTTTCTGCCTGATGGGTTGTTGCTTATGTACAAGTGTCCTCAGCCAAGGTGTGAGATTTGAGGGACTGGCGCTTGTCCACACCGAGTCTTCGGTTAAGATTTGTAAAGGGAACTGGTAGATGGAAGATCCGCAAGGGTCTAAGGAGACTAAGCTAGGGCTGCCTCGCTCACCCGCTGCCAAGCCCGCGGTGTGCCCAGCTACCTGTGCTTCTCTAGCCGGCCTTCCCTTCCCCTTCAGAAACCGCCTACAGCCTGTTCCCATTCTCTGCTGGTGGCCACTGGCCTCGGTGGTCCCTTCAACTCAACTCAGCCCGCAGCCCTCTGGCCATTCACCGGCCTCTGCAGCCACCACCAACAAGGCTCTTCTCCAGCTAACCCAGCCAACCACCAACATGCTGCGCAAAACAAAGCCTGCTTTATTTATGTACGTGTCGAGTTTGATGGATTGATTTTTAAGACAGTCTTAAAGCCCAGTCTGGCCTTGAATTGGCTGTGTAGCCAAGGACGACCTTGAACGTCTGATCCTCAGTGCCTCCACCTTCCGCGAGCGGAGACTACAGGTGGGCTCTGCCGAGAACTGGTTTATTCACCGCTGGTGATGGACCCAGGGCGTCACGCGTGCTGAGCGAGCACTCGCCCAACTGACACACATCTTCGGCCCTTATTTTGCTGTTATTGTTCTTTAGCTAGGGTTTACTCTGTAGTTTGGGCTGGCCTCATATTCATGGTAATCCTCCTGTCTCAGCTTTTGGCTCAACAAAATTTTTAAAAGACTCAGTCACTGTCTGCCTCTTCATCTGGAATTTGAGGCCATCCAGTACACTGAGCCCAGCTCTGACTTCTGGTGATGGGAGAGAATCAGGGGGCCGTGGGAGGCCTGATTTGCCTGCACTCACCAGAGACGGTGCCCTCCAGCAGGGCAGGGCAGGGCAGGACAGGGCAGGGAGGGGCCAGCCAGCTGGCTTCTGGGCTATGTCCAAGGCCAGCTGTTCCCTTTGCGGCTGGGGCTTGACTGTCTCTTTCACCGGAAGCCCAGTTGCGGTGTAGCTCAGGCTGCCGGGAATCGGAGCGCTATTCTGGGAGTGTGATGGATCTGGGCAGCAGATGAAACTTCAGCTTCTTTGGTTTCCAGGCTGGTCTCCTCCCTGCTGATGATAAGGTAGAGTTCAGGCTTTATGCAAAGTTCAGAACCGCCGATGGCATGTCTGAGGGTCTTAATAGCAACTGTGGTCTTGCTAAAGTGGGACCTGGCAGAGGAGATGGCCTGTGTTCAGCTCTGGGCTTAGCAGCCACCTTTCTCGCTGTCATTCCCAGGGCCCACACGTTGTCCTTATCCCCACCCTGTTTTAAAAAATCAACCCATTTATGGCCCTTCTGAAGCAGTCACTCCTAATAAATCCAGTGACCAATTTCCTCCAAGGTCCTCGCTTTTTTTTTTTTAATTACATTTATTTATTTATCTGGGGGCGGGGTGTTACATGAACACACAGCTTCAGAACTGATCCTATCATTTGCTTTGAAAACTGATGATCTAGGCCACTTTCTGACCACCAAGACCCTGCTTGATATCCACACCCGATAGGTTCGCACTGGCATTAAGAAATAGTAAGGTCAAGGCTGGTCATGACCGCATACGCCTTTAACCCCCAGCACTTGCAGGCAAAGACAGGCAGATCTCTGCCAGCCTGGTCTGTGTAGGCGTTCCAGACCATCCAGGATTACACTGTGAGACCCAGTCTCAACAAACAAAAAATAAGGTCAGTGCTAGAGAGAGGACTCCGTGTTTAAGAGTACTTACTGCTCTTACAAAGGACCAAGGTTCGATCCCCAGCGCCCACATGGTGGTTCATAACCATCTGTAACTCCAGTTCAGGGGATCTGATGCTATCTTTGGGATTCCACAAGCACCAAGCATACACATGGTGCACACACACACAAATGGCAGACAAACACTCATGCTCATAGTAAAAAGTAAATAATTTCTTTAAAAGTCAGGTCAAGTAAAGAACAGATAGGAACATCTGGGAGCAAAGAAAGGCAAGACAGGCAAAATGCAGAGAGTCAGATGCTGCCCAGAGGGGTCCTGCCTGGCGGGCCACTCCTCGGACTAGAGCGGATGCACATTAGGGGAAATCGAGGAGGGGTTCACAACTGGGGCCTTCTGGGAGAAGTCAGCCAGGAGGCCTCGGTGAAGCTGTACATCGAGGGACCCGGTTCCTTCCCATTTCTGGAGCTTCTTTCCCACAGTATCTCAGGTGGGGAGATGAGGGTGGATTCAGAGCTCCAGAAGGCAGTGGTCCCCTAGGTAGGTGGCTCTACCACACCTCCACAGTGGTCCCTGGAGGCAGGGACTGTTACCCATCTTACAGGCCAGCAAGTTGTATGCATTTTGGGCTTCTCTCTGTGAGCTTTCCCTCTGTCAGGGTGTGACCGTGGGTGTGCTCTCAACTCATGCTGGCTAACAATCCCACTTCTCTCTGTTCCCAGAGGTGAGTCTTTATCTCTGTGAAAGTAATTAAAGAATAGGATGTTGGGTCCTTGCGAAGTTACCTGCCGCCCAGCTTGGGGACCTGGACCGACTCCTGAAAGTTATTCTCTAACTTCCACGTGTGTACCTAGCTCACACATTAGCGTACACACACACACACACACACACACACACACAGGCGTGCACGCTTGCAATCAACAAATCATTATAATTTTAGAACATTTTTTAAGAATGGGATGTTGATGTGTGGGAATCTCCTGTCCCTTGCCCTGGTGTTCCCTTCCCTAGGTTTTCTACTGCACTCTCTGAAATCGACCCAGTTGAACACATCATTCCTTGGCTGAATGTGGTGGCACATGACTTCAGTCCCAGGACTCTAGAGATGCAGGCAGGCGCATCTCTGTGAGTTCAAGGGTTCAAGGCCAGCCTTGTCTACAACGTGAATTCCAGGACAGCCAGGGCTACATAGTGAGGCCCTATCTCAAAACAACATCAGCAAAAGACACTGATCCTTGAAGTACAAGGCTCACTTCTGTCACCTGGGAGCTGATTAAGGCAATAGACTTCTGCTGGGCGGTGGTGGTGTGTGCCTTTAATCCCAGCACTTGGGAGGCAGAGGTAGATAGGTCTCTGAAGTTCAAGGCCAGCCTGGTCTAGTGAATTCCAGGATAGCCAGGGATTCATAGTGAGATCCTATCTCAGGAAAAATAAAATAGAAATAAATATATTTTTTAAATGAGAGGGCTAGAGAGATGGCTCAGAGGTTAAGAGCACTGGCTGCTCTTACAGAGGATCCAGGCCTCTGTTCCCAGACCCCAAATAGTGGCTCATAACCTTCTGTAACTCCAACTCTGATGTCCTCTTCTGGTCTCTACGGGCAGTCAGACACTTGGAATTCACACACATACATCCACACACACACACACACACACACACATCCTCACACACACACACACACATACACACACACATCCTCACACACACACACACACACACACACACACACATACACACATACATCCTCACACACACACACACACACATCCTCACACACACACACACACATACACACACACACATCCTCACACACACACACACATACACACATACATCCTCACACACACACACACATCTCACACACACACACACACACATACACACATACACACATACATCCTCACACACACACACATACACACACACACATACACACACACACATCCTCACACACACACACACATACACACATACATCCTCACACACACACACACACACATCCTCACACACACACACACACACACACACACACATCCTCACACACACACACATACACATACACACACACATACACACACACATCCACACACACACACACATACACACATACACACATACATCCTCACACACACACACACACATCCTCACACACACACACACACACACATACACACATACATCCTCACACACACACACACACACATCCTCACACAGACACACACACACACATACACACACACATACACACATACATCCTCACACACACACACATACATCCTCACACACACACACACACATCCTCACACACACATACACACACACATACACACATACATCCTCACACACACACACACACACACACACATCCTCACACACATACACACACATCCTCACACACACACATCCTCACACACATACACACACATCCTCACACACACACACACATCCTCACACACACACATCCTCACACACACACACACACATCCTCACACACACACACACACATCCTCACACACACACATCCTCACACACACACACATACACACACACATCCTCACACACACACATACACACATAGCCTCACACACATACACACAAAAATAAAAATAATAAAAATAAAATTTTAAAAATCAGAATAACCAGGCTAAGAACTTACCAAACGCTCTCCACCAAGGAGGATACACTCTCACCAGGCGCCATAAAGAGGAAGACATGGAGCACTACAATGGTAATGGCTCCCACCAGTAGGTCATCTGAACTCAGGGTGTACGTGAAGGAATGAGCAGGTTAGGGTTAGGGTTAAGACACAACTGTCCCTGGGCTTTGGTTCAGCTCAGTCTCTACTGCTGATAAGTCCTAATCAAGCTGCTGTCCATCTGCCTGTCCATCATCCAGCTACCTGGACACAGTTCCGCACTTTGTCTCTGGTTCAGCTCAACCTCCAGGGCTACCTCAACCCATCACCCAGAAGTCAGGCTCTGCGTTTCCCCATTTATCTTATCTCCCATCGGCACAGGCGCCTGTCTCTGTATCAGCTGCCTGCCTCTCTTAAGGCAGAGAACTCTGTAGGATCATTGGCCTGGCTGTAGCCATTTTGTTACACACACTCTCTCTCACACATGGAAAATCTATATTGTGCATGTGTAATCTGGGATCTGAGAGTTAATATAAGACTGACTAAAAGAACTATTGTTAGCCAATGACCAGCTATCTGGGCAAACTGGGACTCCTTGACAAATCGCAGCCAGTGAGACTGACATAGCTTCTAAATTTATTTTTGTGCAATAAACCCTGACACTGTGTAAAGACACGAATGCCATGAATGCACCCATCTTTTTTTTTTTTTTACTTCATCTTCTGACATATGACATGATGTCATGTGCCCATGATCAGTGCAGGAAGCAGGGGTAGGGGTCGGGGGCCAGTGCAAACCCTCATAAACATTTTTCTAGTTATTGAAAGCTGGTATCAGGCCTGGGACGTGGATGAGTGTGTAAAGGCTTTCACTGTGCAAGCCTGGTGATCTGAATTCCTTCCCCAGAACCGATGTAAAAGCAGAGGAAGAGAACTGACTCCGCAAAACTGTCCTCTGACCTCCGAGAATGCTCCCCACGGCATGCGCGGAGACACACGTCAGAGACTGGGGACGGTTTAGACCCTAACGACAATTCAGGGACAGCCATACCCGGTAACCTTTCTTCATGTTTTCCAGGCGTACCTGGCTGGAGGAGTCAGAAAGCTGGGAGCACGCCTGGAGGCTCTTTGCATGCAGTTTTTATAAGGGATCCCAGAGGCAAATGCCATTAGGCGCTGAGCGAGCTTCCCTGCCTCTGCCCCCACCCCACCCACCACCTTTGACTCAGTCACTCAACCATTCACGGTTTCCTGTTCTGAAGTGTCAGGCAGGAGCCTCAGACTTAGAAGAGAAAGCAGAGTGGGCAGCTCTTGCGGGCTCGAGGCTCCCATGCCTTGGGCTTGTTCAAGGTCACTTCTATCGGCTTACACAGAGGCAGCCCAGAGCAGTGGAACAGTAGAGATTTACTCCCGACAGCCCTTTCGCTGGTATTGCGTTTCAAAACAGTTGTCTTGTTCACTGGGCCATTTCCTAACCAGGCCTGCAAACAGCGGCTCAGCTCCTGCCCTGTCCTTGGGCCTGATTTGGAGATGAAATGTGATCCGGGAGAGCCCCTCTTGGCCGTGGAGGAGCTTGGGCAGTCGGTGCTCTGTCTGCTCATTCGGAGCATAAGGGCTCTATTCCCAGCAGCAAGTTAGTTATTACTTTTGAGACAGGGTCCCATGTAGCCCAGGCTGGCCTTGAACTTGACATGCAGCCAAGGGTGACACTGACTTCTGATCTTCCTGCCTCCACTTCCTGAGTGCTGGTACTACAGGCATGTGCTGCTACACCCAGTTGGGTCTTTTTCTTTTCTTCCCTTTCCTTTTCCTTTCCTTTCTTTCCTTCCTCCTTCCTTCCTTTCTTTTTTTCTTTTTCCTGTGATTTATTTATTTTGATTTTAGGTATGTTTGCCCGCATGGACATGTGTGCCACCTGTGTGCAGTGTCCACAGAGTCCAGAAGAGGACATCAGATCTGCAACTGAAGTTACAGATCATTGTGAACCACCATGTGGGCGCTGCGATGAAACCCAGGTCCTCCGCAAGAGCGACATGTACTCTTAACCACTGAGCCGTCTGTCTCCCAGGCCCTGCACTCAGATTTTTTATGCAATGCTAAGGCTCAAATGCAGGGCTTTGTACAAACTAGGTGAGCCCTCTACCAACTGAGCTACATCCCAGTCCCTCTTAGATGTTAGATAGCCCTTCTCTCAATGGTCCTTTTTCGGGAGAAAGGGTATTCTTAGAGACCAGGTCTCACCATTTAGTTCAGGGTGGCTAACATCTCTCTGGCTCTTGTTCCCCCTTGTGTTTCTGAAACCACTACTTTTCTAAAAGTTCTGTTTTGGGCAGAGTCCCAGGGCCCCTCCAAGGCACACTGCCCAGACCTTGTTCCTGGTGCTGGCTGGCTCCTTTCCAGCATACCTAGCCACGTGTGCCTGGAAATGCAGAAGCAGAAAGAGACGTCTGGTGCCAGTGGGCTGGGAGAGCTCGGGTTAGTCTCTTTCCCACTCCAGATCATGGCTCTCTGATCTGTGAACAGCATGCATTTGGTCCTCACAGAGGGCCACTTCCTGTAGGCAGTCAGTCCGGTCCCAGCCTCAGCCACTTCCCTTGGGCTCACAACAGCTCTCTACGGGTTTTGCAGATGAGGAGACCGAGGCCTGGAAAAGTTAAGTAAGTACCACTGATTACAAGTCATGCCTAAGCCACCACCGAATCCTGGAAGCGATGCCAGTACCCAGGACGAAGCCCGCTGCTTGCCCAAATCTGTTTTTGCTTTCTTACTCTGTTCCATCAACCTGGCAAAAATAGGCCTGACCAGGTCCAAAACTGTTTTCCAGGATGGCTTGGGGGTAGCTAGGTTGTTGTGCAAAAGAGACCTGCAGACAGTGGCCATGGAACCTGGCTCTTCTGTTCCTTGAGTGCGGAGCCTGTGATGTCATTTCCTGCCCAGTAACAAAGGCGGCTTTGCTGCCTGCCCCCTGTGCTGGTTGTCATGGGTGGAGTGAGCTTAGCCATGTTAAGAGTGCTTGGAAAACTGATTAATGCTTTTCAAATAAAAGGTATTGTCAGCCTCTTCTGTTCCTTAGAGGGCCATGAGCGTTTAGGTGCTCCACAAATATTTGTTGGCTTCAATGAAAGGGCTTCCAACCATGCCCGGAGAGAGCAGAGCCACTCGGCCTCACTGCTCTGTAATCGCAGCTGGTCACCAAAGCTAGAGAGACCACGGGGTCAAGCCACTAGGGAGGGACAAGAATGTGATGTCCCCTCCTCCCCTCTCCCTTAGAACCAATGAACAAGGATGGCAAGGAGACGATAAATCTTCCACATCATTCTTGTAATTGTCAGCGCTAGAAGCAAGCTATCCAGGGATTTAGTATCTTAAGACTATAATACTTATTTATTTAGTGAGACGCATTCTTATGCAGTCCAGAATGGCCTCCAGCTCTACATAGAGTCCAGGATGGCCTTGATCTCCTGATCCTCCTGCTTCTACTTCCTGGGATTACAAGGTGTTCGGCACCATGCCTGTTTTTGTACAATGCTGAGGATCAAATCCAGAGCTTAGTACATGCTAGGCAAATAATCCGCCACCTGAATTGCGACTCCCGCCCCGTTGATTTACTTCTGTCTGTCGTGGTATGAGTTGGCAGGGCTCAGCTGGTAGGTTCTTCCTTGGGTCACTGTGTATTTGCACCCTGACAGCAGCGAGGGCTGTCTTCACCTGAAGGCTCAACTTGTTTGGATGACAAGACGGTAACTTGGGGCTTTTCCCCACGACCTCTCTCCAACAGCGTATTTCAGACTTCTAAATGGCAGTTCAAGGTCCCAACTACAAGAACAGGTAGAAATCACTAGTCTTCAAGGGGGATTTGGCTGTGTCCTGAGTTGGCACTCCCACATTCTGTTGGAAGGCACTCACATGTCAGTCCGCGTGGAAGGAGACGGAGAAAGGGACTTCCTCTCTCCATGGAGCAGTGACAGAGGGAAGAAAGTGAAGTCTGATGCCTTCAGAGACAAGCACCACCCAGAACCAGACACAGAGCCTCCATTCCTAAGGCTCCTGAGCTACCCGGCTTACTAGAGCAATTGTTATGGCAACATGGAAGTCCTGACTAAAGCAGAGGATGTGGGGAGATGCTGAGTTTCATTTTCTGAACAAAAAAATCTTTGAGCATCTCTTTCCTGGAGTCACTCAAGGGCTGCTGGGTTGCCCAGGACAGAGAGAATTAGGGTCCCGTGTGCCGCGGTGCGGTCCCCTCAAGAGATTGTGCCCTTGATCGGGAGAGAGGCCAATGGAAGGTCTTTTCTCTTTAAAAAAAAAAAGGGGGAACTGTGTAGAGCCCTGTATGTGCCACACCCTGTGACTTCCCAAGATGGCGCTGGCTGCTTGTGTGTAAAGTGATAAACAACTCCTTATTCGGAGATGAGGGCTGAGTGATTCATGGTTTGAGGTGATGCGTTCCCTTGCAGCCTATGGAGGAGCGATGCGTGGCGGCAGCGGATAGGCTCTCATGAGGGTATATAGGTGTGGAGGGGAGGGGATTCGGGGCCATTCTTCCTACAATCAACTTCCTGATTAAACTGCCTTGAGAAGGAACCAGTCCTGTCGTGTCTCTTTCCTTGCTGGTCGAGGTTAGCGCGGCACAGTCCCGGGGACACCAAGATGCTGGTGTCTCAAGTAGGCCATCAGTGAACTTTGGTCCCACTTCCGGACCTCAGCCGTACCAGTGCAGTTTGAGAGCTGCATGGGGTTTTTTGATTGTCCACTGGGCTGCTGTATAGGCCTAAACACTGTGGCTAACGAAACAATCCTTCTTGCTTCTTTCTTGAATGACGAACTTACCCAGCTCTGCCTGCAGGTTTGGGGGCTAGAGGAGAGGAGCGGTGCTGGGTCAGCCTTGCCTCTCCTAAGCATTCTCTGACCTTGATTTCACCTGGCCTTTCATGCCACGCCCTCCCACTCCGGCTGGTTTCTCCTTTCCTTTGCCCCCCTTTTCCGTCCATCCCCTCATCCTGCCAGCAGTGTTGCATGCTTCAGAGCTGACTGGTTATAGGAGACAGCAGGGACTACCCTGCAAAGATCACACAGAATGCATTTGTTCCTTGTGGCTGCTGTGACTAGCTGAATGACCTCAGACCAGAGGTTTAAGCTCTCTGTCTGCAGAGTAGGTAGAAACTCAAGTCAAAATGTCAACAGGAGGAGTTCCTTCCGGTAGCTCCCCAAAGTATGCAATCCTCACCTCCCTTCCAAGCTGCTAGGAGATGCCAGAAGTCTTTGGCATTCCTCAGCTTAAAAGTAGAATCACAAACCATCACTCCATCGCTAACCTCAACCATCACGTGACCTTTCTAGGTCTCTAACTAGCTTCCTGGCTGTCTTTGGTTCCAATTCAGACAGTCTTTGTCAGATTTAGGGACCCTCCTAATCTATTACTTTTTTTTTTTTTTTTTTTGAGATGGGGTTGAATGTATTCCAGGCTGGTCTCCAGCTCACATTCATACTACAGTGATGACCTTGAATATCTGATCCTCCTGCCTCCTCCTCTTGAGCCTCCGAGTACAAATGTAAACCCACGCATGATTTGCCAGTGCTGGGGAATCAAAATCAGGGCTTCATAGGTGCTAGACAAGCCTTGTACTAACTGAGCTACACGCCCATCAGTCTTTTCTGAGAGAAGGCCACCCTATGTGGTATAGGCTGGCCTCGAACTCAAGATCCATCTGATCCAGCCCCCAGGTACTGGGATTACAGGGGTGTGCCACCACAACCAGGTATCCATCGAAATCTTATCTCAATACGCAGCCGGGCCTAAATAACAAGGCTCCATCTCCCAGAAGGAAGAGCAAACACTCACAGAGCAGTCTCTGGGTGTTCACCCCACTAATGCCTGGAGCTCTTTCCACCCAGGACAGTCTCAGCTTTCCCAGGAGAGACCAGCAGGACCCCCCTCCCCCCACCCCCACCCCACCCCCGGGTGAACACATAGTGGCCTAGGGACAGCTGAGCTCTCTGCCCCTGCATGAACTGGAAGCACAATCCCAGCAAGCTACTAATCTGCCTAGTATCTGTGGAAGCAGGCCCTGGGTCCTCACTCCGTCCTTTTCCTATTATCAGCATTCACAGTTCCCCTCTGGTTGCAGTTTAATCTCTGAGCTTTGGGACAACTTACTGCTTCCTTAAGCCTGGGTTTCCTCCTCTGTAAAATGGGAACCAAGATTGCTCCATCACAGCATGATCACTCATATTAAATAAAATGCTGGGGCCAGCAAGATGGCTCAGCCGGTGAAGATGAGAGGACCACCAGGGAGCTACCTCCTGATGGGCCGCCCTGGCCTCTGCTCTTCGGGAGTCCCTAGGAGTTCTCAGAAAGCCCCAGGCCAGCTGCTGGCCAATTAGAGCTTTCCGCACATCTCTCCCGAACTCGCCCTTCACTTCCCTGCCAGATGAAACGAGCCAATCCAGTGGGTGCTCATGCTCAGGTCCTGACCAATTAATTGGAGAGATTCCCCTAGTGACTGCTATTTCATTAGAAAACCCCAGTGCACCCACGTTTGGGGCGGCCGCCATGTTTTTTTTAATCGGGCAACCCTGACGTTAGTAGGTCAACCGCGGAAAATAAACTGCTTTGCGCATATCTCTCAGTGTCTGATTGAGCTGTTAGCGTGAATCTAACTAAAGACACTTGCTGTTCTTGCTGACCTGAGCTCCAGCCTCAGGATGCAGGTGATGGGAACGAGAGCTCCAACCGCTTCGAGTTATTCTCGGACCTCCACACAGGTGCTGTGGCCACACGAGTTCCTGTTTGCCACACGAACACACAAATAAGTAAATGATAAGTACATAAACACACAAATATAATAAAAATATATCGCTGGGCATAGTTGTTACGACTGATCTTTCAATGGAATGGCCATAGGCCGCACAACAGAATTCTACTACGGGAAAGAGTTTATTGGAGGAGGGAGGGGGGAAGTGTAGCCGGGAGAGAGGTGGGAGAGAAAGAGGGAAGAAGGAGAAAGAGAAGAAAGAGAGAGAGAGAGAGAGAGAGAGAGAGACTATGCAGGGAAGGAGAGAAAAAAAAGAGAGAGGAAGCAGGCGGGTGGTGTTACACAGGAGTAGACCCGACTACATACATGCTGGTCCCTTGCTGATGAAGCAAGGCAACCGGAGGTGGGGGTGGGGAGGCGGGGGAGGAGGTGGGGTGAGGGGGCGGGGCAGGAGAGACCGGTCTGGGAGGTAATTCCACTACAATAGTGGCTAGAGCCTTTAATCCCAGCAGTACTCAGAAGCAGAGGCAGGCAGGTCTCTGTGAGTTTAGAACCAGCCTGATCTACACAGTGACTTCTAGACCAGCCAGGACTATACTAGATTCTGTCTCAAACAAGATGGAGGGTGGGAGCAAGGCATGATGACACATGGTTTTAATTCCAGCCTCTCTACAGGCTGAGGCAAGTTGGGCTAGGTGGCTAAGCATTATCTCAATGAAAGCAAAGGAAGTAAAGTGGCAGCTCAGTGGTCGAGCACCCATCTAGCTTGTGTGAGGCCCTAGATTCAAGTCCCCCAGCACCATGGAAAAAGAAAAAGAGTAATTTAGCCCTTCCTAGTATGTGGGAGATGTCCACTGAGCAACCGACTGGTCATAGCCACAGGTGTAGTCCTGCCTGTGTGCAATCAAGATGTTATCTGTCGGCCTCTGGGCTCCCAGAGCCAAATTGTCCCTTTTTTTTGTGCTTATTCTGTGGTCCCAGGGATGAGGATCTTGGTGTGTGTGTGTGTGTGTGTGTGTGTGTGTGTCTCCTGGTTGTCTTAGAACTCACTCTGTAGACCCGGCTGACCTCAAACTCAGGGATCTGCCTGCCTCTGCCTCCTGAGTACTGGGATTAAAGTTAGCGTGTGTCACCACTGCCCAGCAAGGATGGGGATCGTTTTAAAAAAATATATTTATTTTAATCTGTGTATGAGTATTTTGCCTACATATATGATTATGTCCCACATTGATGCCTCAGAGGTCAGAAGAGGACAACCTGGAGTTCCAGATGATGTGGGTGCTGGAAATTGAACTCCGATCCTCTGGAAGAGGAGCAAAGTGCTCTTAATTGCTGAGCCATGTCTCTGGGCTGGGCTCTTCTTTGAGACACTGTATCCTAGGCTGATCTGGGCCTCACAATGTAGCCAAGGCTGGCTCAGAACTCACTATGTAGCAAAAGATGCCCTCAAACTTCTGACCCTCCTCCTTCCACTTCCAGCGCGCTCAGGTTACAGGCACGCACCCCCACTCCTGGTTTACTGGAGATGGAACCCAGGGCTCTGTGTGTGCTAAGTAAGCACTCTGGTGACTGAGTCACATTCCCACCATCTGTTCTTATAAAATTTTAGTCGAACACAGCCCTGTGGATTTAGTAACTATTGACTCCCTCTGCTTTCACGCTACATTACACAGCAGGGATGGAGGTCACATGACTGTAAAATTAAATACCCTTGCTAGCTGGCCCTTTACAGAATGTTTGACCACCCCGAATAAGGGCAATCGCAGGCTCTGGGGCAGTCCTCTGTATCACATGGTTCCAGCATGGGCTTCTGTTGGGCAGACAGGAGAGCGGAGAGTGTAAGAGATTCCTGTTTACAATCAGCCCTCTGGAGAGCACGCTCTGTGTTTTGGTGTTAGGATTTATTCAGGACTAGAGCCCAGCTAGGGGCCAAGGTGTCCCTGGCTTCACCTCTGCCTGAGCCTGCCACTGGGTACCCAAGCAGCCAAAGTGCCTTCTTGGCCTCTGGGTAGCAACCAGCACAAAACAACTGGTTTCCCCCAATCCCACAACCCAGGAAGACCGGACAGGACAGGACAGGACTTGTTCACAGCACGCAGGAATTCCCCACCTCCCACCCCCTGCCCTAAACTAACTGCAGAGCCTCAGGGCAGAAGGTGAAATCTGCTGCCTGAGACTGAGCAAGGCTGTAACCGGATCTTCTCTGTATTAGTGTGACCTGGTTGAAGTGGCCGTCTGGCATGCCCCTCCCCCATTCACGTCCTCTCTTCCCACTCCAGGAAGAGCAAGGTCTATGGAGCTGCTTTCCTGTTACTGGTTAGAATGACGGTTGGCCGGGATTGCCTGATTAGGAGCAACAGCGATCTTACTCGATCCCTTTTCTTACTTCCGGGGTGTCCTGGGTTCTCCGTGGGCTGTGACCCCCTTCCACTTTCCAGAGCCGGCAGGGGCTCTGAGGACGGGGAGGGCCTTGCTCTTCAGGGACTTCACAGAGGAAAATCTGAGCACCCACCTTACCCGCTTCTGGCTTCAAACACCAAGTAAACAAAGCGCACAGGCACAGGGCCCCACTCCTCCCCCTGCCCAGTGAAGTGTGCCAGCTCTGGCTGTGCCTTTGGGTGCAGAAAGCTGCTGGCTCGGGCTGGCCACAGTTCCTGCTGAGCCATCAACATCCCCAGGAACCCAGCTGCAGCTGGCTCCTGGGGAGCATGCCATGGCGCCCAGCCCCCTTACTATGGTGAGTTGCTGCCCTGGCCATTGATTTTTTTTTTTTTTTAAATGTGTTCTATGCTGAGTATTCTGTTCTGCTGAGTCCCTCTCCCTGGCACCACAAGGCTGCCTGCTGGCTGGTCTGGCCAGTTTGCCAGGAAGCAGCATATGTCCCATACCTGGGAGGCCAGGAGCCGGGAGAGAAGAGCCTTTACCCATCCCCAACGATGGAGTCCCACTGGAGGGTTAGGGCTCTTCTGCCCAGGCCCTCCCTCATTCAGGTTCACTGGCACCCTCAGATTTCCAGTATCTGGGGAGTTTGCTGTTGGCTGTGAAATCAGTTTGACAAATCCTGAGCCAAGCAATCCACAGTACAGGCTTTGAAGAAGAAGGCACGCCGATTCACAGGTCTGGAAACTCTGGTGCATACTTACAAACTGGTGTCTGCTGTGTTTGCTTTGGGCGCTGGGGATGGATCCCAGAGTCTTCAGTCTGCTGGGCACAGAAGCTACAACCCTAGCCCTACGCTATTGTAAATCATAAAAGGAACCCATGCATGTTTTAAAGATCGAAACCCAATTAGAATTTATTGAAGATCAAAGTAGAGGTTCCCTCAACCCCTCTACTCTCCTGCTGCGTTCCCCAAGGGAGCCACCATGAATGGTTTGGTCAGTCTCTTTCCAGAAATTTCCTATGCTTCATCATTTGCATCCATGAAATGAGAATGTTAGAACACAGAAGAGCAAAAGAAGTTGGGGCTTGTGGCTCAGTAGGTAGAGTGCTTGCCTAGCATGCATGAAGCCCTGGGTTCAATTCCCCAGCACTGCATAAACACTCACTACAACCTCAGGCCTTGGAATTGGAGGAAGGAGGATCAGTATCTAAATAACAAGTTTGACATCCAAGTTTGATATCCTGTCTACAAACAAAAGTAAGACAAGCAAATAAATAAACACCACCACCACCAACAACAACAACCACTAAGCAAAAGGGGACCAAGGAAGTCAGGTTCTTTGTCCAGACCTAGCAGCAAGCTACCAAGAGCAAGTATGTCACCCCAACTGCATCTCCCCAAGCCTTGCCTGCTGCTCCTGCCCCTGAGATTGGCTGTCCCAATGAATGTTTTCATCTCCCCAGATAGATCACCTGGCCTCACAAGTTCAAAACTCAGAGACCTTCTCCCAGGCAGTACACAATACATTTTTGTTTTAGTTTGGCTTTCTGAGACAGGGTCTCCCATAGCCCAGATCAGCCTTGAACTTGATATGTGGAATAGTCTTGATCTCCTGATCAGTCTTCCTGCCTCCACTTCCCAAATGCTGGTATTACAAGCTTGTGCTGCTGAGTCTAGTTTACCAACGTAGCACTGACACAGTATGGCCTGCCTCCAGGGAGGCCTCAGCTTGCAAGGATGGCCGGAGCTGAAGAATCTTCAGAACTGGGAGGCAAGGGGCAAAACAGTGGGCTTTCCAGCACTAGCAAGAAACATGGTGGGACCACTGGTGGCCCTGCAGAACCAGCTCTTCCTAGTCCCTCCTAATGAGCTCTCAACAGAGAACTGGAGGACATTGTATTCTAACCTGGTAATCACGAGACACCTTGCAGTCCCACAGCGCCTGCGGGAGAAGCGTGCAGTTTTAGGCAAGTCATTAGACCTGATGAAAAGCATATCTCCAACAGCGAGCTGGTACCCTGCAGGACACGGCAGAGGACTGCCGCCATGTTTGCCGTCAAAACACAAATGCTAACTTGGCGTAGCAAACTAGCAGAGTGTTTATTCATCTGAGTCTTTTCATAAACACGGATCAACTCCAAGTGAGGAGAAGAAAGCAAATTAGCATTTTTCATGGCCCTCGGGAAAAATACAACCTGTTCTACCAGAAGCAGATGAATAGTCATTCCTGAACTTTCTATAAAAATCAGCACTTTTAGCTCACAACTGTAACTCCAGTTCCAGGGTATCCGACACCTCCGCACAGACGAATGCGTGCAGGCAAAACACCAATGCTCATTAAAAAATAGGCATGTGTATTTTTTAAATCAGCGTTTTTCCTCATTTTCTTAAAACTTTCCTGAAAGTACTATCTAAATCTCTCAGGGTTGAAGTCCTACTGAGAACACAAAAAAATTAAAATTGGGACAATAAAATAGATAGATATGTGATAGGCAGATGGATAGATAGATGATAGATAGATAGATAGATAGATGATAGATAGATAGATAGATAGATGATAGATAGATAATAGGTAGATGGATAGATAGATAGATAGATAGATAGATAGATAGATAGATAGATAGATAGAAACATCACAACTCCCCTTCCTTAAGATTTAAAATATGGAGATTCAAGATGGTGGCAGCAGCAGTTTGGCGGGGAGGCTAGCAGAGGCCCTCAGGGCTCCAGCAACTGCCCCACCACCCCCACTCAAGACATCCACAGACCCTCATGTGTTCGTGGAACCAAAGATGCTACACTGGTGCCTGATCCAGTGTGAGGGGGGAGCTATGAGAATCCAGAGCGGTTGGGAAGACACAGGGGTGGTGAGAGTTCAGTATGGCAGAACAGGACAGCGTTCCACAGCTACCCGACAGGCCAGGGCCCTACTCAGCCCACGGTGCTGCCCAGACATGGAGGAGGAGGCAGGCCATGAGGGGGGTCTGGGATGGAGGATCCGAGCGGTGGATGAAACTCTAGAGGGTGGCGGGCAGGAAGCAAAATCTGACAAGGCTCGGGCTGCTGCCACTCAGGTGTCACTCCGTCCGTGCGTCATCCCCCCCACCCCACCCCCTGATCCTCACATATTTGTGGGGAACTTGTGTGGGTCCACCGTGGAGCTAAGAGTGAGATGAAGCTGGCTTAGAACCCCGTGTCACCCTAGGAGGAGAGAACGGCAGGCGTTCAGCCGCCCCTTACTTTAGCCCTGGCCAAATCCCAGCTAAATATTAGATATTGCCTGTATTTCACAGGAACAAAAGGAAAATAACCTGGCAAGTGCTTGTCTGCCCTGTGGCTGATAGGGCACCTCTCTCTTTGTCTCTGAGACCACAGGGCCAGGTACCCGGCATGCAAATCCTACTCCCCACCCTGAGTACGCAGGGGTCCTCCTCCTCTGGGAAAAAGATATAAGCAGGGAAGACCCGCCATTAAAGAGAGCATCACTTCCACCAAAAGGCTCCCGGGACTCTTTTTTTTTATTGTATCTCGTTCATTCGTTCTCAGTCTCAGTGGTCAGAGCCCACGACCAATCCACGAAGCCCACGCCCACTTTTCCGTGTGCTTTCCAGGCACCCAGGCTCGAGCTTTCCTCTCCTGGACAGAGAGTGAAAACCCGGCCACCGGCGGGTTGAGATAGGGCAGTGGCACACGCGGGGAACCGAACCGACAAACTTGCTGGCTCCAGGTCAGGTGGGAGAAAAACTCTATATCAGTAGCACACCGGGAAGCACATTCACACCCGTGAGTGGACAGGAAGGATAACAGGGTGAGCCCGCGGGCTCGGCCTGCATAGAGGACACTGAACTGGAGACAAAGTCATGAACAGGATAGAGAACAAAGGAGCTAGGTGTCCCTGAGGGAAGGGTGTTTGGGATGCCACGGGGTTGAGGCCACAAACTGGCAGCCCTATTACGACCTGCCAGGTCGGAGCTGCCACTCCGAGAATGAAGCAAGCTCACTGTGAAGAGAGGCAGACTCAAGGACCAGGCAGACAGGCGAATGGTGGTGAGCCACATTAAGAAAAAGACTTATGGCTGGAGGTGGTACAGGCATGAGTGGGTACCCAGGGTAGACAGTGAATAGGTCCTCAGACCAGCCTAGCTTCCCCATTGTCAGCCAGGCCAGTTCTACCACTCCCATGGCCACGGCTGCCACTTATATTGCTCTCCCTGATGGGTGAAGGGAGAGCATGCACTGAGGTTCCACCAGGGGCTGCAGGCACAAAGGCTAGTTGATGAGGGCAGGGTGGGATGCAGCAGTCTGTAGCTGGACCAGGTCCTGCCTCCACACTAACTGTCAAGCCACAGGATCACCCTCCTTCTGAGCAACAAGAGAATAGCCCAGCTGAAGAGTGTCTCGTCTCCTAGACTGCGCATCAACACAAGAGACCTGTCCTCTGGTGACCAACAGACCCTCCTGGCCTCTTCACTAACCGCCAGGACAATTCTGCCACTCCTGAGGCAGTAACTGCTATGTAACCCCCCCCCCCATAGGATGGGGAAGACCATGGACAGTGGCACTACCCAAGGATTTGCAAGCACAAACGCCAACACAGCAGAACAGGAAGCTGTGTGTGCAACAATTGGAGCTCAAGCAAGTCCTGACCCTGATTGTTCTACCAGACCTCAGGATCACCCTCATCCTGAGCAACAGCAAGATGTACCAGCTGAAGACTATTCCAGACTGGGGGTTGGGTCTCCTCCTTTTGAAAGGGAGCTTAGAAACCTCAAAATGCCCATATGGATCAGAACAATTAGAGATCTGTCTGTGTTGCTGACACCGTAAGAGTTGCCAGGTGCTTCTGGCAAGCTGTATGGTGCCTACGTGAAGTACAGGTGCCTGCCTGGAATCTGCGGGCCTGGAGTCCTGCATGAAATCCAGGTACCTAGGTGACATCTGGATGCCTGTGAACTGCCCAGGTGCCTGCAAGAGAACCAGATCCCTGTGGGATAGCCAGGTCCCTGCGGGAGGACCAGATGCATGCAGGAGGACGGGGTGATTATGGGAGGTCTGGGAGCCTTCAGGAGGTCCTGGTGCCTGTGAGATGTCCGGGTGTTTGCAGTGTAGGTCCAGTGCCAGTGTGATGCCAAGGCATCTGTGGGATTCCCTGTAGCCTGTGGAATGTCCTGGTGCCTAAGGGAGGTTCGGTGCCTGCAGGAGGCCCTGATACCTGCAGGATGTCTGAGTGCCTGAGGAATATCTGGGTGCATGGGTGATATCTAGGTGCCTGAGGGATATCTGGGTGCTTGTGAGGTGTCTGGGTGTCTGTGGGTTTGCCAAGTGCCTGTGTGATGTCTGGGCATCTTCAGGATTCCCTGGAGTCTGATGGAGGGGGGGGGTGGTGTCCTGGTACCTGAAGGCTGTCCAGATACCTACAGTAGGCCCTGATGCCTGTGGGATGTTCAGGTGCCTTTGGGATGTCTGAGGACATGTGAGATGCCCTGGTCCTTGCAGGATATCGGGGTACCTGCTCAGTGTCTGGGTGCCTGTGGGCTTGGGCAGTGGGACCCAACTTCAGGTTGAACTTTGTTTTACTTGGTCTTGGGTTGGTATGGGCCTGGCAAATGTCCATCATCTGAGCAGCCTGCTGCCTCCAGGATATGTGGTGATGCCCATGGTCCATGTTCCTACCACACTAGCTGGATTTAGCTTCCTCTCTCTCTCTCTCTCTCTCTCTCTCTCTCTCTGGACATGGGGACAGGAGGGGGAATATGGAGGAAAGGAAAGAGAATGTAATCAAGATACATTGTATGAAACTCAAATTATTAATAAAGGTATTGTAAAAAATAAAATTGGGATGTCATAAGTTTGTACCTTGAGAAAGCAAGATAAAAACAAAGTTGGAGGGCTGGGTATATTTCAATTGGCAGAATGCTTGCCTAGCATGCACAAAGCATAAACTGGACATGAATTATAAAACCTGCAGTTCCAGCATTTGGAAGGCAGAGGCAGGAGCATCAGAAGTTCAAGATCATCCAGGCTACATATGGAGTTCAAAGCCAGCCTAATATACAAGAGACCCTGTCTCAAAAATCAATTCTACACACACAGAGAGAGAGAGAGAGAGAGATAAACAAGATGATTCTTAAATTTCCGTGGAAGGGAAAGGAACTGGAAAAGCTAAAACAATTTTGAAAATAGTAATAAAACAACAGGACTTAAAATCACACTGCCCTCCCTGTCCTATTAAAGATTTATTATGAGGCTCCATGTCTCAGAGAGCTATGGGAATAATCTAAGTTGTTGATGATATCCCCCACCCTCCAGTGCTGTGAATTACAACCAGTACTCGGTGTGTTCTGTGTAAGACACTCCACACCGAGCTACATTCTCAGTCAGAATTTAAAATGTTCCTAAAGCCAGGTGTGACACACGCTTTTAATTCTGGCACTTTGGAGGCAGAGGCAGGTGGATCTCTGTGAGTTCAAGGCCATCCTGGTCTACACAGTGAGTTCCAGGGCAGCCAGAGCTACAGTTAGACCCTATCTGAAAAGAACAAAAACCTAAAATGAAACAAGAAAACCAAGCAAATAAAAACAAAATTCTGCAAATGACACCTTCAAACTCATCCCAGCAGTTGGGAGGTAGAGGACCAGTATTCCTTCCGCAGACACCCCTGCTGAGCTAACTTTCCCTGACCAGATCCCATCTTCTAAGGACTCCCACACCTACCAATAGCATCAGAGGCCAATGACCCAGCCTTTAATACATAGGCCTTGGGTGTGGTGGTGCGGCCTGTATAGTACTCAGGAGGATCAGGTCAGGTCTAACCTGGGCTACATAGTCAAACTGTTTTAAAGAAAAGATTCAACTACAGCGACTGCATGTTAATTTTGAAAATTAAATAAAAATAAGGAAGAAGAGACTGAATTAAGGATTGTTAGGAGCTGGAAAGATGGCTCAGTATTCTTTCAGAAGACCTGGATTCAGTTCCCAGCACCCACATGACAACTCAAACTATATGTAACTCCCGTCCCAGGGGGTCTGACGCCCTCCTCTGGTCTTTGTGAGGGCCAGGCATGCACCTGACACATAGACACACATGCAGGCAAAACACCCATATAGAGCAAAACAATAATTTAAAAAATTTTAAGGAGAAAGTTTAGTTTTCCTGAAATATTTGTTTTTTTGAGACAGGGTTTCTCTGTGTAGCCCTTGCTGCCCTGGAATTCACTACATAGACCAGGCTGGCCTCGAACTCACAGAGATCTGCCTGCTTCTGCCTCCCAAGAGCTGGGATTAAAGGTGTGCACCACCACTCCAGGCTTCTGAAAATATTTTTTAAAAAGAAAATAAAAATTTAAGTTCTGCTCCTGGTCATCACAGATCTCTGTTTAGGTGAGCAGGAAGTTGTCACCCAAGCTTTTCCTTTAAAAACATCTCTTTATTTTTTTGTTATATGTATGGGTGTTTTGCCTGCATGTATGCATATGTACCATATACATGTGTGCTCACAAAGTCCAGAAGATGGTGTTGGATCCCCAGGAACTAGAGTTATAGATGGTTGTGAGCTGCCCTGTGGATACTTGGGACTGAACCCCAGAACTCTGCAGAAGCAGCCAGTGCTCTAACTACCGAGCCGTCTCTCCAGGCCCCTTTCTGTTTTCTTTTTAAAGGATGAGACGCAGCCTTGGGCTCAGTGTTCAACTCTGGCTACTGGAGTAGAGGGAGACAAGCCTCTGTCTCTTCTGAGCCTGTTCCTCTCCTTCACCCATTTCTATTTGAGTATAACTTTCAGGCGAAACAAATATTTGGATTTAAGTTGTTGAGAGCGTGAGAAAAGGAAGAACTAGACTCTCACATTCCTCCTTCCTTCCCCATGCGCCCCAGGGATGGTTGGGATCCCTGTGCCGTCTCAAGCCCACAGTGGTGGCCCATAGCTGTGATCCAGGCACTCAGGAAGTGGCCACAGGACTGTCAATGAAGTCAAGGTCCAGATAACATGACACTCTGTGTTAAAAAATTTAACTACGACGGGGCGAGGTCTTGGCGCTTAAAGTGCACAAGCATGAGGACCAGAGGGTCTTGGGTCCCCAGAACTCTTGTAAATGCCTGGTGAGCCAGCACAGCAGCACGCCTGTAATTCCAGTTTTGGATGATGGAGACAGAGGATCCCCAGGACAAGACTAGCCACATAGGCAAGCCCTGGGTTTGACAGAGAGACCCCACTTTAATTGAATAAGGCGAAAGAGTGTTTGGAGATGATTCCTGACATCAATCTTGGGCTTCCACATATATGTGTGCTTACACATGTGCATTCATACCTGCACACGCTTGTGCCTACACACATGCAAACACAGACACACACAGACACACACACACACACACACACACACACACACACACACACACGGAAATGGGAGTGAGAGAAGCAAAACAAAACAAAATCCAACAAACAAAAACATGAACTTGAATGTCACAGTCCATCCTTCAGACTGCTTAGGCCCAGCTCAGGCCAAGAAGAAACAGCTAAAGTGGGAACTGGAGACGGGAAGGAGAAACTGACAATGCAAAAAAATGCTCCAGTGAGCACAAAGAATTTCCCTTCTCCTTCCCACAACAGCCCGCAGCAGTGGGGAACCTGGGCTGTGTGCACCTCTGGGCCGCTGTGTAGCAGTACGTTACAATCTTTTACCCTCCATTTAGGGAAGGAAAAAGGAAGGATAGAAATAAATTTTCACCGCTTTTGCAAGCGGCCTTGATATAGAATGAGAGAAAGGTAGAAATCTTCACAGCCTCTTTTAGGCTGCCCTGAGCTTGAACTTAGGACTAGCTGACAGAGTCAGACTAGTGTCTCAGCTCATGGTCTGTAAATTCAATCTCTCCAACCTTTGTTCTTTTAGGAATTGACACACTAAGGATGACAACAACCCAATCAACGAAATACCAACCAATGCCCACCCCCACTCTCAGGGATTCAGACCTTTCATACCCTAAGCCAAAAGTTCATATATTCCCATGCAGCACCCAATCCCCAAAACAGGCTACAAGTGCCAGAACGACTGCACCTAACTTATATACAGCCACCTGCATCAAGCATTCCAAATCCAACTCGTAAACAACTAAACCACAGCTGGGGTGGAAATGCAAACCTAATCCAAGCACCATTTTGTATTTTCAAAGAAATCAAAATAAAAACTTCTTCCAAGTGTTCCTCTACACCTCTGTCTTCTTAGATTTAGATCGTCCTGTGGCCACTCTATGAGGAAGATATCATTTCTCTTTCTTTCTTTCTCTCTCTTTCTCTCTTTCCTTCCTTTCTTTCTTCCTTTCTTCTTTCTTTCTTTCTTTCTTTCTTTCTTTCTTTCTTTCTTTCTTTCATTCTTTCTCTCTCTCTCTCCCTCCCTCCCTCCCTCCCTCTCTCTCTCTCTCTCTCTCTCTCTCTCTCTTTCTTTCTTTCTTTCTTTCTTTCACAGATGGAGCTATGGAGAGTCAGCCCAGTTTGCTCATTCAGGATAACAGAGCAAAATGTCTCAGGCTGGGCAATTTATAAGCAACAGGAAGGCAACAGCAGCCACTTCTGGAGGCTGAGAAATTCAAGGTGCCCACGGACTCAATAACTTGTGAAGGTTTCCTGCTTCACAGAGGGTGCCTCCTCCCAGCTTTGTATGGAAACAGGCGTTCCTCCAGCCAAGTCTTTGATTCACCATCACCATCATCATTATTTACTTACGTGTATGGGTGTGTGCCTGCATGAATTTATATGCACCAAGTGTGTGCAGGTTCCCAAGGAGGCCAGAAGAGGGTGTCGGATCCTCTGGAATTGAAGTCGCAGGTGGTTGTGAGCCACTATGTGGGTGTTGAGAGGAGAACCAGGGTCCTCTATATGAGCAGTAAGTGTATTTAACTGGTGAGCCATCTCTCCAGACTGCCTCTTTTTTTTTCTTTAAAGAAATCTATTCATTATTATTACGGTTACTACTAGTATTATTAGTGTATGTGTGGTTTGTGTCTGTGTCTGTGTGTGACACGCCACAACCTGTGTGGAAGTCAGGGGACGACTCTGCAGAGTCAGTACTCTCCCTTTTCTCCCTTACATGAATTCTGGGGAACCCAGACATGTGCAGCAAGCACTTTAACTACTGAGCCATCTCTCTGGATCCTCTCTCCACTCCCCTTTTTGAGACAGGGTCTTGAACTTGGTACATAGCCGAGGATGGCCTTGAACTCTGATCTTCTGGGGGTGCCCTGAGTGTGGGGATCACGGACATTCATCATCACACCTGGCTTATACAGGGATGGGAATGGAACCCAGGGGTTTGTTCTTGCTAGGCAACCACTCTGCCATCTGCGCCACCTCCTCAGCCCGCAGGCTCCTTTACAAGGAGCCTTCACCTCTCAAATAGTCTGCTTCTTAATACTGTCACATCAGGGGATAAGTTTCAAGGTATGGGTTTGGGAAGACACAAACATCCAGACTCTAGCTAGCACACTCCGTTAGGCAAACTTGCCCACAGTCACTCGGGTAGGAGCCCTCTGGGTGCTGAGGTTCCAACCTCTGGGTTTCACACTTGTACTGCAAATGCTTCACCTACTGAGCAGCTCATCTCCCTAGTCCATTTTAAACTAGTTTTTCAACAGTGTCTTAGTTCACGTCTCTGTGGCTGTAATAAACAACAGGACCAAAAGCAACTTGGGGAGGAACTTACAGGTTAGAGACACCAGGTTACAATTTCAAAATCTTAAGGTTATAACAATGTCTGTAGTCAAAATACTGACTCTTATAAAACCAACGCAACTGGTTTTTTGGGTGCCCATCCAGAGATGTTCTTCACACACGGCAGGTAAGCCCAGCGGAAGCATGCCATTTCATTCACTGCCTGGACCTAAAGCCTGACTGCTCAATTCTCCATTACCTCACTTGTTTGACTTTCTGCTTCACGATGCTCCTAGGACTTGGTTCTGTATTCAGACCCGGGCAGTCCTAATTCTTTTGTCTGTCTGCCAATTGCATTCTCTCACGGACTATATAGCCCAAGGGTGGAACCTCTCACCTTTACCATCGTCCTAAGAAAATACCGCCATGTTCAATTCCTAAACCTGCACTGGTAAGTCGATGCTTTGCTTCTAGAAGAGGGACGTCTGGGTCTTTGCATCTGTGTGCATTGGGTAGAATGTGCCAAATTGCCCTCCGTGGAAGCTGTAATGGTTTACAATCCCATTTACAAAGCGGAGAGGGTCCTTTCCCATCTTTGATCTCTGAATGTGTTATCGAACCTTTCAAAGTCTTTGCCAGTTTTCTCTTGCACTTCTTTGACCCACAATGAACAGGACATCTTTTCTGTGCTCATTCCTCCAACCAGCCCCAGTAAGCCCCAGCCATAGCGTAAGGCCCTGCATCCCATTCCATCTTCAAGATGCAGGACTAGATGTGTGTCCATCTCTAGCCTCTTGCTGAGTTACTCCCAAGAAGGACAGGGCAGTAGGCTCAGGTTATTTCTACCCTGGGAACCACCTGGGTTTCTGGTTTGGGGAAAACCTTGTCATTCAGTACCCTGAGCAGTATGCCCATCAAACACAGGCTTCCTGAAGGTAGGGGTAGATGCTCACAGGAAGGAATCAGGGCAGATATATTTATGAACCAGGGTATGGAAAGGACCCAGGTAGAATGGGAGAGGGTATATTCAAAAGGAACCAGTGAGCATAGTTCTAAACTGTTCGAGAAAGAATGAGAGGAATCAGGCCGAGGGTAGAGAGCCCTGTGAGTGGATGGAGAAGCCTTCCGGCGGGGAGGAGCCTCAGCGATGGGCCATGGTACTTCCAAGACATCGTCCCTGGGAATCACAGGAGATGCATTTTCATGCCTGGCGTTGCTGCTCATCACAGATGCAGGGTTAATACTAGGAGCTACCTGCAGTAGGAGACTGGATCTGTGTGGGGGAGAATCCAAGACCCTGTATGCAAACAGACCTGGGAGAAGCCTGGCACCCACTGACCCTCCCTGAGTGGGCTGTGGTGTCTGTGGGGGAGCCCAGGTCTGGCACATGTAATTTGACCTTGGTGCTGTCCTATACATCTGGCTTTGCCAATGTAAGGATGGACAGGAGGAGCCAGTGGCTGGATTCCCGGGCCCCTGGGGAGTCTGCAGCCTGTTATTTCCCGACTCAAACAAACAGCAGACTTGCTCTGGAAATTGCTGAGGCAAAGGCCTCCTGGAGCCCCTGGAAGGATGGGCCCTGTCACTTTCTAACCCTCTGGCCTTTGACTCTGTGGAGAAGCTGGGCCTTTGTATCTGCCAGTGACAGTTGGGGACCCTATCTAAAATCCAGCCCCATGACAGGTCCCCAGGGCCAGACTCCGGGGAATTGGTAGTAGCTGTGGCATGGCAAGGGGCTCCATTTATGCCTGGCCCCACTGTACCCCATGGAGGGAGGGGTAAAGCAGGAGGGGTGGAGCTTTTTTTTTTAATTATAACCAGCTTCCCCAGGTTCCCAAAGCCACAGTTCAAAGCAGAGTTTTCTTAGAACTGCAGGCAGAGAATGCTCCCCACCCCTTGCCTCCCTGGGGGGAAAAGCACAAAAAGTTGAGTGGTCCCTGGGGCTCCCAAGAAATGCTTAATTGCTTTCTGAGAGAATTGTCACCTTCTTTTGGTTTCCTCCCCCTCGCCACTGCGCCCCCCCATGCCCTACCCCCAACCTCTGGAGGCTCTTGCCTGGGGAGTTTAGGCTGAGGGCTCAGAGATCCTTGGCTGCCTCCCAAAGTAACCAGCAGCTATGTGCAGAATAGCAGCTTGCTTCTCCAAATACATCGCCGCGCCACCTCTGCTGTAAAAAGAACCCTATGTTTGGGGGATAAATGTGCATTTTGCTAGGAGCCAGGCGCTCATCAACAGCAGATGGATGGTGGCCCAGGCTGGTTGAGTGGGCCAGACTTCAGCGCCAGCAGACAGTGTGAACTAAGATGGGGGGAGGAGCCAGCCAAGGAGAGCGAAGGGGTGGTCGGAGGTTTGCATCCCAAGAGCTTCTTCGTCAGTTTGTTGTCGTTGAGAGCCACCCAGAGGGATGTGTCCTAGAAACGGCGAGCTGAAAAGGACCACAAAGAGATCGATCACTGGGTGCCTAATGGTTCAGATACCTTACAACTTATTTCTGGGGGCTGGAGGGACGGCTCAGCACTTAAGAGCAATGGCTGCTCTTCCAGAGGACCTGGTTCCATTCCCAGAACCCACTACATTTCTAGGGGACCTAATGACCTCTTCTGATCTCTGTGGGCACCAAGCCCATACTTGCTGACAAAACACTCATGCATGTAAAAATAAAATACAAATATAATTAATTTTTTTTTCTTACATAATAAAACAGGTTGGTTATGATTTCCCTCTCTCTGTGATTGAGGGAACCAGGGTCTTTTGATCTTGGGGTTACCCACCACTGGCAAAGGAAGAGGAACTAGGGAGGAATATGCTCAGTTCTTATGGCTGTGGCTCAGAGAGGGTGTGTTTGCATCTGCTCAGGCTATTAATGAGAACTTGTCATGTGACTGTATCCGGTCACAAAGGATGGTTGGGAATGCAGTCTTTGCCCTTCAGTGAGGGTTCTGGTAGATAGTTAACCACCTCTGCTGCGTGCCACCATGACACCAAGAAAGGGCAACTCACCCTGGGGTATTTAGTTGCCTCGTTGTTATTTGGCTTTGTTTGGGTTTATTTGGGAGCTGGGGGCTGAGACCAGGGTCTCACACATGTTAAGCAAGAGCTTTGCCTTTGAGCTGTATTCCTGCCCTTGTTCTGAGTGTTCTGCTTTTAAGAAGGAAGGAGTCTGGCTCTTCAACGAGGAAGTCTTGCCTGAATACCTCGCTAGAAAATAATTTGCTCTTGTCAAGGATTTATGGGGCTGAAAAGCTGGCTTGGCGGTTAAGAGTGTTTGCCATCTTTCCGAAGACCCAGGTTTGATTACCAGCACCTGCATCAGGCTGTTCACAACGGTGTTACCTCCAGCTCCAGGTGGTGCAATGCCTCATTCTGGACTCCGAGGGCGCTTCACTTGCACACTTGCATATACACATGTGTACATGATTTAGAATAAATCTTTGAAAGAAAAAAGAATTGACAAGCTCTCGGTTGAGTCTCCTGAAGGTCCCACAGGATCCTAAGGATGTCTCAAGGCCAAGATCAAGGTGTTGGCTTGGCTGAGCTCTCATCTAGAGCCTTGAGGAAGAACCTCTGTTGTAGAAGTTTGTTTCCAGTTGTGTTTAAAATAATTGTTTTGTGCACTGTTGGGGCAAGGGGCTGCCTAGGCCTTGACAATAGTTCCCTCTGCTGAGGTCTGGCAGGGTTTGCACCTATGAAAAATGCCTCTGTGTCTTTTTTGGTGAGCTACACAGTACCCATCTGCAACAAACCCTTTCCAAGGTCACTTGGGCATTGACATCTAGTTCCCTTGGGGATGGTGAAGAAACCAGAATCCCTATTTTGTGTATGTGCTCAGAGACTCCATAGACCATATTTCGTGAACCCTATTTTGCATACGTGCTCAAGGTCTCGAATTGGTCCTGACTTTGAGGGTTAGTAAAAACTCCCCCACTCTAAGGGCAATCAGCCTCATCTGGCCAGACAGCCCTGAAGGCCATCTCACCTGACCAGGTAGCCTTAAAGGTCATGCTAAGGGTAATCAGCCTCATCCGGCCAGATAGCCCTGAAGGCCATAAAACCAGATGCCTAATTCTAATGCTAACTTGCCAAGTCTAGACCAAGAATGTAAACAGTTAGCCACTTGGGCACTTGTCACTGCACCTTACAATTAGAAGTTCACCAATTAGAAACCAGACTACCTCACCTATGTGGAAACCCCCCTTTTTCTGTCAATGAAAGAAGCTGTAATTCTCTGCTCGGAGTCAGCCATCTTCCATGGGGTCTGACCCCAGCATGCTGGTTTTTCTCTGCAGAATAAAAGCACCTTTGCTTTTTACATACGTGGTCTCCATGGCCCTTGCTGGGGCAAAGTTTGAACTCAACAGATGGGAGGACTGAGGTCCCTGTTGCTGTGCTGACTACCGGTTGAAGCGATCTGGCAAGTCGGGTTTGTTCCATGTAGCTCCCACTTTAGGTGCATCAATCTCTGTTGTGCTTAGAATCTCTGACTTCTGCTGCTGAAGTCTCCGCTGTCAGTGAACTCCTGTGATTCGGTCAGGTCCACCCCAAACAACCATCCTATTTCAAGATTTTTGTTTATTTTATGTCTATGAGTGCTTTGGCTGCAGACACGTATGTGAGCTATGTGTGATCCCAATGTCCCAGGAAGCCAGAAGAGGGTGTCAGATCCTCTGGAACTGGAGTTTCAGATGGTTAGGCGCTGTCCTTCGTGTGTTGGGAATCAAATCCAGGTCCTCTGGAAGAACAGCCGGTGCTCTTAACCGCTGAGCCGTCTCTCCAGTCCCTGGATGGTGCTCATTAAAGCTAAAGTGACTTTTGTTTTCTGCCTGAAGAGCTACTTACTTGGAGTGACAGATGGGCCTGGCCACAGCCTTGGCCATATACAGGGGCCATCTGGGAACAGAGAGGAAAGGCCCCTCTCTCCTGCAAGCTCCTCTCTCAAAGCTGCATAGAGACTGGACTCTCTGAGGATGAAGCTCAAGATCGGGATAGAACACATTGACCCTAGAGAAACACTCCTGGCTTTGCAATTGGGGCATCTACAGGCACTTCTTCTTCTTAGGCAGGTCTGGACTCAGAGTCTACAGGACTCAGCAGTTCCCCAGGCATTTCTTGGCGTAGTAGTCCGAAGTGGTAGCTTCTGATTTGTTCCCACAGATGGTCCAACACTAGGAAGGACAGGGGAGCTGGATGACTCTGCTTGTGGAGCTCCCCATAACCATCCCAACATGACCTCTTGCCAGACTATTGGCTTCCAGGTTCCTTAAAGGCCGCTTATTGTATCTCCAGGGCTTTTCTAAGCATGATTCTAGCTCCTCTCCCAGCCTGCTCTTCATAGCAAAGCCCAGGGGCCAGCCTCTGCTCTCCACCAGGCCTGCCCCCCATGTAGTTATGCAAGAATGTGGGCACCTGTAGCAACAAGCTCTAGGAATGTTTTCTTAGCTGTAGGGGGTGCCCTGGGGTGCCAGGGAGGAAAAGGACCCCTTTGTGCAACTCCCTCCTTCCCACCGGGAGCTGCCTTCTCACATTCTTCTTCTGTCTCCCCTCCCCCCTGGGGAGTATTGGGTCTTGGGGAATTTCAACAAGGACTCTCTCTTTGCATCAAGCACCTGATACTTAGCTTCCCATGAGACACCTGTGTGACCTTATGCCTTCCCCTTCTCCTGGATGTGGTGGAGAGCAGCGAGAGGGATGGTGGGGTTCTCTGAAGGCAATAGCACCACAGGAAGTGTAACGGTCCAGACAGACCCCAAGATTCTGCAGGGATTATACAGCGACGACAGAACCAGGCTGGACAGGAGGCGGTACATCCCCAGCAGTGAGGTGGGTGTGTCCGTGCCTGCCTTTGCTGTGTTTCAAAGCCAAAAGGACCTATCCTACATGGCAGATGGCGTAGTACCCACCTGTGTGTTTGTCAGGTGCTGTGTTAGGTGTTGAGAGTCGTATGGACAACCCAGAGGCTCATTGGGATTCTGTTGGGAGCTGGCTGTAGGAGGAGGTGGAGCTGAGAAGCTGGGAAACTGGGAAACCATGGCTGGTCACGCTGAGCTACAGGATTCGTTCGATTCATCCTGGGGGCCTGGGAAGCCAGTACAAGACTTTATTTCACGACAGGGTCAGGACTGCTTCGGGAAAGATGACTGACCACAGAGAGGAGGCAAACCTGCTGCTCAAATCCTGCTGATGTACAGAGGCCCAGGGGCAAGGTTCTCCCCATAAACACTCATAATCCACTATCGATTCGTAATGGAAACTGCACGTGCCCTTTGCCAGTCTGACCGAGCAACTGGCTTGCCACTCAAGTCTGCAGGTATTGCACTTTGTCATCCTGTCTCCACTAAGCCTCTGGCTTCCAGACAAGCATCCGCCCCCTGTCTTCCTGCAACTCTATCCTCTTGGCATATTTAAACCTCTACATTGTCTCTCTCCTCCTCTGCCTGCCCAGCCACATGGCATTTCCCCCCTTAGCCCCATGCTGAACTTTCTGCAGAAAAGGAGCGAGGAGGGAGGCTGACGATGTCAGTAAGGTCTCACGCACAGAGGGAGCTTCCACCCCAGGGCTTCCTTGCTTTGAGCTCCACGCTTGTCCCTCTCCCAACTAAGCACTTAGTAACCCGGGTCCTGTTTTCTTTCTGTTGCTGTGATGGAATACCTTCAGCAAAGTAACTTAGAGAAGAAAGGTCCCGTGCCCCCCCCCCGCCCCCCCTCGGCCCTGCTCCCTGCTCAGGCGGCCATCATGGAATGGAGTCACAGTGGCAGGAGACAGCTAGTCACATCACATTCGTAGTCAAGAAGCAGAATGCAAGGACTGCTTCTGTTCAGCTCCATCGCTCCACCCCCCCATCATCTTCCCTCTTCCCTCCTTCCTTTCTTCATCCCTCCTCTCCCTCCTCCTCTCCCTCCTCCTCTCCCTCCTCCCTCTTCTGTTTTTTGTCTTAAGACTCTGTATAGCATGGCACTTCTGCAACTTGCTCTGTAGACCAAGCTCGCTTCAAATTTAGAGATCCCCGTCTCAGCCTCCCAAGTGCTAGGATTAAAGGTGTGTGCCACCACACCTGGCTTCCCCTTTTTGTTCTATCCAGGGCTCAGTCTATAAATGACATGATCCATATTCAGGGGTGTGGGGGGGGGGGAGCTTCCCACTTCATTCAACCTAGGCAAGAAAAACCTTCATAGATGCACCCACAAGCCAACCTGCAGACAATCCTTCTTTGAGACTCCCTCCCCAGGTGAGTCTAGATTCTGTTAAGTTGACGTTAGCCACCACAGATGCCCCGCATCGCCACACACATCCGTACCCAGCTGCACCACACCCCTCTCTGCATGCTTACCCAGAGGCCACTGCTCCCTCACAGTGGATCCACTCTGCACTTTCATTTTGCTTCTTCTAAAATCCCTTATTGTCTTTGCTGCTTGTGTGCACTTGTTCGGTTCTTTGATTTACGCGCTGGAAAAACAAAAACCTGAGAACAGCTTGCCCAGGTAGAGACCACCTTCCCAGGGAGCCTTGGGATACTCAAGACTGCATACACACTCCCTGCTCATCCCAAGCCCTGTGTGGTAGTCAACAAGCCTGTGGTGGGAGTTCCATGCACTACCCATGCCGGACCCGCTGGGGTGACAGGCAGCATCTGTGTGACAAGCAGGTTGACCAGATGTCCTCGGGCTCTGGGGTGGAGGGGCCTTCTGCAGATTGCCACCATAGCTCTTCCGCACAGCCTGGGGAGGTGTTCAGCCAGCTGTAAGCAGAACCACGCTTTGGAAAAATCAACAGCCTGCACCTGTTGCTCACTGGGTGTCTTTTCTCTTCATAGGTGTGGCCCTTCCCCCTTAGGGGAACTGAGGAGGAGGGAGCCTGAACTCCTCAGTAGTGGGGATCCTGCAGGCCGCCCACACTGCAGCCACATAGGAAGTATTTCTGGTTTTGTTTTGTTTTTTAAATAATGTTCACAGAACTAAGGCGCTGCCTGTGTGCACCTGACCAGGGGAGCCCAGGGGAACTGGCCTTAATCCTGGCTTCTCTTGGGCTCTCTAAAGAATCCAGATGACAAAAGCCTGGGTTAGATTACTTGGGTCAGTGCCTGCTTCTGCTTCCCAGATGCAGAAACTGGGCCTTGAGGAGGGGTAGTGGCCTAGACAGACCACGAGGCTAAGGCAGGACAAGACAGGTCACCTAGCCCCTGAGGTCACCTGATATGACTAGCTCCCTGTGGCTGGTGCCTACAGGGTAAGTCTCCTTTACTGGATAATCACAGATGAAATAGAGTCCCAGGAGTCACATGGATCAGGGACAGAGACTGTGGGGCATCATAGAGTTCTTTCCCTCCAGTGTCCGAGGCTTGAGTCCCTCCCTCCTAGCAGAGTTATTAAGGTTGGAACCTGGTACCTGTCAAAGAGGACTAGTGACACCCCCCAACTCCCCACCCCATCTACCTTTGGGGTCCCAGTAGGGATTTTTGACCCTTTCCCTCCAAGTTCACCTTTGGGGTCCCAGAAGGATATTTTGACCTTTTCCCCCAAGTCTACCATTGGGGTCCTAGCAGGAGGTTTAGTTTTTCTTTCATTTTTGAGATTATAATGTAGACACACCATTAGATCATTCCCCCCTTCCTTTCTGCTCTCATGCTTAGGTTTAATGGAGGTCAAGGGGTGTGTATGGCTAACAGATCCGGATAAGGTGTCCAATCTGTCATCGGTGCCTGGCTCGGGTCTCTTCTACAAGGTGGTCCAGCGAGCTGTCAGAGCTGTGTGAAATTTTTTCTTCCCAGGAGACATGTTCCTCCTCTGCCTGGCACTGAGTTTCCAGGGAAATTCCAATTTCTCAGGGAACCATAGCTTAGATCTTTAGAGCGTCCTCCGCCAGAACCTCAGGGCAGCTCTAGGGCTGTGTGAATCAGTTGGCTGGTCAGGTCTATAGCAGACCACCCGGCTCGCCCCCTACCACAGGCCAGGTCGTTTGCCACTGAAGGAATTCATACTCTTCAGTCTCCCTGTGATTGGTCATGGAAGCCACAGAGTGGCCAGAGCATAGCTATTTTAGTCCCAGGATCCCCATTCTGGTTTTTTGTTTTTTTTTTTAAATTAATTTATTTTATTTATATGAGCACTCTTATCTGCATGTACACCTGCATGCCAGAAGAGGGCATCTGATCCCATTATAGATGGCTGTGAGCCACCATGTGGGTGCCGGGAATTGAACCCAGGACCTCTGGATGAGCAGTTAGGGCTCTTAATCACTGAACCATTTCTCGAGCCCCCTATTTGTATTGCTACCAGGTTCTCTCACTGGGATAGTGAAAGTCAGCTGTGGACACCCTAACCAAAGTCCTGAAGCGGGAGTAGGGGACAAGGCAGACAAGGACCTCACCTCCTGAAGCCTGAAGACTTCTTTAAAAGGACTAACAAGCACAGGGGCTCCACTTGGATTCTGAAACATCAATTCTATGAGCTTAGCCCAGTTAACGAGCCCCACTTGCCTGTGTGCGTATGCGTGTGTGCCTGTGTCTGTGTGTGCCTCCGTGTGTGTGTATGTGTGTGTGTGCCTCTGTGTGTGTGTGTGTGTGTATGTATGTGTGTGTGTATGTATGTGTGTGTGTGCCTGTATGTATGTGTGTATGTATGTGTGTGTGTATGTGTGTGTGTGTGCCTGTGTCTGTGTGTGTGCCTCCGTGTGTGTGTATGTATGTGTGTGTGTGCCTCTGTGTGTGTGTGTATGTATGTGTGTGTGTGCCTGTGTGTGTATGTGTGTATGTATGTGTGTGTGTGTGTATGTGTGTGTGTATGTGTGTGTGTATGTATGTGTGTGTGTGCCTGTGTGTGTATGTGTGCATGTGTATACGAGTATGTGCCTATGTGTGTGTGTGCACATGTGTGTGTGTATGTATGTGTGTATAGTATGTGTGCATGTGTGTGTGTGTATGTATGGCTGAACCCCATACGCAAGCTGTGGCATTCACACACATCCCAAGTTAATTTAATTTATTGGTTTTTGTGTGTATTGGGGGGATGTGGGAACGAGTATACCTGCCATAGCATGCTTGTGGGACTCGGGGACAGCTTTGTGGTGTCAGATCAGTTCTTTCACCTCAGTGTGGGTTTCGGGAATCGAACTCGTGATGTCAGGCTGTGTCTTTACCCACTGAGACATCTCTCTACCTCCCCCCCCTCCCTCCCTCCTCCTCTTCCTCCTCTTCTTCCTCCTCCTCCTTCTTTTGGGATACGTTCTCTCACTGGCTTGGAACTCCACCGAGCAGGCTAGTCTGACTGGCCATGGAGCCCCAGGGATGATCTTCCTGTTTCTGCTTCCCCAGTACTGGGATTACAAGCCTAAGCCAACATATCCAGATTTTTCTAACATGAGTTCTGGGGACCAAACTCTGGTCCTTGTGCTTGCCAGGTGAGCTCCTTATTAACTAAGCTCCCCAGTCTCCCCTGCAAATTTGTGTTTCGCAAATGGTCTATTTAATAGGTAGCACTGGCTAGACTGGAATTTGCTACATGGACAAGGCTGGCCTAAAGTTTATGGTGACCCTCCTACTTCTGCCTCACAAGCTCTGGGATTACAGGCATGTGGCACCACACTACTAACTAGAAAAGTAATACTCCTTCATCAGGAAAGTCAATACAGACTTGATCCATGATGGCCCTGGCCTGGATTGATGATGGGTGATTCCTGGATCACTTCTGCATGGCCCCATTGCTCATCCTAGAAGACTGAGTCTCTGTCTCCTAAAGGTACAGGTACCCCAGGGCCAGGGCTACTAGATCAGGAGAAATCACTCCAGACCAGTGAGGGGTTGTCTGATCTGGCTGGTTTGTTCCTTTCATCTGGAAGGAGGAAGAAGGAAGCCATGGGGAGATCAGTCAACAGGACCAAGCCCTTTGTCCTGGTTTCTGGGACCAAGATATATATTATACGTAGGTCCCGGGGAAGGGTGCAAGCACTTCTAGTAAAATAAACAACCATCTTCCTTGTGAAAGTAACATTTAGCTATCTCTTTACCTGGGGCCTCTGGGTAAATTCATGTGGTTCATCAGTTTCCGGATTGTCAACAGGCCCATCTAGCCATTGTGTCATCTAGGGCATGGCCCCTGGAGTACTCTCAATGAGGGACTTAGGACTTCCTTCCCTGTACCTGTTGGCCACTGAGAGCTGGCTACTTCCCAAAGTGAAAGCATAGCTCTGGGGCTGGAGAAATGGCTCAGTGGTTAAGAGTACCTGCTGCTCTTTCAGAGGATCCAAGTTAAATTCCCAGCACCCACGTGGCAGCTCACAACTGTCTATAACTCCTGTTCCAGGGGATCTGACACCATCACACAGACATGCATGCAGGCAAAAACACCAATGCACCTAAAATAAAATAAATAAAATATTTGAGAGAGGGGGTGGGGTGGGGGGAAGAGAGCATAGCTCTGAGAGTCTGGGCACTCAGACCAGAAGGGACTCTCAAGGCAGATGCTCTATGCCACTCCATTCCCTAGCCTGGGGTCCCAGCTACCTGTCCCAGCAGTAGAAACTCCCACAACCAGCCTATGCTGGTCACATGCACCCTGGCACGCTTCATTCCTAGTCCTCTTTCCCACAATCCTTCCATGTCCCCAAGGAACTGAGTTCTATGGGTAAAGAGCAAGCATCTCTCCCATGAGGCCCTGAAGTTCTGAGAGCACAGCCTACACTTGAAGCCAGCTCAGTACCACCTAGTACCTTGCACCATCACCAGCTCTGGGCCTGCTCCCACCCTCTGGGAAGCATGACAAGGGGCATGACATTCTGGTTGGCATTCCTGTGATGCTCACCCTCCATGGCCTGCTAAATATACATCAAGGAGGAATCTGGGAAGGACCCACCACACACAGGATTAACTCTTCCACTGGCCATCAGCCATGAAGGCAGCTGGGTTGGCTGAAAGGGCCCCGAGGTTATTATCTGAGAGGTTCCAAAACCAGCTGGCGAGGTGGGGGTCCAGGCTCCTCACAGCTGAGCAGGAGAATGGGGGTCTGGAGTTTGCAGAGTAGGCTTGGCCTGTAGGAAGGAGACACTGCGCCTCATTGCCTCTCCCGCCAAAAGGGAGGAAACTAGTCAGAAAAGCAAGTCAGGCAGTGGTGGTGCATGCTTTTAATCCCAGAATTCAAGGGGCAAAGGCAGATGGATGTCTGAGTTCAAGACCAACCTGGTCTATAGAAGGAGTTCCAGGACAGCCAGAGCTACACAGAGAAATCTTATCTTGAAAAACCAAAAACCAGAAATAAAATAAAATAAAATTAAATTAAAAAAAAAAAACATGTGTGCTCTACTGCTCAAAGATTCTAAGCCACTGACTCTAGAAAGAGCTGGATGGCCACAGGTCTCCTTCCAAGAGATGGCAGGCTGGCCATGGCTATCTTTTCTCTAGCAGGGTATCCAGTATCTCTCTATGGCTTGACCAGAAGCAGCTTGGGTTTATGTGGCTTACACTTCTGCATCACAGTCCATCACTGAGGGAAGCCGAGGCAGGAACCTGGAGGCAGGAACTGAGGCAGAGACCGCCGAGGAACAACGCTGCTTACTGGCTTGCTCCCCATGACTTGCTCAGCCTGCTTTCTTACACAGCCCAGGACCACCTGTCTAGGGGATGGCACTGCCCACGGTGGGCTGGACTTGCCCACATCAATCACTCATCAAGAAAATGCCCCACAGACTTGGCCAATCTGAAGGAGGTATTTTCTTAGTTGAGGTTCCTTCTTCCCAGATGACCCTAGCTTGTGTCAAGTTGACAAAGAAACTAAAAAAGATTGTCTTCCTTTTCTAGCTCCTATTTATTTATTGTTATTTTGAAGCTGACTCTTGAGTCTTGGGCTAACCTTGAACTTGCTACATAGCCAACCCCGAGTCCTCCTCTACCTCCCAAATGCTGAGACGACAGGCATGTGCCGTCACACCTGTCTTGTATTTTTTTGTTTTTGTTGTTTTTGAATTCAGTGCTGGGGTCCAAACCCAGGGCCTCTTGCATGCTAAACAAGCACTCTCCAACTAAGCTAAATCTCCAATTCTGTCTGTCTGTCAGCTATCTACCTACCATCTGAGAAGGGGCCGTGGTATATAGCTCGGGCTGGTTTCAAACTCATTGTGTAGCGTATGCAGTTCTCAAACACATGATTCTCCTGCCTCAGAATCCCCAGTCCTAAGATTATAGGCGTGTATCACCATGCCCAGATTTCCAGGCTCTTTGAATAGAAGCTGGGGACTCTGGGGCAGGACTCAGCTGGAGAGGGGGATGGGCGTTCTACCTCCAGGTACTGTGTGGACCACTTTTCCTTCTGTTTTCGTCTGCCTGCAACTCTTGCCCACACAAGGAATTCCACGAACTGGGCAGCCCACAGTAGCCAACTAACTTGGCACGGTGGGTAAAAGACTCTCCTTCCAGCTTTGAGGCAAGAGGAAGGGCCCCAGAGAGACTCTTGCAGGCATCTCCAAGGACAAGGGTGGTGAGCGTGGGATGCAGTGAGCCCCTCCCTGTTCTACTTGTGCTCAAGACTCACTGTGTTATGGCTCACCTTCCTATTCGGTTCAAACTCCCCTGGAGAGCAACATGCCCCGGTGCTGCCCGGGACAGAAACCATTCTCATGGGTAGATAAAGGTCCTCGTGGAAAGGTGGAAAGCAGCAAGTGAGACCCTAGAGACTTAGACTGGATCCAGATGGAGCCAATCCTCCTTTGGTAGGAAGGGAGACTAGCATTGCTGAGGTGACCAAGAGGGCCTGGACTCTGCTCCTGGAGAAGTAGTGAAAGGAGCTTTCTTCATACAGCCATGCTCAGGAAACCGCCAGAACGTTGTGTGAGAGAAAAGGGCAGACGCTGGGCTGCCCAGACGCCCTAGTGTGGTGGAGGGATGCGACCGCAGGGTGGACGCAGACAGGGGTACAGATGAACCCTGTCCGGAGGCAGTCACTGGGTTTTCCTATAAAAGCCAGTTCTTTAAAAGGGCCTGGTGGGCCAGCCAGCCAGTCCTGCAGCGCCCCCTGCTGGAGGAGCCAACTGGGCTGCTGGGTAGCGGGAGTCCACACTTCCCTCCTGGAGGTCTCAGGGCAGGCCTAAAGGGTGATTAGAGTCCCAAGCTACTCCCATGACTGTCCCATGGTCTTTTCAGCACAGCAGCCTGGACAGCCAAGGGGCTTAGTTCAGAAATTGGGACCTGGAATAGAGCTCGGCGGCAGAGTGCTCACCTAGCGTGCTGGAGGCTCCGAATCTGGATTTCAGTGGGGATACGGTGTGTGTGGGCGCTCTGGGGTGAACGAGCCGATCGGCAGTAATTTGGAGTATGCTGGCTGGTTCAAAAGGGTCATCCTCAACTATACGGTAGATTTGGGGCTAGCTTGGGCTACACGAGACCCTGTCTCAAGAACAAAAAGACAAGTCCAGCCAGCCTGCACCCAGATCCCTGGATTTCACAGCTTGTGGTGTTGGAGCCGCCGCTTGTCAGTCTTAGAAAATGAATGAGATGGGCCCAGAAGATCGTCCTTCAGCCAACTTCCAACCAAACTAGCAAAAACCATATAAAGACTTGTGAAGAGCTTGGAGTAGTTCCACGTGCCTTTGATCCCAGCACTCGGGGGTGGGGAGCAGAGGCAGGTGGATCTCTGTGAGTTCAGGGCCAGCCTGGCCTACAGAGTGAGTTCCAGGACAGCCAGAGTTGCAGCAGAGAAATAGTATCTCGAAGCACCCCTTCCTGCTTAAAAAAAAAAAAGAAAAGAAAGGCTTGGGAAGAAACGGGAGATCCTTGACTAGTAAAGGTTAATGAAGCTGCGTGACTGACACATGATCACTCGGAAGCTGGTACCTGTGGTGGAATACTTGGAAGGAACCTTTGTAATTTTTGTTTCTTTAAAAACACAAAATGGCGTTTGGAATAGGTTTGCGTTCCCCCCCACCCCACCCCCAGGTGTGGTAGATATTTATGAGCTGGGTTTGGAATGCTTGCTGCAGGTGGCTATAATTCGGTCAGATGCAGTCATTCTGGCACCTGTAGCTTGTCTTTGGATTGGGTGCTGCAGGAGTTTACCCCAAAAGGGAACTTTTGGCTTAAGGTATAAAGAGTCTGAAGCCCCGAGCGTCAGTGTGGGTGATGGTTGGTGGTTCGTTGATCGGGTTGCTGCTGTTAGTGTGATAATTCCTAAAAGAACAAAGGTTGGAGAGAGTGAGTTTACAGACCTTGAGCTGAGACGCTAGTCTGACTCGCTGTCGGCTAGTCCTCTTCAAGCTCAGGACAGCCTAAAAGGGGCTGTGAAGATTTCTGCCTTTCTCTCTTTCTCTATTAAGGCCGCTTGCAAAAGCGGTGAAGATTTCTTTCTATCCTTTCTTTCTCTTTCCCTAAATTGACGGCAAAAGATTGTAGCGTACTGCTACAGGTACCACAGGGAAGGACTTTCATGACTCCAAAGTGGGTTCCCCTCGGTCAAGATATTCTAGCAGGTATGTGGGAGGGGGAGGATGGGAGGACCGGAGGGGGGGGAGGGACAAACCAACTGTTGCTGGGGGCGGGGGGGGGGTTACTATTTCTTCTCTAAAATCCGCATGAAAGTTTATTAAGAAGAATATGCTTAAAGGAAGGTGTGGCGGTTCACACAGTGATCTCAGCTCCCAGGACGCTGCGGTAGGAGGCTACCTCTTGAGATCAGGTCATCCTGGGCTACATAGTGAGGTCTGGTTTCGAGCCCGTCCCCCACAAAAAATCCTTAAAAGTGCACAAAGAAACAAGAACATTTGTGTTTTTGCTATATAACCCAGGCTGGCCTCAAACTCAAGATCCTTCGGCCTCAGCCTCTCAGGCACTGGGAGTACAGGTGTGTGCCAACATGCCCAGCTACGAGAGGATATGACGGCTCCTGTCATGTACATTTCAGTCATGCTCTTAACAAAACGATCCCTGGTCATTTTTAACTTTTAAATTAATTTTTATTTTTTGAGACAGGGCCTCAGGTGGCTCAGGATGTAGCCCTTGAACTCCCCGTATTCCTGCCTCCACCTCTCCAGTGCTGAGATTACAGGCGTGCACCATGCCATCACCCCTGTCTACAAAACTGTTAAAAGGTGTGACCCAATGCATTTTCTCATTTTCAAAATCTTATTTTAATTTTGTGGTGTGTATGTGTGCGTGCAAGTACATAGTACGGACACACTGTGTGTGTGCATGTGCATAGTGTGGACACACTGTGTGCATGCACATGGAAGCCACAGGATGATGTCGGGAATCTTCCTCGGTCGCTCTCTTGTACACTGAGGCAGGGTCTCTGACTTGAACCCAGAGCTCAGCAGTTTGGCTAGCCCAGCTAGTCAGCTTGCGCTGGGGATTTCCCTGTTCCTATCTCCCATGTGTGCCATTACAGAGGGCTGCCAGGCCTACCTGACTCACCTGGTGCTGAGGATCCAGACTCCAGTCCCCACACTTGCCTGCCAAGCTCTTTTTACTCACCGAGCCATCTCAGCCTAACAGCTTTTTAAAAAATATTTTTAACTCATTTTTAGACAGGGTCTGAATATGCTACCCAGTCAGTCTCCACTTCCTGGACTCAAAGAATCCATCCTTCTGCTTCAGCCTCCCGAGAAGCCAAGACTACCTGTGTATCCCAGGATGCTTGGTGTCTCGTGTGTTCTATTAGGGAAATGTGATACTAGGTCCCAAATCTGTTAAACCCAGGACTAGGAAGCTAGAAGCAAAGCATCCCTGAGCTGCCCTTCCCCTGCACCTCAGAACACCTGGCTCCTGCTGGGTGGACCAGGTGCTTGCTGGGTTGAGTCCTAGCATTTGCTTTGGACCAGCTCTGGGGCTACGGGCCTGGCGGTTACTGCCGTGCTTCCCCTTCCACAGTAGGTTAAGCAGTTATGGTACTTCAACGTACAGGCTGTTTGAAAACAGAAGTTACCCGGCCTGTGAGTACAAATGGGGTCATCTTTGCGTTAATACCCGGTTTCTGGTGACTCAAAGTTCTCACCTGTGCAAATCTCTACCTGCCTCAGCAACCCCTCTCCAGCCATTTGGGGGAAGTTTCTGATTTCACCAGTGCTCAAGCACAGGTGAAAACATTCGCCTTCTCTGGTCTCCCTGGGGATAGGAGCACCTGGCATTTGGAAGAAGCATCCTGCAGCTGGCCTAGCCCCCTGCTGTGGTTGTCATTGCTGCCTGTGAAGAAGATAATCACTTGTCCCTGACCCTGGGCACTCTCTTGTAGGGTTTTAAAGGTTTCCCACAGGGGAGGAAGAAAACCACGATTCCACTTGGCTCAATATCCAGGACCACTTTTGCTTTCTTCCCAGGGACTCCATGCAGGGGATGGACTGATCTGAGCTGAGACAGACACCATCCATTCCTCTTCATTCCTCTTGGGGTTCCCTCTTCCCTGGCTGCCTGCACTTGCACCCCTCTACCCTAAGCAGGAAACAGAGCCCCGTGCATCCACCCTGCCCTGCATACATCTGCATGTGCTCACCGGAGACTCTGATGCTCAGTGCCCACCCCAGGCAGCGCATGGGTCAGCTCCCAGATCCCTGGTCCTTTCACCTCCTCGATGTGTGTGTATCTCAGAAGCAGACCTGGTGGCTTACAACACACATGCATCTACTTTCATAGGGCGTAGCCAGAAGCACCCCCACCCCACCCCAAAGGTCTAGAGCTGCAGCCTTACAGATACCAGCACACCAAAGCTACACCAAGAAATCCCCTCGGTTCAAGTCCTGGTGCAAGTATGTGACACACTTGGGAATATTTTGCTTTTTCAGAACTTAATGGAACTGAAAATGGTGGCTGAGGGATAAGTTTGTCGACAACACATGCTATCCTCTTCCTGGGTGTGGTTGGAGGCTCCTGTCCCCCCCTACTCTCCTACAAGTGAGAGGGGAAGAGGGGGAGGTGCTGAGCATTTATTCTGCACCAACTGTGTGCCTGGCCCAAGTCAGCTCTTTAGCTTGCATCACCCAATTAGTGGTGATGAGGTAGGTGGGGGCTCAGCCCAAAGCTCCCATTTAGGAGAGAGGTCAGCGCAGCCTGATTAGGGAGCAGAAAAGGGCCCCAGATGGTCACTGATGTGTTTACCCAAGGCCTGCAGCAGGTGGGCGGGCCATCTGCTGAGCTCTTGTGCTGAGCACCAGGTTGGGGCAGGGGAGGCAGTGCCAACAAGAGAGGCCTAGCAGGGGTCAGGGAGCTGGTAGACTTTCCAACCCTGTCAGCTCAGCCACTCTGCCTCCCTCCCTGTGCAAGAGAAACACCTTCCTCCAAGGTTCAGATGTCAAAGTTGCACACACACACACACACACACACACACACACACACACACACACAGTTTCTAGTACCCTGTGATGATCATGGCAAAACAAGACCCGTAGACTTGAGAAATTCAATTCAGAATCAAATTAGAGCATCTGAAACTAAAGAGATTGCTTCTCCCCGGCTGGGGTAGACCCAGGGACACCCAATGTGTGTTAAGACACCGGGGACCTCTGTTCCTTAACAAGACACCTCCTACTGCTCAGCCAAAACCATTGGCTCCCTCAGCCCAGGAAAGTCCTTGAACCCCTGCTGATAGCTTCCTTTTCAGACTCCAGCTTGACCACTGGAAGCCAAAGAGGTCATCAGTATAGGGTGGGGAGGAGAAGGCAGGCCAGGTTCCCATGAATCTGTCCATCTGTCCATCCATCAGTCCATTCATCCATTTAGCTCACATTAACGTTTGCCCTGTACGAGGCAGGTGGGAGGCTCCTGACAAAGGGGTACCCCAGGGGGTACCTCAGCAGCTGATGACCTGTGTGCCAGCAGGGCCCTGTCCCTCCCCAGAAAATGGAAACTGGGGTGAAGCTAACCTATAGGGTGACTGTTTTTCTTCTTTCTACCTAGACTGTGTGTGTGTGTTGGGGGGAGGGCTTTCCCTTTCCCTTCACCCAGGTCGCAGAGTTGGTGAAGTTTGGATGGACACAATTGCAAAGGTCTCTATGCGAGTGGCCTTGAGGCCCCTGGGATTTCCAGCCCGGCCCCCCTCTCTCTACAACTCCGCTCTCACAGACTTCAGCATGAGTTCCACTACCGTGTCCTTTGGCTGTGGTTTTAGGACGCAAGTCAGGTGGGCGTCGTGGAGGACCTGTCGGACTGTGGCTCTGAAAGTCTTGCTGATGAAGCAATAGAGGCCAAAGTTAACAGCTGTGTTGAGCATGGCCACCATGTTGGCTATGTCCAAGGCCAGGTGGACCCTCCAGTCCCGGTGAACAGGGGCCACGTACAGGTGGTAGAGCATGACCGTGATGCGTGGGGCCCAAAGGAGAGCGAAGAGGGAGGTGACACCCAGGAGGATGGCCGTGCTCTTGCTCATCCAGGGCCGTGGCCCTCTCCGGCCCCTCTTCCGTAGCCGGAGGATGATGGCTGAATTGGTGACCAGGAAAACGTTGCAGGGGATGAAGTAGACGATGAGGCAGTGGGCCCACTTGAGGAGCTCGTCCATAGTGCTGGGGGGGTCTGCGTCCCGCCACACATCCAGCCACCAGTAGAAGGGGATGCCGGTCAGCAGGGCAGTGCCGAGGACGGCAGCAATGGAGCGGTGGGTCCTGCTGGGGGACGAGGTGGCCCGATGGCGCAGGGGGTGGCACAGGGCGTTGTAACGGTCCACTGTGAGCAAGACTGCGATCCAGACTGAGGCGTGATTGGCAGCAAACTCCAGGATGTTAGCCGTGCGCACCACAGCCTGGGGCACCTGGCGCGCCATCACGGCCCCCTGCAGGAGGAAACCCACGAACACGATGACCACTTGCGTGACGATGTCTGAAGCGGTGAGTGCCAGGAGGTAGTGGTAGGAGGGCTTTCTAGTCCTGGCAGCAAGGGCGGGCCAGGGCCACTGCAGTCAGGAGGTTGACTGATGAAGACCCAGGTCATGTGGAGGCGGGAAGGTCAGAGGCGTTAGAAGGAGGTGTTAGTAGTGGGCTTCTCAAGATGTCTGCAAGGTCCCTCCCGCCCGCTACTTCGAGGAGCAGTGCTACCTTTTGTTTCTAGTTACCTCTTTACGGCTTCCCACAGGACTGGGAACTGAACCTGAACCAGGCAACTGCAGTGTATCCCCTCTACAGTACATCCCTAGTCCTTTTCCACTTTGTAGTTTGAGACAGGGTCTCACTAACTTACCCACACTGGCCTAGAACTCATTTGGTGGCTGGGTAGGTCCTGTGCTCATGAGCTTCCTGGTTTTGCCTTCCCAGATCCAGCTGGCCTCAAACTCCCTACGGGAGTCAAGGAGTTAAAGGTGACCTTGAACCTCTGATCTTCCTGCTTGTGTCTCCCAAGGGCTGAGATTACAAGTGTGCACCACTATACCCGGTGTATGCATTGCTGGGATCCAACCCAGGACTCTGTACATGTTGCACAAATACTTAACTGAGCCACACCGAACCTCAGCTGCCTGGAAGTGTAGTTTGAGTGACAGATCACTTGCCTAGCATGTCACAGGTCCTAGGTTCTGTCCCCAGTAACCACAAACCAAAACGAAGCTTACTTCGCCAAGCTTGCTGAGCCACCCTCAATCCGTCATACCACAGGGCATGGACCACCTCAGTAACACTAGGTGGGGTCATATGGGTGGCGGTCCACATGCCGGCGCTCCAGACTAGGCCTTTCTCAGATGTCCCCTGTCCTCCAGAGCAGGGGTGTCCTGGGATCCAGATGTAGATTCAGCCGCTAGATGTAGGGAGTGCCTAAAGGCCCCGTGGCCTTTCCTACAACCACTAGGGCTCCACTCTGCACAGTAGGTCACACAGGGACTGGGACAGCACTATACTGATCCTTTGGGATTTAGCCATCTTGAGAGAATCCGTTCTGGTGGAAGGAGGGCCCCAGTTCTGTCTGGCTCAGCCTGAGGTCCCAGACCCCAGCTTCCCACTCACCAGGGAGCCCCAGGCTCAGTAGGACACTGTAATAGATGACAGGGATGATGCCAGCCACGCATGGCGACCTCTCTGGGACCTCTGGCCAGTGGCCATCCACATCGCCGTATCTTGGGTCACTCCCATTGAGTGTAGGCAGCAGGGTCACTTGCGGCTGCACAGCTAGCGAGGATGGAGAGACAGAGGGACAGCAGTTACTTTCTTTCCACTGGGTGTAATTGACAGCAGACCCTGTCTGAGCCTAAGCTCCTTCTATTCAGTACTGCTCTGTGCAGAGCCTGGGGTCAGATCCTACCAAATGCTATCTCTATCGCTATGGAAATCTCACCCCCTCCACCCCCTGTCTGCTCTCTTATCAATGGGAAGAGTCCTTGGCAGTGGCGATTACTCTCCCCCGCATCGTCTGCCCGCAACCAAGGAAACCGGCTACCCCGTGGTAGTTGTGGACACACAGGGTCCGGAGTGGGACTGGAGTGGCTGCAGCTTTTAATGAAGATGCTGGGTGACTCTGGCCCGTGGTGGCCCCAGCAGTTGCTCAGTCCATTCAACAGTCAGCCCCTCCGGGCGAGACTAACTGTGACCCCTTCGTTCTAAGCCAAGAGAGACCCTCTTTGTTGTTACTGATGTTCAAATAACCCGGATTGCCCAATGGGGAAACTGAGTCCCAGAGTAAGGTGGCACAATTATCTAGGGGCTAGTATGGAATGAAGACCCTCTACACACCTCTGCTTTGGCCTCTAGTCCCCTCAAAGACACCTTTAAGTCCGTTTAGAATTTAACTTACAGCTTTTTCTTTCCTGCTGAAGCTGAGTGGGGAGCCTTCCTCCCGCCTCCCAGTTCCACTGTCTCAGGATCAGCAGTGAATCGTCCCACCCCAAGCCTCATGTCCCACACCCACCCTCTATCTTACTACCCCTCCCCCTATTTGAAACTACTTACCTGTCTCTGGTTCCTCCAGCCCCATAGTGCCGGTCCCGGGCCCCAGGTCACCAGCAGCTTTTCCTTGGGATCTCTGCAGAACCTTGGAGCATCACCTGCTGTGCCTCTCACCCCGGCTCTCTGAGGGAGAGTTATTTGCCTCACGTTTCTCCCTGTAGCTCTGACTCTGTTGGCACAGAGAGGGGGAGGGTGGAGGTAGTGAAGGAGGGGTGGGGAGGGAGGGAAGGAAGGGCGAGGGCCCCAGCCATTGAGTCTCCAGTGGGTCTAGTAGAAACAAAACAGGTTCTCCTGTGGTGCAGTGCTGGCTGGCAGGGAGAGTCTGCTCGGTAGGGGGCTTCGGGAGAGAAAGGCTGTGGGTTAGGGTTTGCTTAAAGGGAAAGTCTGTGCTTGAAAAGGAAGTGAGGCGAAAAGCAGGAAGGTGTGCCCAGCTCTCTATGAATCGGCCCTCTCTGTGGGGGCAGCCACACCTAGAGGCGAGGCTGAAGGATTTAAGGGGTCCGTTCTACAGGCACCCACATGAAGAAAGACCCTTGCTGGCCACAAATGACATTAGTGTCCAGGAACTGGGAGATTAGCACCTAAGCCTCAGAGGAAGGCTGCTCAGATCCCCAGAGAGGTCCCAGCAGTTAGACTCAAAGGAGTCTTACCTGTTGAAGCCACGGTGGAAGGGTGGGTCCAGGTTACCCGGAGGAGGAGGGATGTTGGAACAAAGGCCAGCGGAAGGTCATGTGCTCTGCTGCCCCCAGGAGAAGGCCGGCCAGGCTGCCAGCGGTGTGGAGCGCTCGGGCCCTGTGGTCCAGCAAGCTGTTGTTTTCCTGGACGTGGTGCAGCCAAGCAGCTCTCAGGAACACCATTCTCTAGTAAATAAACACCAGCCGGTGCCAGCAACGCTCCAAAGAAGCTGGAATCTGTGGCTAGCAGCTCCCTGCACCTGGGTGAGGAATAACCAGGTTGGCCCTACCAGGGACAGCAGGACACAGACTTCAGGGGGAGAGCTTGGGGTGCAGAACCGAAGCCCACCCTGGAGTCACTCTCCGTGATGGTCTTAGTTACTGTTCTATTGTTGTAAGAAGACACCGTGACCAAGGCGACTAAGAGAAAGCATTTAATTGGAACGTACAGTTTTAGAGGGTTAGCCCATGATCTTCATGGGAGTGGGCAGACAGGCATGGTCCTGGAGCAGTAGCCCAGTGAGACCTTTAAATCCGGATCCACCGGCAACAGGCAGAGAGTGAGAGATTGGGTCTGGACTGGGCTTCGGAAACCTCAAAGCCCTCCCCCAGTGACACACCTCCTCCAACAAGGCCACGCCTCCTAATCCTTCCAAACAGTTCCACTCACTGGGGACCAAGCATTCAAACATACGTGTCTATGGGGGCCGCTCTCGTTCAAGCCATCACAGTGTCTGATTCCTGGAAATGTACCAGCAAGTGTGGCTGGGAATGACAGGCATTTTCTGTCTCCCTAAGACAGAGCCCATGCCTGGGGCTGGAGCACACTCACCTGGCTCCAAGGCTCACTCTCAGGCCATACTCACAGCAGAAGCCTTGCTGCCTGCCCCCTGGTGGCCACACAGGGATCCTGCAAGCTTCTGCCAGGCCCCCTAGGCAGGTGCTATCTGTTCAGGACAAGTCTCCAGATATAGCGTTAGGAATTCAGCCCAGAAAAAGCAAACATCACAGACAGACCTTGCAGTCGCCCACCTCCCTGCACCATGAGGCAGGAGTGAGTTAGAGGCAGACCCTGCCTCAAGGTGCTGGGATAGCCAATCATATCTGGGGCAAGGAAGTCTACCCACCCCATTCCAGTACTCCACCTCAGCCCCATTCTGAGGAGTGTAAACTTTATAGGGCTAAGCTTAAGGGCTCTTCAGACAGAGCCTGGGGTTTTCCATCACGGTTCTCCTGTGAGCTGCACAGAGAGAGCTAACCAGAGCCTTTGGATCAGGAGCAAGGCAAAGGCAGGGTAGAGGAGGGAAGCTACATCTGTGCCTTCAGCCAGCTTAGCTGCTCCAGCCTCCCCTTCACCCTCCCTGGCAGGGACCCCCAAGCCTCACAGCCGGAGGTGGGGAGAGAATCCATGTGAGATGAAGAATGAAACTTGAATCAGTACCATCTGTGCAGGCACTGGGTCAGCCTGACCTCATGCTTGACTCTTCTCACACCAGCAAGTAAAACTTCGGGGTTTCCACGTGACAATTAGCACAACAAAGCTTTAGGCACCGCTCCATGGAAACTCCCTAGCAAGGTAGCAGAGCATCTCTGACCTTTACAATAAGAATGAGTTCTATTGGCTGATGAACAGAGATCAGGGCTAGGGCCTAGAGGAAGGATCAGCAGCAAGTATAAGGATAGATTCTACCGGTGGAGGATGTAAAGCTCATGGAGCCTCTTTCATAGAGGTAAGTTCTATTCACTAAGAGACAAAGCCAGGGATCAGGACCTAAACAGTGCTCAGGATGTTAGGGGATTCAGGTAGAGGCCAGCTTCTAATAGAATAGCAAAGAGTCACCAGGCTGTTTGTCACTTTCACTGGCATTCCAGGTAACCAGGCCTCATTCCTTCCTTCCTCTGAAGAAAATAGGCCCACGTGATTGACAGTCCTGGTTTCTCCAATGTTTAAGCTGTGCTTCCTACACCTTCCTACACAAATATATTTTCTATATAGCTACAGCCTACTTGGAGGGGTGGCTTGATGCACCTCTTGTAGAAGATCCAGGTTCAGTTCCCACATCCACATGGGAATGGGTTTGTTTTCCCATCATCCATGTCTGTTGGCTCTCAACCTTTTATGTAACTACAGCTCCAGGGGCCCCAACACCCTATTTTGGCCTCCAAACACAGACACACACACACACACACACAGAGACACACACACATACACACAAAACACACACACACACTCACATTAATAAAAATAAGAAAAAAATCCAAAATTGCCTTGGAAAGAACTAGAGATGGCTCAGCAGTTAAGAGCACCGGCTAGGTAGCTGCTCTTCCAAAGACAAGGGTTCAGTTCCCAGCACTCACATGGCAACTCACAATCATCTATGAACTCCAGTTCCAAGTTATCTGATGCCCTCTTCTGGCCCCTATGGGTACTACATGCACATGGTGCAAAGGCACACACTCAAAGCACCCATGCATATAAAATAATAGTAGAAACATTTTAAAAATTGCCTTGGGATCCTCAAGGTGACAGTGTGGCTTTCTAGACAGCAAATGCCATACTTCAGGCAGATGTGAGTTCCAGGACCCTTCACACCCCACAGGAAATGTCATGCCTGTCGGCAGCATTGATCTCCACAAAACAAGAGCCAAGGTTTGCAGAATCCACTGTCAGGGGGACAGCAGTGTCAACACGGTCACACAGGGAATGGCAGTGTCTGACTGGGCATAGGTGGTAGCAAGGACAGGGCCACCAAACCATTATCATCATTAGGCACATGGCCTGTTCAGAGGTAAGTTGCCTCTTCTTGGTGGGGAAGATTCTTCCCTACATTGTGTCAATGGGCAAGGTGGACCATTGATGGTCCAGAGGAAGGGACCACGCCCCATAGGTAGGTAGCTAGGACTTGGCTGGGTAAAGGAAAAGATGCTATCAACCAACAGCAATGCACCTTGATCTCCCTGGTCTTCAACATCATCAGCCACAACCAGTGTATCCAGAGCTACTGGTAGGAGCATCACATGGGTCACACATCTGCTTGTCCCTCCACTCTAGTGGAACATTTGCGCTTATTCATTGTGAAGCTACATACACTATGCAGTTAAATGAACTTTAAAACATTTGCTATGAACTGCTGGATGAAAGGTCACCTTGGAACCAGCTTCCTGGGTGTGGATGGACTGCAGCCTTCTGGTATGCAGAAAGAATGCTAGTTTAAGGAACCAGTAACTGTCTAAGCAATTGATGCTCTGATTATCTTGCCCTCTGTTTATATTATTGCTAATGAAAAAGATTTCTATGGTTTCTCCCAGAAACCAACAAGGAAACATGGGATCACCCATGTCTCTCAGTTTTGACCTTCACCTAGTAGCAGGAGGGAAGTGAATTATAGGATTCTGTTCATTAATGCAAAATAGACCTTTGTATCAGTGGGCAGTTCCTTTTCTCAATTACATAACCTGGAGATCATTTCCTCAAGGTTCAGTCCAGGTGGCTTAGGTCACCAGTGGCTAGACCCTCTGCCGGGGATCTCAAGTCTGATCTCAGAAATTGTCTTCTTGTTATTGAACCCCCATGAGATTAATACTTGTATCTACACTCGTCCTTATGGCAGCCCTACTAGCTAACTGCCTACCTGCATTAACACACGAGGAGACCAAGAGTCAGAGAAGGTAAGCACATTGGTGGGAGTCACAAAGTTAGGATGTGGCACTTGGGATTTGAACTCAGGACTGTTCCTCCTGTTGTCTTCCTGAGGACTGTTCTATTTCGCTCCTTCATACGAAGCTCTTGGGAATAGAGGCCATTGTAAGCTGAGCTCTGTGGAAGAGAGGTCTGTGGATCGGATGGCTGGCCTTGTTAGATGGGGAAGGACATGATCAAGGGTACTGAATAGGAAAGAAGCTGTCCCACTGTGAACCGCCCTGAGCACGTGAGTGATTTTAGGGAAAGATCCTCTATGCTTTTGAGACAGGTCTCTTATAGCTCAGGCTGGCCCTAAGCTCCCTATGTAGCAGAGGCTGGCCTTGAACTCCCGATCCTCCTGTTCCCACCCCACCTAGCCTTTCTGTTATTCATCTTTAGTAAGCCCACTGGGTGTATTGAGCCTGTAGCCTAAACTCATGAGTGAACTGAATCATTCGTGGGTGGACAGAAGACACTGTGGGTGTGAGGAGGCTGCCAGGTAGGGGCAGGCTGGGCTTCAGGTCACACTTCCTCTGTGTTCCCTCAAGCTCAGAGCCAGATCTTCACCTTTGCAGATTCAGAAACTCAACTGTCTGTGACTGTGGAAATTTCCAGTTGCTTCTAGACCCTCTTGAGATACCTTGCTACATGGAGATCATTTACTAGGGCTGACCTAGCTTCCCAGAAGAGCTACCCTGAGCTTGTGTAGAAGCAAAGCCTCGGGGAACTGGACACTTACGCCCTGGCTGTGCCAGCTCTGGCTGATCGTAGACAAGTCCCTTAGACAATGTACATGTTCTCTGGGCATGGACTCACACCCCACTGGCTCCTTTCTGAGGACTGTTTTTGCTTGTGAGATCTTCAGACTTGTGCTCAGGGAGTGGTGGAGGTGGTAGGTCGGGGGAGGGGAGAACGGGGTGGGGATAAAATGTGGTGTTGTCTATATGTCACCTTGAAGACTTTGCAGGCTGAACATGCTACTGTCCATATTCTGTCCCAAGACACGGCCCCCATTGTCATGTATGAATACACCACACACACATAAACACACATATGCATGCACACACTGTAGCAATGGAAACGTTACCCAGTAAGTCAGCTTCTAAATCATTTCAAGAGAGGCAGGGATAAGGGGAGTTAGAATCATGGGAAGGGCCTGTCAGAGGCAGGGAGTGGGACGTCTTCTTGGTAGCCTGAGACCCCCTTGGCCCTCACACTTGAAATGCCAATCACCTCTCTCTAGTAGGTAGATCCTCGTTTGGGGTGTTCATAACTATCAGTTGGCTTGCTGAGGAAATATGATGTCCAGGCCTGCCCCTGGGAGTTCTAGCTCCTTAGTGGAGTATGGGAGATGTCAGTGCAGGCAGGCCAAGCATCAAGAGAGACAGATGGGGGTCCCCAAGGAGGCGGGGATTCAGAAGCATGCCAACTGAAGAGCAATCAATCATTCCCGTTGATGGGACTATGTATGGAAGTGAGCTGTATCCAAGGCTGCCCCGCCCTGTTCCACATAGGCTCTGACTGCCCCAGTTGAGTCTAGGTGTGGTGCAGTCTACGGGAAGGGGAGGCAGGCAGCCAGTGGGAGACGGATGCTGCATCTGGACCCAGGAGATCAGGCGTGAGACTTGAGTCAGCTGGGAGGCGTTTCCGCTAAGCCGGGCAGCTCCGATTCTGCCAACCCGGACAAGGTTGGTGCCAGACCCAGTTCTTGCTTTCTCTGTGGCTCCAGGAGGAGGTGAAGCTGTTGGGTTTCTCTGTATCAGAAAGAGACAGGACTCAGCCGGGCCCTGGGATCCAGAGGGCAAGGGCAAGAAGTTCCAACTACCCCCAGAGCAGGATCTGGCTTTTGAGAAACTCAGGGTTCCTGAGATCCACTGACTCCATGTGTCAACCTCTAGGGAGTCCTTCTCACAAGGAACTGGGGCAAATCTTGTTGATTCCGTGCAAAGGCGAGGTCTCAACAGCACAGACGCACACACATACACACGTGCATCACACACACATGAACACACATGTACACGCAAACATACACACCATTCACACAGACACACATACACTGGACTCTAGACAACACCCCCCCCCCGCCTTTGTTTTCAGAGTCTCAGTTGGACTTCCCAACTGAGACTGCAATCTAGCTCCCTGCCTCAGTTTCCCTACACATGTTGCATTCTTGGAACTCTGGGAAGGGGAAGGCTGTTAATCGGGCAGAAGCTGGTGAAGTCACCTAGGGAGGGGAACCTCGAGACGTGGGGCCATGCACAGCGCTGAACTGAATCAAAGAGACAGAGGTGGTGGCAGGTGCCTAGCCTCAGACTTCGGCTGCCTGGATAGGGAAGCTTGCCTGTCCTCAGAGCAAGGGCCGCAGTGTCCCCGGGGAGGAGATGGTCGGTCCCCGTGCAGCTTTCCTACGGGTCTATCACCCACTCCAGAGCACATTAGGAACAAACAGTTTCCGAATTACCCCCATTACCCTACACCCCTATTCAAGGTTCTTATCCTTCCCTCCGGAGAAGCGGCCCACCCTAAAATGGGAGTGGGGGAGGGGTAGAAGCCTGAGCCAGCTCTTCCTTGCCTCTTCCAGGCCCTCCCTTTGCAGCCAGCTCACCAGGATATTGCCAAGTATGCTCCGTGCCAGGGTGGAGGCTGGGCCTGGGGGCTGGGGCCCTGGGGCGGGTGGCTGCCAGGGGTCCCAGAGCCCTTTGCTTGCCCTTCAGAGAGCTTAAAACTTCCCGGGAGAGGAATAAGCTAGCCTTGCTGGGTTGTCCGGAGAGGTGGGGGAGGAGGGTGTCCGGATCTGTTCCCCTTGGGGGCCCAGGCCTGCACAATAGCCCTTGGGGCTGCCACACTCTGGCTTAAGTAGTTGCCTAGGCAACAGCAGGGGCCAGCTTCAACCAATCCATGGCAGAGACTGGTAGGGGGTGGGAGGCGAGGAGGGAAGGGGGTACTGTCCCCTCGCTGGATCCTATATAAGGAGGAAGGATGGGACTGGAGTACTCTGGACTTGACTGTCCCTCCAGTGGACTTAGGGGCGGAGCACAAAGATGCTTAGGAGAGTCTGGGTCCTCGGTCCTGGGTCCTGCAAGCCCGGGTCCTGGGGCAGCTTCTGGGCCATCCTGACCTTGGTGGGACTGGCTACTCGTGCAGGTGAGGGGCAGTGGTGGGACCAGGTACCTGCTGAGGGGTGGGGGCAAGAACTTCTACTGGGAGCTACATAGGGCTGGCCAGGAGGGGGCGCGGTCCAGCCAGCCCAGAGAACACTGAGGGACTGGACATCTCCAAGGACAGGTCCTCAAAAGGGAGAAGGGGCAGACTGCCTCCGAGGGGAAGAGAGGCTGGGCAGCAGGCAGGGGTCTTAATGACAAAAGACACTATAGTTCATTGTCTCGGGAAGCTGGGTCCCCAGTAGTGGGAAGGCGGAGGCCGCATGGGGACGCCATCAGCATTCAGGTCCTTCAGAGTGACAGCTGGGGAGGCGGGGCTGGGAAATTCACCACCAGCAGCTGCTCCCTTTCTTGCTGGGTCTCCCTCTCCCACACACAGATGCTGCTCACTCTATGAGCCTTCCTTCAACAATTCACACACAAGCCCTATGCCCACCCTCTGTGTGTGTGTGTGTGTGTGTGTGTGTGTGTGTGTGTGTGCGTGCGTGCACGCACGCGTGTGCATGTGCATGTGCACCGTGCACAAGAGCTGCCTGCCGGTGCCCTTCTGTAGTTGTCAGACTGTTAGACACCCTCTTTTCTCACTTTGCCAGGCTCCCTGTGCTGCTCTGGCTGGGGCTGTCTTTTCTATAACTCAGTATGTGTCCCCATCTGACCTCATAGCCTCCCTGGAAGGGGGATGCTAGCTTCGACACTCAGAGAGTCCTATTCCTTCAGCAGTTGGTCCAGGGTGCCTCCTTGGGTCCCTTATGTGTCTCACAGATGAGAACTCCAGTAGTAGAGCAGAGCTGGGGCTGTGCTTCCCAGAGGGGGTGTGGTGGTACATGCCTGTAATCCCAGCACACAGGAGGGGGAGAGAGGAGGAGCAAGAGTCTAAGGTCAACCTCAGCTAATAATAAATTCCAGGCTAGCCCGAAGGTAAAAGAGACCCTATCTTAAAAAAACAAAACAAAACAAGAAACTAGAAAGAAAGACAGGAAGAAAACCTACGCCTGCTGTCTCAGCTTCAGTCTCACTTGGGTCTCCCTACCCTGTCCCTGTCCCTAGCACCACAAGCCCCACCCCCATCAAGATCTTTAGGGGCTTACCCCTTTGTCTCTGTGAACTCTTTCCCTGGCCATCTCTGGAGTTCATTTGTGCATTTATTTATTTAGTTCTCTTTAAACTTTGTGTGTGTGTTATGCATATGGTGTGTGTGTGTGTGTGTGTGTGTGTGTGTGTGTGTGTGTGTGTGTGTGATGTGCTCATGTGGAAGCCAGAGGTCAAGGTACGGTTCCTCAGATGCCGCCCACCTCGTGTTTTGAGCCAGGGCCCATTACTGACATAGGGCTTATTGATTAAGCTGGCTGAGCAGAGAGCCTCGGGTCCGCATAGCCTCTACACCCGGTTTTTTCACTTGGGTTCTGGAGATAGAACCGGGATCCTCAGGCTTGTATGTTTTACCAACAGCCCCTCCCCCACTCTCGCTCTCTCCAGGAGCCCCCTTTAAATGACATCTTATTTTATTGTGTGTGCGTGTGTGTGTGTAGCGGGGGTGAGTGTGCTCAAGTGCTACTGCACACAGGTAGACGTCAAAACGAGAACTTTCAGGAATCAGTTCTCTCCTTACACTGTGCGGGTCGCCCGTATCAAACTGTGCTGTCAGCAGGTCCCTCTGCTGGCTGAGCCTTCTGATGTCCTCCCTTTTTTTAAAGACATGGTCTTGTTAAGCAGTGGCACTTGATCCGATACTGGCTGTGTAGCCCAGGCTGGCCTTGAACGTGGGGCAATCCTTCTGTCTCACCCTTTCACGTGTGCACTTACTACGCGTCTGTTCTGCTCCTTTGAGCTTTCCTGAATGTGAGACCTGGGTTTAGCTCATTCACTGCCACACAGCGGCCACATAACAAGTGCTCGGTACACAGGAGTGTGACACTTCTGACAAGTCTTGAGGCGGTGGGGGGTGGGGGACGACTCGGGGTTTTCGTCACCCTCACCTGGAGGTCTAGTTTCTGAGGACACACACCTGAGTCTGCATGGGGCCACCGTGCCCACCGGGGACCAGCTCTTGGACACTTACGCACTTTGGGTGTGCACACAGCTCCCCCTCCCGGCTTCCTTCTCCCACATGCTGGCACACATGTCACCCCTTCGCAGCTTTAGTCGGAGGCCCCAGGCCTGAGTGCCTTCCCGTTGCAGCTCAGAGACCCGACGTCGGCGGGGAGGCAGCAGGCACCTCCATCAGCCACTCCCAGATGCTGCTCCAGCGACTGCAGGACCTGCTCCGGCAGGGCAACGCCAGCGACGTCGTCCTTCGCGTGCAGGCTGTGGGCACCGATGAGGTCCGAGCCTTCCACACCCACCGCCTGCTGCTGGGGCTGCACAGCGAGCTGTTCCGAGAGCTGCTGAGCAACCAGAGCGAGGTGGTGCTGCAGGAGCCCCGAGACTGTGCCGCAGTCTTCGACAAGTTCATCAGGTACTCGGGGAAGGGTACAAGCCACGTCCTGTCGGCGGCCCCCCTCCCTCTCCGCCTTCAGGGCCTCAGAAGTTTGGCTTTAAAGGTCATTATATCTACTCCCAAACGTCACAGGGTGATGTAAGACACACACCTCCTTTACCTCCCCCACCCCCATCCCCCACCTCTTTCTTCCACTGCCCTCCTGGGAAGCTCAGCCGACCTCCCTGCTGTGGCCTGTGTGCCACTTCCTGCCCTTGGGAGTCCCTTCTGAGCTACTTCTATATCTGGCCAAGAGAGCTTATCGAATCAACAGATTCTTGGGTGGTCAGTTTCAAATCTCAGGGGTGAGACCCGCAATCTCTTAAACCTCCACTCGGCTTTGGAACCACAGAACTAAGGAGCTGAAGGGTTAGCCAGCTCTGTGTCGCCTCTCAGCTGCCTGCCCCAGGAAAAGACTTGTGAAACAGCCTGAGGGGGTAACCCCGATCTAACGGCTTAGACAAGATGGCTTCCAAGTGCCAGGCAACAGGAAGAGAGATAAAACAGAAGGGATTCCCATAGAGCCAAGTGGGGTGCTATGTGCCAGAGGGACTGCCAGGAGAAATGAGGTTGGGGGGGGGGCAGCACTCTTACGAGAGCCAGAGACAGTAAAATAGCTAACAAGGAAAGGGAGACCAGACAGCAAGAAAGGCCCGGTTGCAAAAAGAAGTGGATTCTGGGGACAAGAAGTAGCATGGGTCAGCTGTGTTCTCCTTAGCAAGATTTTTCACTGCCTCTCACTGTGACAACATTCTGGAGATGGGCTCTTCCCCTTCCCTAGATGCATTTAAGATTCGTCTAAGTTAAAAAGGACTTGCCTTGTCTAGTGGCAAGGAGGCGGTCAGATGAGTGTCTCAAATCCAGTCCGCGGGCACCCTGGTTATCAGCAGACCCTTCTCATTTTGGCTTAGAGGTAGAGTCTAAAAGATGCTCAATAAATGCATGTGAGTTTTCACAGCACCAAAAACTAAAAGATGTCTGTACAGGTGGGGAGGGAACTTAAGAGGGGGAAAACAGGAAGTCTCAGGGCCCATTCATACTGTTTGTTCCTAATTACAAAAAAGGCTGTGTCCCCTCTGGGTTCTGGGAAAACCAGCTGGGGTGGAATAGGTAGCCTTGTCCAGAGTCAGCCCTGCCAATATTCCTATCTCTATTTTAAATCTTTTATTAATTTACTTTTGTATGCGTGCTCTAGCTGCATGTACACCTGCATGCCAGCAGAGGGCATCTGATCCATTATAGACCGACGGTTGTGAGCCACCATGTGGTTGTTGGGAATTGAACTCAGGACCTCTGGAAGAGCAGTCAGGGCTCTTAACCATTGAGCCATCTCCCCAGCCCTATTTTTTTGAATCTTATTATTAATTTGTGTGTCTGTGAAAATGTATGCCACCCGAGGAGGATGCCCTCCTCCGGCCAGAAGAGGGTTGGATTTACAGACGGCTCCGAAGTACGGGACGTGGGTGCTTGGGACTGAGCTTGGGTTCCTCTGGACAAGTGCTCTTAGTAGCTGAGCCATCTCAACAGGCCTCCTCCCCAACTCTCTTGCAGGTATTTGTACTGCGGTGAGCTGACGGTCCTGCTGGCTCAGGCCATCCCGCTGCACAGGCTGGCCACCAAGTACCGGGTGGCATCCCTGCAGCGGGGCGTGGCCGACTACATGCGCGCGCACCTAGCTGGAGGCGCGGGCCCAGCCGTGGGCTGGTACCACTATGCGGTGAGCACCGGGGACGAGGCTCTGCGAGAGAGCTGCCTGCAGTACCTGGCTTGGAACCTGTCGGCCGTGGCGGGGAGCGCGGAGTGGGGCGCCGTGAGCCCCGAGTTGCTGGCGCAGCTCCTGCAGCGCTCCGACCTGGTGTTGCAGGACGAGCTGGAGCTGTTCCACGCGCTGGAGGCGTGGCTGGGCCGCGCGCGGCCTCCCCCAACGGTGGCCGAGCGAGCTCTGCGAGCCATCCGCTACCCCATGATCCCGCCGGCCCAGCTGTTCCAGCTGCAGGCGCGCTCGGCCGCGCTGGCGCGCCACGGTCCGGCCGTGGCCGACCTCCTGCTGCAAGCTTACCAGTTCCACGCCGCCTCGCCGCTGCACTACGCCAAGTTCTTCCACGTGAACGGCAGCGCCTTCCTGCCGCGCAACTACCTCGCGCCCGCCTGGGGCGCCCCGTGGGTCATCAACAACCCGGCTCGCGACGATCGCAGCACCAGCTTCCAGACGCAGCTGGGCCCGAGCGGCCACGACGCGGGTCGCCGCATCACCTGGAACGTGCTCTTCTCCCCGCGCTGGCTACCCGTCAGCCTGCGGCCCGTCTACGCGGACGCCGCGGGCACTGCGCTGCCCGCCGCTCGCCCCGAGGACGGGAGGCCACGGCTGGTGGTCACGCCGGCCAGCAGCGGTGGCGACGCGGCCGGCGTGAGCTTCCAGAAGACGGTGCTGGTGGGTGCGCGCCATCAGGGCCGCCTCCTGGTCCGCCACGCCTACAGCTTCCATCAGAGCAGCGAGGAGGCTGGCGACTTTCTGGCCCACGCAGACCTGCAGAGGCGGAACTCGGAGTACCTGGTGGAGAACGCGCTGCATCTCCATCTCATTGTCAAGCCCGTGTACCACACCCTTATCCGGACTCCTAATTAGCCCCTGGATTGAGAAATAAAGGCCTGGGCCTGGATGGCGCACCAGAATCTGGGAAGAGGGGTAGGCGAGGGTGGAAGTGGCTGCTAGCCTGGGTCCTAGGTGACCAGGTTAGGGATGGGGTGGAAGGCAGGTGATTGTGGTAGACAAGATGTCTGTGGTTTCGGGAGTGCATTTCCCAGTTGAGTTGAAGTGAAGGGCGCGCTCTTGGTCCAGAATAATCTGATGCTTACGGAGGCCAGAGTCTGAAGCAGGGTCTCAAAAGCTGGGGTTCACAGGCCCTCCACGGAGCTTTTCCCTGAGAGTTCCAACTCCGACATGAATTAGGGCAGGGAAGATGGTCAAATGGCCAGTTATTGACAGCCAGCCTGGGGGTTGGTCCTGGGCAATCTACCTCTTGGGTAGGAATTTCACATCTGGAGGCTAAGGTGATCTCTGAGCTGCTCCAGTGGGCAGTGATCCCTGTGGGCTATGAGTCTTTCTGCCACTGCCTATCAAATCCCTGGCCTCTTAGGAAAGAGGTCCAGGCTAGTGAAAAGACCATCGAGAGACCACAAACTAGACCTTGCTCTAGCCGCATCCTTTTTCGGAGGGAGAGTCTTGGCATCTTGAGGAAAAAAAAAAAAAATCTGTTCTCCAGATGTGTTTATGCCAAAGGAGATGGGGATGCTGGGAGCAAAACAGCCAGGGACACATTCAGACAAGTCCCAACACAACCATCAAAACCCCAGGAGGACTTTTATTGTTTTAAAAGAAAAAAAAAAAAAAAGCAACAGAGAAGTTACAAAACCGGATTCCCTACCCGCCCCCTACCCACCCTATGTGAAGTCCTGTGGGCTCCTTTCCCATTTCCCCATCCCCACCTTTGCCCAGGGGTAGGCCCGGGAGTCCTGTCTCACTAACAGCCCCACCCCCATCTCCGAAGCCAAGACCGGCTCCAGGTCCTTGCAAGTTTTTGGCAACAATGTTCAGTCCGGTGCTGGGAGGGCAGGCCGCTGGGGCTCACCTTCCTCGCTAGCGGCATTAGAGCATGGAAGAGTTATGCAGACAACCACACTGTTTCGGGTCCTGGGAAGCCAGCGCTCTCAGCTCTTGTTCCATGGGATCCCCATCTGCTGGGTTCCCACCACCCCATTCCCTGCTACGCTCCGTTCAGTCCTGGGGGCAGAACAGTAGGCACCAGGGCCCCTCAGTTATGCTGGAGGTGTCCATCTTTGCCAAGGGTGCTTGAGCCATGGGGCAAGCTGGGCCCACGTGTAGTTCTCCGAGAAACACCAGCTGCGTTGGGAACAGGAAAGGGTGAGGGGTTTCCAGAGCCTATGACAGGGGAAAAGACAGCATCAGTTACTGAGGATTTCCTTCCATACCCAGTGGCCTTGACTCCTTAGGGGAGCAATCCCTTTTTGCCAATCCCGCTGATATTGCTCCCCGAATAGCTGGGGGCAGGAGCCCTATATGTTTCTCCTCTGAACTGATCAGAGCCTCTCTCATCCCCCCCCCCCCCCCCCAAATCCCTCTTTTGTACTGACCTGTGTTCTGGCTTGGAGGAAATTTGACCTTGGCCAGAGGCAGCATGACCTTTCCCAGATGTCTGACACCAGGGGATGGCCGCCCACACACTGGCATCCTGCGATCTGAAATGCCCTCTGAGAGTCGAGGCCCCAGCAGGTGTGTCTTGGGATGAGACAGCTGCACAGTTGGAAAACAGTGACATGGAGAGATACCACGGAGCCCAGTCCTAGTTACTTCATCAGGCTGGGGACGGCTGTGTTTCAGGTCAGGGCCTCTGGGCATAGTGAAGGGCTGTAAATGTCCCGTAGCTTCTGGAGGGAGCTAGTCCTCAGGCCCTCACCCGTTAGGAATGTGCAAAGACATCTCACCCCTGCCCTTTGCCTCACCCCTTGTCCTGTGACCTCGAAGGACCGGGACCTCCTCTTCCTCCTCTTCGCCTCCAGTGACTCTTCCCTTTTCTTGCTGAGGCATTTCTTCTGACCACGTACCCAGGGCCCAGAGCCATCATCTCGGGGTCCTACCGCCCGGGAAGGGCCTTCCCCAGTGCTGCTGGATAGATTGTCCTCGCTGACAGCATGCTGCAGTGTGGGGCTGGGCGGCCGCTTGCAAGCCAGTGGGCCAGGTGGGCGAACGTCGTCAGCCTCGCTCAGCGAGTGCAGGGACAGGCTGCTGCGCTCCGCCGCGGGTGCCAGCAGGTGGCGCCCCTCCGTTCCCAGGGCCCGGGAGCGCCGCTGGGCGGCCTTCACGGAGATACACTTGGTCCGAGTCAGGATCTCTTTCCTCTCTACAGCAGATACCCAACCCAAGGTCAAGGCTACCCACAACACCCCTTCCTCACAGGTCAAAAGTGAGCAAGAGCTAGGACTCACAGACTTCACCCCTAGATCCCAAACTTGCTAACTCTTTGAGAAATTTGGGGCTCACCCTCATAACCCTAATTTCATTTGTAATGAGACTGCGAAAAAAACTCTGGGGCTACTTCAAGGATTAAATGAGATACTGGGAGTCTGTCTGGTGTTGTGGGCCTGTCATCTTAGCTCCTCAGGAGGCCGAGGCCGGAAGATCAAAAGTTTAAGGCTGAGCTGGGTATGGTAGCGCACACCTCTAATCCCCACACTCCAGAGGCAGAGGCAGGCAGATCTCTGTGAGTTCGAGGCCAGCCTGGTCTACAGAGTGAGTTTCAGGATAGCCTGAACTACATAGTGAGCCCAGTTTTAAAAAAAAGACTGTATGGTCTGCCAACCCAGGCAATTTAGACCTGACCCCAAAATAAAAAGGGAAAAAGGGATTGGGGATATATATATATATATATATATATATATAATCTTAGTGCTAGAACATTAGCCTGGTGAGGTCCGAGGTTCAGTCCCTAGTATCCTCTACCCCCCTTCCCGAAGAAACCCATCTATTCAGACAGTAGGTTTAGTCTATTTGTCTAGGGGGCAGGGGTTCAATTAGAATTTGCCACTTATCCAGTGGGAAGGGGTTGTGATCCTAAGTGCCAGGTGTCCCCATTTTTAACTTGTGGTTGTGGCCCATCTTCTGTGTGCCCTTGAGCAGGTGGCTAGTCCTTCTGGTACAGCCAATGAACGGGCACCTTCACATGGGCAAAGAGCAGGAAGGGGCTTCGGGCTTTGTAATCTGAGCAGTTTAGGACAATGCCAGGCAGTGGGGGCAGGGCACGTGAGGCGAAGGGCACACTTACCTTTATGGGACAGAGGGATCTCTGACGGGTTCTCACTGCTGTCCGGGGAAGAGTTGACCTGGCTGCCCAGGTTGTCCCTAGGCGGGGCCTAGGGGTGAAGCGTTTGGGAAGGGGAAGACCTTGAAGACAGCGGAGGCCCCATACTGCACCATGCAGAGGCTGTGGGGCCTCAGGGGTGCTAACCATTTCGGAAGGATTCCACCCACTGCTAGGCACCCAGAGCTCACCTCTTGGGTCACCAGGCTGCCTACGTGGATGGGAGGTGGAGTGGACACAGAGGAAGTCTTCACTTGCCAGGCCCTGGGGCTGGCCTTGAACACATGGAAGGATTCACTGTAGTTGGGAGAGGAACAGGAGGCAGCTGTTGACCAGGCTGGTCACACCAAAGTTCAATCTCACCCTAGAGGAGAAACTGTCGGTGCCAAGGGGAGAGGGAGCCCACAGATCCTGGCTTCAGACCCATACCACCTCCTCACTGTGCTTCTGACTCTCCCTTGCCCACTGAGCCCGTTATCAGGGCCGGCATTCCTCAGACAGGATAGGTGGCTATCAGGAAGATCTCACTTGTCTGTGCAGAGAGGGGGTAGGGTGTTGTTTTGGGGGCGCTGGGCTTCAGAACTCAGTGTCTTCATGCTCTCCAGGTCAGAGTCTGGGGTCAGTGCGGTCCCTGCTGGAGTGATTTTGGGCAAGGAGCTGTCCTGTGTGTGTAGTGGGGAAGGGGGGGAGGGGAATGACAAGGGTCAGAAGACTTGGCCCTGGGCCAGGTAACAACACAGAGTGACAAGCACTGTAAGTTGGGCTGGTGCCCTGAGAGGACACCAGGCTTATGCTCTCTGGGTCCCCACTGGCAGTCTCGGTGGCTCGGCTCAATGCCCTGATCCCCTAGAGCATCTAGGTCCACTTTTTCCTTGGTTTTTAGGTATCAACCAATTAATCCATCCACCCATATGTCTGAGACAGAATCTTGCTGTACTTGCTGATCTTTCAATCCTCCTGCCTCAGCCTCCCGAGTGTTGGCATTAAAAACTATCGCATTGACAAGTGCTCCCTTGTGATATCTCAGATGGACAGTCTTGACCTTGTGACCCCAGGTGCAAACAAGTGCCAGGCCAGGCAGCAATGCCCAGGAATGGGGGACCTTTCCCAGGCTTGGCAAGGCAGACAGTGGGGGGGGAGAGGGAGAGAGGGAGACAGAGAGAGAGAGACAGAGAGAAAGAGACAGAGAGACAGAGAGAGGGGGGGGGGAGGGAGGGAGGCGCGGGGGTGGGGGTTGAGGGTAAGGGAGAAGCAGCCAACTCTCTGAACTTGGCTAGCTTGGTAGATCCCCATGTCAGCGACTTTAGGTTAGCCCAAGCGCCCACCTGCAGGGCCCTGGAGGCCACACGGTCCATGATGGTGGCCCGCTCCAGGCTGCCCTCCTCCAGTTCCCGAAGGTAGACTTCGTAGAGTTCCTCCAAGTGCCGGGGAACCTCCAGATTGTAGTCTGTCCGGGGGAAGGGGAGATGAGGTCTCGGCGCGCTCCCCCAGCCCCTCGGACACACAACGCCCCTGGCCCGCGGGGGCGCCGGGCCTACCGTCGATGAGCTGCCGCTGGCCCTGGATGATCTCGTCGCAAAGGCTGCGGTGCTGCTCCAGGCGGCGCACGGCCTCGCGGCGGTGGCGCAGGGCGCTGTCGCGAAGCAGGGCGTGCGACTGCATCTCCGTGTTTTCCACCTCCAGCTCGTGCACGCGGCACAGCAGGCTGAGCACCTCGCGCTGCTCCTCCGAGCCGATGCGCCGCGGCAGCGTCTCTTCCAGGCGCCGGCCCCGCGCGCGCAGCTCCCGGCAGCGCTGCTCCAGCGCCAGCTGCGGGAGGGCGGGGTACGGTCAGCACCAGGCCAAATCCCACCAGCCCAGCCTTCCGGCTGGCATTCCAAGACCAGGCTAGCCCTCAAAGCTTATTTTGGGTCTTGCGAGTAGACGTGTGCCGTCTTGACCCAACCGTGCCCCGCGGCAGACCTTATTGCAACACAGAAGATAAAACATTTGTTTTGATGTCGACTACCATGTTCTTGCTACTTGCTTCACGCCGAGCATCATCTTAACTGTCTGCAGCCACCCCACTGGGCATCACCATGGCTGCTCTTACTTTAGAGATGAGAATTATGATGCACACAGAGATGCAGAAACTTGCCAAGGTCACCTAGGATTTGTGGCCTGAGCTCTCAGGTCTCCCTCTTTCCCAGCCCTCTGCCTCCTCTCAAACCCCACTCCCTCTCGTCCCCAAGCCCCAACACCTTCTGTTTGCGTAGCTTCTTCTGTTCGCCCACCAGGGCGGCGATGTTTTCCCGGGCTGAGGCCACCTCTGGAGGCTCCAGGGTATCAGGCTCGTCTCCTGTGTCTGAGTCCTTCTCACTGTCGTCTTTGGTGTAGGACTCCTTCCTTCGCTCCTCCCGCCACTTGAGAGCCCGACGTGACTTCTCATGCTCCCAGCTGCCAGCATTCCCCCACCAGAGAGACACGGGATTCAGCCCATGGGGCCGGACGTTGTGCTTCTCTATGCTCCAGGCTCCTCCCCACCAAACCTGAAACTGGGGTGTGCCTGGAGGGTCCCAGGACAGGAGGAGCATACCCAGCGATGGTGAGCAGGTGACGGGAGGTGTCGATCTGGACTTCCATGGCCTGGTTCTCCAGCTCCAGCAGGCGCCGCCGCACATCCATCTGCTCGTGGAAGGCGCTGATGAGCTGCTCCCGAAGCTGTCCCATCTCCGCCTGCCCTTCCTGCCCGCTGTGTAGCTGTACCTCAGCTGCCAAGTGGGAGCGGTGTCAGACGCCCAAGTCTCTTCCCAAACCACTACTTCCATTTCCGGATTCCTCTCCTCCCACTCTCTACCCCCACAATGCCGTGTTCAGTCTGCGGCCCAAAGACGGCCCTGGCTCTGCCACATGAAGGGAGACTCAGCTAGCCCTCTAAGCAGCCTGTGTCAGCTACAAAAAGGTGTCCCTGTTTCTCTGCTCAATCTTTTGGAAAACCATCACAGCACCCAAGTCTCAGTGAGCCGTACACCTTCTACGGCCCCGCAGATCCTTACATCATCCCAGCCCATCTCCGGCTCTGCGAAATAGACAGTGGGGTCCCACTTCTGTTTCTTCTATTCTTCTTCTTCTGTTCTTCTATGTGGAGAAACTAGTCCCCACATAGAAGGAGGAGCCAGGGATAATGCTATCTGCTCCTTGAACCTCCCTCATAAGGCAGACCTGAGAGGGCTGCTGAGACCAGCTCCCATGTCCAGACCCACAGGCCCGTATGCACACCTTGGATATGGCGGATGTCACCCCGTTCCAGTCGGCCCCGGGCCTGGCCCCGGCCGGCCTGCTGGTCGATCTTGCATTTGAGTCTCTGGATCTCACCTCGCAGGTCGGCAATGATGCTGGTGTACTGAGCAATGTGGTAGGAGACATTGAGCAGGTTCTGCTTCACCTGCAGGGAGCACAGACTGAAGGATGAGCGGTCACCCCAGGAGCCAGGTCTGCCTGTGGGACCTCCCTCTCTCTCTCTTCCCTTTTGCCAGTCCTGGTCAAGGATATCAATGGTCTCCAGGCCTCCATCCCCATGGCCTCTGATTACATTTGCATGGCTGTTTGGTCTGTAATCCAACAGTTCTGATTCTGCTCTTTAACCTCAGTCACTCCCTGTTGCCTAAGGAGCCCAGACTTCAAGTCTTGCCACTCAGATTCTTTTTTTCTCTCTCTCTCTCTTTTCATATTTTATCTTTTATTTTTATTTTATGTGTATGCCTGTGTGTCCGTGTGGGAGCATGTATGTACATATGAATGTGAGTGTGGCTAGCCTCAGTACCCACTGTGAGCATCAGTTAAATAATTACCTGCTTTTCTTGTTGTTTTCAAGATAAGGTCTCACATAGCCCAGGTTAGCCTTGAAACTCATTGTGTAACCAAGAACTCCTGATTCTCCCGCCTCCACCTCCTAATGTTGGGCTGCAGGTGTCCCCACCGTGCCCAGAGAGCCTGCTTCTGACTAACTAGTCACAGTCGTGTGGCCTGTCCCTGTGAAGTTCCTGGTGGTTGCGTGGCAATGTCTGGGGAGTTGCAGAGACCGGAAGAAGGTTCACTACGCACTTCAAAGTTAGCTGTTCTTCCCTCCACACCCACAGGTGGAGGGACTGACTTCCTTACCGGAGAACATGACTTTGACCATGAACTTGGAAACCAGGCAGACTCAGCTCCAGTCTCTGCCCTATCTGGACTAGCTGAGAAGTCACTTTATGTCCTTAAGCTTCTTTGTCCTAAACTGTATGGTGGGGAGGCTGTAACTCCCGCCTGGCTCTGAGGTCAAATGGGACAGTGTGGTATGGTGCTCAGAGCGGTGCTAGGGAAGGCAGCCTTTTATTGCGACTGTGGTGATGGAATGCTCAGAACACACAGAGGACCGAGTGGACCTCTGAAGACAAAGCGAAGGTAGAGGGATGGAGTGGAGGGCAAGACTGGAGTGAGAGGCAGAAGCCAAGGGCTCCAGGCAGGCAGGGGCTGGGGATGCAGGGAATGGGCTCCCAGTGATGCTAGTCTGGGTAACGAGGTCAGTGCCGAAAGAGAGGAGTGGCTGGCAAGGATCCACTCAAGAGCTCAAATCTCAGTCCAGGAGGATGTGCCTAGCGGGTAGTCCAAGGGCCCTACCCGAGTCCTAATATTCTTGGCTCGGCCGGCGTAGGTCAGGGTATTCCGGGACTCCTCAAAGGCAGTGCTAGCTGGACTGATGTGGGCGATCATCACGGTGCGGCTGTTCCCCCCTAGTGAGTCCTGGGGGGGGGAGGGGACAGGGATGTGGCTAGCTGAATGCATGAACACACATGAATGCATGCACACGCACATGCACACGCACACACACATGCACACACGTACACATGCACACTCACACACACGCACAGGCACACACGCACACACACACACACAAATGCATGCACGCACACATGCATTCTCACACACACACACACACACACACACACACACACAGAGGCACATAGGCACCCACACATGCACACAGTGGTAGTCATTTTCAATTCTCCCCACTCCCCTAGCTGGTGGGTGCAGTCCTCATAGCAGGCTGACGAAGGCCTTCATAAGCCACAGGTCTCTGCTGGGAACTTATTTCCAGCACTTACAAAGTTTAAGCCTGTAGGGAAATTCTTTGACCTGTCCGTGCCTCAGTTTCCTCATCTGGAAAAGTAACCCTCCTAAGTCACGAAGCCACTGGGAAGGCTTCGGCGCTGGTGGGGAGAAGCCCTCGAACCCAGCAAAGAGTGGGCACTTGTTGACGCCATGTCAATCTCTGAAGGTCAAGAGCGGCCCAGCCCTGAGTAAGTGACCCCTCAAAGAGCTCCGCGGGCCATAACACTGACCGCCATCACCAAAGTACCCAGATCTCAGTGACTCTTGGTTCTGCTTGGCTCACAGCTCTGGAAGGACCGGTCCTGGCACAGCTCCTGTTCGTTTCCTCTCCCTGTGCTTCGCTTACAGTTGCCAGGAAAACAGAGCACATCTGCTTGAGTCAACTTCCAGATAAGCGGGGAACGGACTGTTTCAGCATAAGGGTGGGTCAAATGTTGCACGGGGCATACTGCTACAGAAGAAACTTGGCTGTGCATCCGACGTGCAAGTGGGGGCTCACTCTGCTGTCTCTATATAGCCTGGCCAAGCCCACTCCTGATGCCAGGGCCCGGGCCCAGCTTGCCCTGATACCTTCAGGAGCCGGGTGAGCTTGCTGTCCCGGTAGTTGACGTACTTGTTACCACCCCTGTCGCTCAGCGCGTTGATGCAGTTGCCCAGAGCCAGCAGGGAGCGGTTGATGTGGGCCCCCTCCTTCATGCGCTGCCCCCGGTTCTGTGTCTGGGGAGCAGGTGGGGGATATGACTGTAGGCTGGGATAGCCTACCCAAGCCTCATTCAGCCACCCAGCAACACCCGAGTGATCCTGGTTATAGACCGTGGCCTCTCATCTGAGGTCCCCGAAGGTACAGATGACATGGCACAGAAAGGGGGTTTTTGCTCTGCCCTCTCCCCATTCTCTCCTCCATAAGTATCCTTCAAGATGTCAGGCCCATTGCTCAGCTCCTCACTCTGGGACATCCTTGAGACATCCTCCCTTCCCAAATGTCCCATCCAGCTAGCCTCTCCCTGAGGTCCCTCCTCCCCTGAAAGCTGGCATCCCCTGGAGGACCACCACCACGGCCTCTGATTGCTTCCCTCTGGGAAGTTCTCCCTCCACCGCTCCCGTGGAGCAGGCCTCACCTGGGAGGCGCGCTCGGAGCCGGCCAGGTCAATCATGAACAGGCGGCCCTGCCGCACCTCCTGTAGGATGTTCTTGACCCGGTTGCGCTGGCGCACCGCCACCTGGAGCACGGCGTGGGAGCGGGAGGATGTCTGATTGGCGGCTGTGGGCTCCTGTGTCCTCTGCCGGTTCCCCTTCATCAGCAGCTGCATGATCTGCGTAAGAGAGATGGGGGTGACTGTCCGGGCCCTTGCAGAGAGGAGCCTGGGCTTGGTGGGGAGAGCTCTAGCATATCAGCTTCCTGGGGGTGGGCTAAGGGGCCTGGGGAGGTTCTCTCTGGGCAGGTCTCTGTGTAAATGGAGAGGCTGTGTAGCCTGGCTATTTACTAGGATGAGTATGTTTAGGGCATGATGGGAGCTATGACTTCTCTTGCCACCACTCAGGGTATCTCTGTTCCAGTGGCCCCTGGCTTTGTTTGGTTCCTTGTCCCTTCAGAGTGATTGTCCTGCCCACACAGTCCCTGGCCAGTTGCCAGAGACTTGCCTCCTTGGCATTGATGGTGGAGACTTCGGTGATCCCAGCCACCTGGATCACCCCTTTGGAGTCCTCCCTCAGCTCCAGGTACCCCAGGGCTGGGTTCAGCAGGTCCCGGATCATCTCGTTGTAGATCTGATGGGACAGTAAGAAACGGGGAGAGGAATGAAGGACGAGAGGTCCAGACCTGGAGCAATCCGGCAATCCCCTCCCTCCCACAAAAGGAAGAACCGCACGTGTCTGTTCGCTGGACCCCAGGTCCAGTGAGAGAAGTCCTAACAGGGGGATGCATTTCCTTTCCATGATGGCAAGAGGCTTCAGAATCACCAGGGGTTCCCTCTGCAGAGAGGCTAGCCCTCGGCTGGATACATGGACCTGATCTGTGCAGGACCCCTGGCCAGATCGGGGAGCTCGGCTTGTTGTTAGGCAACCTTCAGGCTACTTCTCTTAGGTGTCCCCCCCCATCCCCCATCAAGGCAAGCCCAGCTGGCTGAGACAACACCTGCTGGCAGGTCCCCTCACTACTCCTGAGCTGTTACCCTGGAGATAATCAGCTCCCAGAGAAGCCAGATGGAGACTGGCCTGCTGGCTGAGATAACCCCCACCGACGCCCACACACCGACTTCTGTGACCACCTCTCAACCTGTGACGTTCTGAATTTGGGAAAATGTTTGCTTAAGGAATGCGCTCCAAGGATTAGGACCGGGTGAGCTTTCTAGGATGATAGTCAATTGCCCAGTCTACTGTGAAGTTGAAGTGCAATACCACATTAGAGCCACAAGGTTCCAAGTTGGAATCTCCTGTCATCACTGGGTACCACTAAGGTAGCTGCCAAATTTCTGTGTCTTGATTTTTTTTTTTTTTCTTTGAGACATGGTTTCTCTGTATAGCTCTGGTTGTCCCGGAACTTACTCTGTAGACCAGTCTGGCCTTGAACTCAGAGACCTGCCTGCCTCTGCCTCTGCCCTGCCCCCTGAGTGCTGGGAGTAAAAGTGCATGCCACTGTGCCTGGCTCTGGAGTCTCAGTTTTATCAAGTGGGGGCCAATGCTATTCATGTGGAGTGGGGGGCAGCCAGGCTGAGCACCCCGGACACTGCCAGTGACTGGCTGTAGGGAGGTGGACCAGCCTATCTTAGGTGCCTCCTATCCAAGCCTGGTGAGGACTCACCTCCAGGTAGGACATGGACACCTCATATTCCATGTCATTGCTGCTCTCCTCGATGGCTCGGAACAGGTCATTGAGGGTCCGAACATAGATGCCCGGTTCGTGGTCAGTGCCCAGCATGGTGTAGGTCTTCCCACAGCCTGGATAGGACAGGCTGGTGGTGAGCAGGGCAGGGGCCAGGGGAGAAGCCTTACTGGGGAAGGTGTTCCTGGCAGCCCTGAGATGTCCTTGAGGCTGTACTCTCCCAGATAGCTGAGGAATGGGGTCTTTTCGGGGGAAGGGTCCTGGGTGAGGCAAGGTTTGGATCATTCCGGTCCTCCCATTGCTGACCCTACCGAAGCCAGGCTGGGTCTCTGATGAAGCATGAGGGACTTGGTTCTCAGGGGAGACAATAAGGGTGTGGCAGTCCTAGTCTATGTCTGGGTTTTCCCCTCACCTGTAGGACCATAGGCAAACACAGTGGCATTGTACCCTGAGATGACACCCTCGATGAGGCTCTTGGTGGTGGCCTGATATACCATCTCCTGCAGGGAAGAAGGGACTTGTCAGAGGCCTGAGACACAGACAGGACAAAGCACTGGTGCCTCCAGGCAGGTCCTGGCCCCTGGATAGGTAAAGTGTCTGTCTCTGGAACCCCAACCCAGAGGTAAGAAAGGGTGGGAAGTGGAGGAAGGGAGTCTCTGTTTACACCTCTCAGTGGGGGCACCAGCCTGCAAGAGGGCTCTCAGGACACCTGAGAAGCTTCCTCTACAGCTGGCGCTCACAGCCCACCCCTGCTCTGAGGGTGCAGAGTCAGCTTCTGGAAGCATCTGAGCATCCAGCAGATGGGCAAGAGGGGATCCCTAGGAAGGTGTCAACTTTCTCGACTCCCCTCTGCCTGTGCACCCCCCCCAAAACACCAGGTGGCCTTCACAGTTCTTTCCCAGCCCATATAGGCCAGCTGTGGAATGTCTCCTGTGGCTGCTCTATGAAAGGTGGTACGTGAGTGCTAACCAGCTGTGTTTCTGAAGAGGGCTAGGTGATGCAGCATGTGGTGTCAGGCCATGCAAGTGGCCAGAGGCCACTCAGGTGCCTGTAGACTTTCCCAAATGGGCAATGTTCCAGAAAGCAGATGCTTGGGCAAACGTTAGAGAAAAGGGGACCAGAGTCCCATTGAAAATTCTTCCTGAGCCGGGCAAAGTGAACAGAGGGCCTTTTGTGTGTCTCCAACTCATGTTCTCCCTCACCTGGGTGGCAGTGAAGTCAAAGGCCACGTCGAATAGGTATGACTTCTCCCGGGACCTGTGTGCCCTCAGGATGTCATCGGGGTCCTCCATTGGGTCCATGAGAACCACCATCTGCAAAGGTCCCCGAGGGGGGAGACCACAGTCACTTGGAGTTCCCGCAACCTGCAGACCTCTCCCTGCACTATCTACTCTCTGGACCTCGGGTCTGGGCGCTTGGGAGACAGAGCCTCTCTGATGATGAGGGACTGTCCCCCAAAGATGGCACCATTCCAAGGCAGTGGAGGACCCTGTGTGTGCAATGTGGAAGCATGGCATCTACAGTGAACCCTGGATGCAAGGCCCCTTCCCCTAACCGCAGTACCTCTCCCCATGCTGTCTTTACTGGAGGAGGAACCCCAACACCGCTGGCTGTCATAACACATGTTGACAAGATCCATTTTGCCCACCGACCTCTATCCCCACCACAGCCTGGCTTCATCCCATCTCAGTACCAGTAAAGCATGTGCTCCCACCTGACAGATGAGGAATTTAGCATCCAAGGATACTTGACAGGCTACACACTAGCTTGTGGAGGACCAGAGCCCAGAACCTCGGTTCAAAACCCGAAGACTCTTAACTGCAATCTCTGTAGCCCTGTGGCCCTTGGGACCCTGTAGCTGCCAGACCACTGTAGAACAAGGTAGGCAAAGAGCTGCTGACTGCTAAGTAACGTGTGTGAAGAAAGCAGGTGGGCCTGGGTTCCTCCTATGTGAACTTGAAGTAACTGCAACCTCTACCAGACCTGGGGTTAAAAAGAGAGACTGCAGGGCCCTAGTCTGGCATTCCACCCCTGCAGGGTGGGGGCGGCTGTACTCTGTGCATGTGTGTATGCACGTGCATTAAGGTGTGGAGTGGATGGCTGGGTCCCTCCCCTGTTCTAAGAACAATCTGAGCCCACCCCACTCTGTCCAGGTCCCAGTGTGCCCGTGCTTGGCCAAGGGTTACGAGCAGATGATCAGGAACACAGAGCAAGCGGCTGGGGTTCCTGGTCTAGGGTATGGCTTTGAGAAAGGGAACAAGAGAAAACACTCGGGTGCTCTTGGTGGGTGTAGGGTCTGGATTTCAGGAGAGGACAAAGAGAGTAGACACAGACGGACATTAGGGACACACTCTGAATCCTAGCCCGGGCTCTCATTACCGGCATGGGGACCTGCCCGAGCCTCAGTCCCCTCCGCAGTGGAGGAAATGGTGTTGTAATCTCCTTCAGGGCTGTGCAGAGCCCAAGAGACAACGTGTGTGATACATGCTGAGTCTCAGTGATCCTCCTTCAAGGAGCCATGAAAAGAGAGCGTGGAGGCAAGGGAGGGGACGTCTCTAACTGCCCTAACCCCAGACTCTGCTGTGGTAAAGATGAGACAAAGAGGGGACAGGCCCAGAGTGGCAACATCGCACGATATAGGTGCCCCTGAGAGGTGCCTGGCACCCGGAGTGCCGGGCATGGTTCCCTAGACACCAGGCTCTGCCAGACAGCCAGGGGAAATAAGCCGTCCCATGATCCTTATCTAATGAGATGGGGCTGCCCCCAGGGGCCAGATGGCGGCCTTAGAGCCCATCCTCTACCAGGGAGGAGAGGGGCAGGAGGGCAGAGCGGGACCTTCACCCCCAGTATACACCGCCATTCACTCCTGGCGCACACTAGCGTTCCATCTGAGGAACACTAGCTAGCACTGTTTTTTGTTTTGCTCTGTTGTTTTTCTTTCAAGGCAGGGTCTTGCTCTGTAGCCCTGCTAACCTTGAGCTAAGGATAATCCTCCTGCCTCAGCCTCAGTCTGGGATTCCAGACATGTACCGCTACAGCCGATACCAGATCCTTCCTGAGCCCTTCAGTGGGGATTTCTCATTCTCACTCTCAGACAAGGAGGTCGAAGCCCAGCGTCTCACTGCTTGGAAACGGCAGAGCCAGAGTTGGGGATGCTGGCCACTTGACTCTCAGCCTGGTACCTGCTCATCCCCTGAACCTTCCCTCACCTGGCCCCTCTGCTTTCGCAGGGGCTTATGGGTGCCTAAGCAGTTTTCATGGTCTGAGTAGTCTCTCCACACCCCATCCACCACTGCTCGCATCAGCCCTGGGTGCTCATTCAGCCTTAGGAAATACGACGCTGTACATGGAGGTAAACTGAGTCCTCATGGAGGGCCAAACGGGAAGGTGATTGGCTGTTACAGGGTAATTAGGAGAAGTCAGGGACAGTACCCGTGCCCTCACCCCACCCCTCTCAGGTACCAGGAGGAGAACCAGGGCTTGGGACCGTTCCAAAGGCCCTGTGAATGGGCCAGGCGTGGAGAGTCATCCTGAGGAAGCAGAGGTGGGTGGAGAGAGGGAAGGCGAGGCTGTAGGAGACCAGCCTACGTGCTCAACTGACCTTGGGAGCTTAGGAGGCCTCAGTGGGTCCCTCTGAGTCCCCTAGTCAGGCTTGAAGATTTAGGAGGACAAGGGCCTTGGGATTCCCAGCAGACTCCTCTCCACATTCCATGTCTGTCCTGGGATGAACGCTGTTCCTTCTCCCGCCGGATAGACACCTGGAGCAGCCCTGTACCCGGGCTCCCTATATCCACCTGGCCTCGGATAGCTGTAGGGCCCCTACTGTGGTTCTCCAGGGGAAAGAGGACTCCAAGAGTCCCCAGGTAGTGAAAGTCTCTGCCAGTCGGATGGGGCTCCAGGTGAGCCAGCTAGCGGGAAGGGTCTCAGACAGGCTGGGTGGTGTCTTTGGGCAGGGAAAGGCCACCAACTCTGGTCCCTTCCAGGTGGCCAATGGCTAGCAGCCACTGTGATCTCAGTGCAGAATGACTAGGCCTACACTGTTCCCTAGGGACCCCCCTATCCCCAGCCACCGGCCCCTCCTTAGGGCATCAGCCCTAAAGCCCTCCAAGTTTGGTTCCTATCCCAGGCTATCAGCAGCCTGAGCTCTGCTCAGATTTCAGGCCCAGATGAAGATTAAACCTCACTGTGGGGGCCTTGGCATGGGTCCCCGAGGGCCGCAACAGGAACAGGGCCAGCTATAACAACTCTCTTTTTGAGTACTGGGGCCTCTGTGGGCATGGAGCCTCAGAAGGCTTTGGAGAGGGCAGGAGTAGACAGAATGTAGTATCACCTACCCTAACAGATGGTCTTTATTTGACTTCCAGGCATTGCCAAGCTCACCTGGACATCTGGTTTCTCTGATGTCCGAATGCTCCTGCATCATCAGAGCTCTGTCATCCCACCTGCCAGCGGCCTCCTTAATGAGGGCTTTGTCTGAGCTCCATCTGTCAGGACCCCATCCCCCTCACCATGTCCCAGATATCACACTTGTTCCTGGCCACCATGGCACACAATGGAACCCTTGTGCCCCTCGACCAGGTGAACCAGAGCTGAGCCAGTAAGGACCGGGCAGGGAGCCTGGGCTGTCCAGGAGACTGGCTCAAGTGTTCAGGCCAGCCCAACTCATTGTGAAGCACCTACCATGTGCCCCAAACATGGGAAAGGCCTTGGGAAATAGAGAAATGAGGCCTGGTGCCCTACCTTCTAACAGTCTCAGATTCATAACCAGAAGAAAGCCCCAAAGCCAGCCCTGCCAGGACAGGAAGGCAGCCTGGAAGAAATGGAATTGGCATTGTATCTTCAAGGATGAGCAGGAGGCAGCCAAGAGGGGTAGAGGTAGAAGAAGAACATTCTAGAGATGCACATGAGCAAGACCAAGAAGTGATACCGGACATGGCCTGTGGTTCTCAGTTCAGATCTTTGAGTTCTCTCGGGAGAAATGCAGCTTGGAAAGAAAGCCTGGCATTTCTTTCGCCTTTGGCCCTCCCTGATCGATCTCCTCACAGTGGAGACCAAGGACCTGCTGTGAGCCTGCAATGGCCCTTGCTTTGGAACCCTCTGAATGTCACCCTGGCTGGTATGCAACATACGTATGCCCAAAGACATTTGCTGAATAAGGCTGTCTTTGGGGACAGTTTGGGATGTTCCAGGCACCACACTAAAGGCTTGTTCTCATATCCCGTGGCTTGATTCATTCATCCCTTTCCTCCCCACCCCCTTCCCCCCACCTCTCTCTTCCTTTTGAGACAGAGTCTCTCCATGTAGTCCTCACTGTTCTGGAACTCACTATGTAGACCAGGATGGCTTCAAACTCAGAGATCCACCTGCCTCTTCCTCCGAAGCGCTGGGATTAAAGGCGTGTACCACCGTGCTGGGCTGGCGCCTCATTTTATGTGCTTTGCTTTTTTGTGTTTTTTTTAAAGACAGACTCTCATTTAGCCCAGGCTGGGCTTCCTATGTAGCTGAAGATGACCTTCATTTCCAAGTGCCGAGATTACAGGAGTGTGATTAAATTACCTAATTTAATATAGTGCTGGGGGTCAAAATGAGGGAGGGTTCCATGCATGCTACATAAACACTCTACCAACTAAGCCACATCTCCAGCATGGCACAAATAGTGCTGTCTTAAGGGCCCACCTTTTTCTTACTATGACCTCATCCTCATTTGAGTAACTACAGCTCACATTCTTTTCTCCTGGATTTGCAGCTAGCATGGGTATGTTTTTTTGTTTTTTTTTAAAGTCCTTGTTTAAGGCCCCACGGTTATGACTTCAATATATGAACTTGGGGTAGAGACGGGTGATACAATTAAAACCCTAACAGGTAGGCATTTGCCCCAGGCAGCTCTCTGCCCATCACTCACTGAGAGCAGCAGGGATGGGTGGGTTGATGGTGAGGAGGCTGGGTCCTAGAACCAAACCACGTGGGATCTAACCCAACATGCACTGCCCTAAGAGGACAGTTTTATCTAGTCTGAGTCTCCGCCACAGCACGGCTACGATAAATCCCTAATCACAAGGTGCCAGATAGCCAAACCTGGTGGTTCATGCCTGTAATCCACGCAGGAGGCAGAAGCGGGAAGATCACAGCAAGTTCAAATCCAGCCTGACCTACATGATGAGTTTCAGGCTATCCAAGGCTACAAAGGGAGAACCTGACTTAAGCAAACAAACAACAAAACCACAGCTCTGCATAGAAGGTGATATGGAGAGACAGAGAGAACACAGCCATGTCTGACCTCACCAGGGGGATCTGCACAGACCTCTCTGCACAGCCTTCTGGCCACCGAGCCTGTGAGACAATAAATTGTCATTGAAGACACATAGCCACACATATTTCATTTAGACATGTGTACTACCCAAGGCATGGTCCCCAAGGCAGCTCCTCTGCCTCAGAGAAGTGGGTGTGGCCACAACCCAAGGTAGACACAACACAGCCACCAAGGATTCTCGTGCCCATGGCCAGGAGACTTCATTGAAGTCATCGGTGGAAGATGGTAAGAGAGGAAAGGCAGGCAGCTCATCAGTCATCTCCTTCCCTATCTGTGAACTCTGCAGAACGCACCCAAGTAGCTCCCTCCAGGCTGGGCTGCCCTGCAGCCTTTGGGCCTAACTCAGCAGAACGGACTTCCTTTCCTGGGTCTTTACTCTGGCCAGGCTCTTAAGCCAATGCTGATGTGATCAGGAGGTGTAGAGCCACCCAGAACCCTGAACTCCTGCAAAGAAGTAGGGCCTTAACCTGGGAAGAGGGTGTCTTATCCCTGAGAGGTGTCCGGAAGGGACAGGCTTGCTCCCAGTCTCTCCTGAGTGAGAGACGCTTCGCACAGAACCCTTTAGATATTGCTCCTGATGGACTGTGGGTGCCTTGATCAATACTTCAGCTTTTGCGAGGTTCCTCTGGCCTACTGGCGGGGGCGATACCTAGGTTGGTGTCTTACCACTGATCATTCTTCATTGTGACTGTCATATGTGTGGCGAGCAGACCCCCCTGGCCCCTACCCACTAGGTGCTGGGAGCCATCTTCCTCCAGCTTTGACTCTGCCATATGTCTCCTTGAGGACAAAACTGCCCCAGTATGAAACGCAACAGCCCACACTCCTTTAAGCCTGGTGGTGAAGATCCCTAAGGAAGGTGGGACCTCAAATGGGGATCAGAGACAATGGGTCATACGACCTGGTGCCAAAAATATCACTTTTGTGGGGGCCATGGATCCGGCTCATTTGACAGGGCTGAAGCCATGACACAAGAAGTCACACTGATACCCCATCTGACTCAGGAAGCCTCAGGCTGCCTCTGGCTTCACCCTCAGTCCAGGAAGCCAGGACTGTGAGCCTGGCTCACAGTTGACAGGTGGAAGGGCTTCATTCTGAGGAGACACTGATGCCAGGATAGCAGAGCCCACTGAGCTCGTAAGGCCACCAAGGCCCAGCCAGCTGCCTAGGGTACAGCTAACAGCTGGCTGAGGTCCCCAGTCAGGGCCTCTTTCTGGAGATAGGACACCAAAGCTCCCGACGTGGGAGGCATGATTAGGCATGATTAGAAGGTAGTCTAGTGTGGTGTCTCTCAAGGGGTCTGCTGATGCCTTTTTCACAGAACCCCAAGGAATGCTGCCTATAAACCACAGCTTTCCCAGGCATCACCCAGAATCACGTAAAATCTCTGGAGAGGTAGGCCCCCGAATCTGCATTAACAAGCACCCTCTCCTAGTACCCACCCAACTGCTAACTGTAGGGATCCTTGCATACTTTAGCATTATGTACAATAACCAAAGAGTCGGACACAACTAAAATACCCATCAACTGCTGAACGGGTCAACAAGTTGTGGTATGTCTATACTCCAAAATATTATTTGGTCGTGAAAAAGAATGGTGTCTGATACAAGCTGTGATGTGAACTTTGGAAACATTATATTAAGGAAACGAAGCCAGACATGATGGACCTCAGAGAGTGTGATCCATTCACACAGACGCACAGTGGGATACACATTGAGAGAAAGCAGATTGGTGGTTGCCTGGGGCTGAGGAAGTTGGGGATACAGTCACGCTTGCACTTTCCCCTGGTCTTTTCCCACTATGCTCAGCTCTTGGGGAACAACAGGGCCCTAGGAGCCTCTCCATGGCTGGGATAGGGAGCCTCACACCCCGTTGTGTCCCAGGCAGCAAGCAGGAGACTGACTTCAGCCACCCGCCCCTCTGGTATCTGTTACCTGATCCTGCATTTGTTTTTCACAATGGTCTCCTTGCTGCATCTATAATCCTCTCCATAGCTCTTGGGGTAGGTGAGACAGGTGCTCACCCTCCAGTCCTCCGACAGGAAACAGAGGCCCAGTGGGGGTCATTGGCAGCCTCAGACACTCAGGTGCGGAGTGACAGGAGGACTGGGTCCCGGGCTCCACCCTTGTAGCCTTTTTGGCCATGTCACCGTCCTGCCTGGTACTTTGCCCCCCCCCCCAGTACCCCCACCCCGTTCTGGCTCCTCTGCTGGCCTCCTGGAGAGCCTTTGTGTGGCTCCATAGGACCCCAGAATCAGACAGTTGGACAAGTGCTAATTATGGGATTATACACATCACTGGTTGACTTAAATCCTTCAGGTAAACACAGCCTGGGAAGCTGGGAGGAGGCTTTGGGAAGGGTGGGTGAGAGGAGAAGGTGACCCTTTGTCCTGAGTCCCACCCTCACCCCTACCTAGGATACTTTCCAGGCCCTCTCTGCTTTCTTGGCCTCCTTGAGGGGTCTGGCTTCAGGATCCATCCAGCTGCTGTTAAGGCCGGAGATCCTACCACACTCATCCAGGTGGGCACCCACTGGGAGGCAGCCACAGGGGACTGTAGAACTCTAGTGTAGAAAGTACACACAGCAGGCAAGGGATCACTTAACCCTTGGGCCATAAGCCACCCCACAGTTCACCTTTTGAGAGAAGTAAGTCTCGTGTCCCGTTTCTTGGGGCAGGTGCCATGTTTAAGCATTACACACGGACCCTCTGATAAAGACCCTTCTAACAGAGGCATGGAGATCACTGTCCTGAACTGAACCAGGGCTCTGTGATCCCGGACCCTGGAAGCCACCAGAACCCTTGACAAACCCAAGACCCGCTTCAACTTTCTCAGAATCCAGACACACATTGGTGCGTGCTCTCTCTCTCTCTCTCTCTCTCTCTCTCTCTCTCTCTCACACACACACACACACACACACACATTCTTTCTTTTTAATTTTTGATGAGGCAGGGTCCCATCACGTACCCCAGTCTGGGCTCACACTAGGCAAGGGTGACCATGAACTTCTGATCCTCCTGCCTCTACCTCTTAAGTGCCAGGATTACAGGTGTGTGCCACCATGTCCAGTTTCCATGGTGATGGGGATTGAATCCAGGGCTTTGCACATGTGAGGCAAGCACTCTAACAACTAAGCTACAGCCCTGGACTTACACTAGACTCTTGATGCTCAGGAACTTTTTGCCTGTTGGCATGCCCTCTTCTGTAAGCCCTCATTGCTAAGGCTACCAGGCTCCAGATGTCCGCAGGAGGATGATTCTCAGTCCTAAGACCGGCTCAGGACCCCGCAGACTGGCTGAAGACAGTGAGTCCCCGCCACCTCTCCCCTTTTAGGACCTACTGACAGGTGGGCTATGGCAGTACCTGTATCTGTATCTGTCCATGACCAAAGGGCTAGCTGAGGTCCCGGGAAGGGCTCCGGGCTGATCTGATAGCCTCGGATTACCTTTCTTTGAGATGACACTCGCAGAGGAACCCACTCAGCTCTGAGACAAGATCAGAAACAAGAGACAGGACCTACCACCCAAAGCCCTAGGGAGTTAGTTGACTTGTTGAGCCCCCTCAGAGGGGCCAGGACACAGAGGTCGTGACAGCTGTAGCCCCAGGGAGCGATGGATAGCAGGTGACCTCCCTACCTGACCTCTTCTTCAGGAGGGGCAGGGCACTGTGCTGACCGCATGGGCCCAGCCATATTGCCATTACCATATTATTCTGGGCTAGCTCACCAGCTCAGCCCACTGCTCAGCCTACCACTCAGCCATCATGCCCCGCGACTTCAGAGAGAAGAGAGAGGCAACTGGCCTGACTGAGCTACAGCCCTGAGTCTTCCTCTGGGACAGCCATCCCTGAAGAGAGACAGATGGACAGCGGGGTTCTGGGAGAGGGGCAGGGCCGGGGCTGATTAGAACGGGAGGCAATGAAGTATCTCCTCATGTTGGTTCTTGCATGCCTATGTCTTAAACACCTGGTTGCCAGGGCCTATGTGCCAAGAGACAGCTTATTCAGGAGGTTGTCACCTTGGCCTTTGTTGTAGCCACTCCCAGGAAGCCATGAGAAGGGCTAGGCCAGGCTCTCCTGTACAAGCCCAGTTTTGAAGCCACTGGTGAGCTGAGGGCAGAGTGCGCAGGAGGCGGTGTGGAGAGCCCGGTACCCATAACGCTTAGACAGCACTCTCCGAGACTCTGCGGACAAAGGAGCAGCCTGTCGGGTTGGTTCAGCTCTGGCCTGGTGGGAGGTGTAGCCCACTGGGGCAGGCTTGAGCCAGGCTGGGCAGCCCTCCCTCTGCCCTCATAGACAGAAGGAGCCAGTGTCTGACAGGCGTGGGTACTTAGCAGGGACTGTTTCCATCATTTCATATTGATCAACCCCCAAGGTGGCCGGGAGCCAGGAGCAGCCGAGAGAGCCACCATTGTCCCGACCCGTGAACTTGATACCCTTGGAGGCAGATGAACAAACAGGGAGTAGCCTTGTCTAGAAGGAGGGTGCTCCTCCCAAATGCTTCGGCTCTTCTAGCGGGCCCCTCTCGGCAGCCAACACAGAGGCTCTGGGGACTCTTCTCTTCAGACAACTAGAGCTGACATCTATGGAGCTCTTCCTGTGCCCCAGGCTCTGGGCAGGCACAAGTAAAAACCTTCCAAAGTAGTCCTTTTGTGAGACTGGAAAGATGGCACAGCTGGTGAAGCTTCTCACTGCCAAGTTTGGTTGTCTGAGTTTGATCCCAGAGAGACACCCGTGGGAGAAGAGAACCAACTCCCCAGAACTGCCCTCTCACCCCCAAACGTGCATCATGACGTGCCCAACCCTAGACTAAAAATAAAAGTTTTTTTAAAACGTCTTATACCGATGCAGCTCAGTTGTAGAGTGTTTGCCTACTATGCACAGCACCTTGGGTTGATCCTCCGCATTTCATAATGGTGGCACACACCTATAATGTTAGCAAGTAAGAGGCAGGAATATCAGGTCAATCTCTGGCTACATAGTAAGTTCAAGGCCAGTCTGGGTTATAGGAGACCCTGTCTCAAACAAACAACAACATCAAAACCCACAAACCCACTGAAAAAGAAGACAGTGGAATGTCTTCCCCACTTAGAAATGAGGCTCCTACCCTGTCTACATACATTCTCTCTGATCCTGCTCATCATATGGGGTTCTTCAGACACCTCAATATTCCCCAAGGGCTTTGGGGAAAGGGGCAAAAGGAGGTAAATCATTTGGGACATCCTGAGCCCAGCCCAAAGGACCTGACCCAGGGACAGCATCTGCCCACAGCCTTTCTCAGCTCTGCAGCTTCCCCTCCACACCCTGGAGCCCACCCCACAGCGCAGCCACTGAGTCCTGGCACTCAGAACAGCCAGCAGCACAGCTCTGAAGCACAGGCAAGGGTCAGCATCAGGCAGTCACACCAAACCTGACCCTGCTGCCTCCACCATTGCGCCCAGGAACACTCTAGTACCGGAGCCTTGAAGTACCTACCTAAACAAACACCAAACAAGTATCTGGGCCATGTTGAAAAAGTTTGGTTTGGGCTCTCCCCGTGTCACCTCACCTCAAAGGCCCCTCACACAGCAAGTCCCTCTGGCTGCAATGTTTTTCTCTTGAGCTCTTCTTTGTAATGCACTCCAGTTCCAGTTACGACAGGGTCTCCATTTGAAGCCCAGGATAGCGTGGCACCCCTGATCTCCCTAATTCAGCCTCATGAGCGCTGGGATCACAGACGCGTGTCACCGTATCTGGGGATCGTAGCTATCTCTTCTCATTTTATTTACTTTTCTTTTCCCTTTTTCCTGTGTGCTTGTAGGTATGTTTGCACGCACATGAGGATGAGTTCACGTGTACCCGTGGAGGCCTACGTTGATGTTAAAAACCACCCTGAATTACTCTTCAACCTTCTCGATCGCTCTCCCACCGTGTACACCGAGGCGGGGGGGTCTCTCGTTCAAATCTACAGCTCACAGATTCGGCTTCTCTCCTCGCCCTGGGAGTTCCCTGTCTCTCTCTGCCTTCTAAGACTAGAGTTACAGGTGGGTCACCACAGCCACCAACATTTTGTAGCTTTTTATGCGGGGCCTGGGGATCCAAACTCCAGTCCTCATGCCAACAAGACAAGTGTCTTAACCACTGATTGTTACCCCAGCCTTCTATCAAGGGAGCCTAGGCCTGGTACCCCTCACTCACTCTCCTAGAAACAGGATCTTTTCTTTCTGGCCCTCCTAGGCTGCAGATTCTCATTTGTTTTAATTCTTCGAGCAATGCCTTGTCTTCTCTCTCCACATAAACTTCAGCCACAGAGGGAAGGCAGGGCTTTTCATATTGGGCTATTTTTTTCTAGTCCCTACCACCGTTCCCAGCATGCTGCAGGTTCCTTACGAATAACTGCTGCTTCATCTGTCTTCCCTCATCATGGTGACACGAAGGCCAAGAGAGGTAGACAGTCAAGGACTTTGCCAAACTTGTGTGTTCTAGAGGTGTGCTTCTGCTAGGCCATCTAAACATGGGCTCTGTGGCCAGCAGGCTTAACAGATGGGACCAAGGCTTAACACCATGGGCAGCAAGATACGTTTTATGGTCTGGGCTCATCCAGGATCCGAAAGCTCTCAGCTTTCCTTGGGTTATCCAGGAAGGCTTCCTGGGAGAAGAAAGCTTCTTGGTGACGCTGTGGATAGCCCACCCAGGGGTTGTTGTGGTGAGACACAGAGCTCTTGCCCAGCCAGGTGTGCCAAGCAAGCCGAACAGGCCCCTGCAGCTCCTGGCTGTAGCCCCCAGTACCTGCTCATCCACCTTGTGAGCGATGAGGGTGGCTCCCTCCTCCAACTCAGCCACGCTGATGGGCCGGACCCTAAGTGCCACCTGGGAGGAAGATCAGAGCCGTGGGTTAGGAGGACCACACTTGGCCATAGAGGGAGGGCTGAGAGGGTCTTAGAATTCCTTCCTCAACATCCCTGTGTTTGCCAGCGCCCAGCCATCTCAGGCTCCTTAATCCTGAAGACAACTCTGTGAGCCTAGGGTATTGCCTAAGCCACAGAGTGTCAGGTCTATAGGGTGTCTGGCTGAGTCGGAGTCTATGTCTCTCTGCAAACGCCTGTACCTCAGGGAGCGCCCCAGGGGGAAAACTGTCTACACAGGCTGCATCAGTCACATGCCCACCTGTGATTATTAAACACCTGTCACTCCCTTGGGCTTAAATCTGGAGGCTTGGGGACCAGAGCATCTGTCTGCATCTGTGAGCGAGGTGCTGCAGGAAGGGTGGTAGGCTCTGACAGGAATGTCCTGGAAATTAGGTGGGACAGAGCACTTCTTCTCGTCTTCCTAACAACCTGTGGCCACGTTGTGGCAATCCCCGGAGAGTGAGACCGAGGGTTTCTGTTCTTTATTGCCTGGCTAGTAAGAGATGGTGGGTCTTCTTCCCTTTATACGTGTGTCTCCCAAAAGTACAGAGTCGGGGAGTGAGGGGATTTTCTTCTGCTGAACAAAGGGAGGCTCCTGCTGGATACCGGGTGGACCTAAAGGGTCTTGAGTTCATTTCGTTTGCACAGCCTGTCCGATCGCCTCTATTGGCCTCCTGGCTGGATCTCCTTGGGGAAGGGAGGGCCTTAGTCCCTGCCCCAGACATGGTGAGCATGCTGCAGCAAACCCTTTCAAAGAGGACACTCTCACTGCCAGAGAAGGTGCCATAGAGTCTGGGGCTGTCCCTTGGGGTTGGGTCCAAGCTTTCCTTTGAAGAAGCGGGTGCCCTACATAGAGGGGCATCGTCTGCTTCTGCAAGGGGCCCTTTCCCACAGACCAGAAGCTAGGGGCTGGGGAGAGGGCTGAAAGAGAGAGAGAGACCCCCTCCTATCCCCCAAACCGAGTAGTACCAAGGCTTCTCCTGTGGCTCCAGCCTCTACACCTACCCTACTCTTCCTCCCATGTCCTCATCCGTCCCAGGTCAGGAGAGCCGAGGACTATGATTTGGACAGAGCCTGGGTTACATACAGCCCATAACTAGCTACGCCAGAGTCGGTGCTGGCTCCCCCTGTTTCTGGAGCTTTTCTTTGTCTATCTGTGGTTCCAGGCCCCTTTAAAGCAAGACCTGGCTGGGTTTTAAGCCCTCTGGTTTATGAGAGGCTCCCAGCTTCCTTCTCAGGAAATAGCTCAGGTCTCTTCTGGGTCTTGACTTCTGAGTTTTGGCCCAAAGAAAATTGAGTTTGGGGGGGAAGGAAATGAGATGCTAACCTCCTAGTCTCAGGAGACCACCATAACTTCTCACCACCTATTCTCTAGAACTTGGGCAAAGTTGTTCTGCACAGTCCCAGACACCCTGTCTCTCGTGTGTCCTCTTAGTGGACACTATGATTTAGTCCGTCGGGTCCCAGGATTGGTGGAGGGAGACCACAAAGGAGCTTGATAGAGGGTCTCACCATGAGTTGCTGGTCCTTTGAGTCACCGCTGTCCTTCATGATTGCGGCAGGTGGAGAGCCTCAGGCTGCGACAGCTGGCATGGCCAAAACGCACCTCCGCCGCGGTGGTCACCTCCTCGGGTGGCTCTTCCGCCTCCGCTGCCTGACAACCCGAAACCAACAACTCGCCTGCCGCCGGGGCGCTGACCAGGAGGGCGGGGCCGGGAGGGCGCGATCGGCTCCGCCCCACCCCCCTGTGCTCGCTCCGCCCCCTGAGCTCCTCCCCCTGAACCTGGAGGAGCGGGCCGCCTCCACCCAGGACGCCCCCTGGGCTTGCGCTGCTACTGCAGCTACTGCTGCTGTGGCTCTGTCGGTTCGGGTGGCCCCTGGCCTGAGCGTCCGGCCGTCCTCCCGGTCCTGCGGCGTCCGTTTGGTGGCTCCTCTGCACCCACCCGCGCCCAGGCTCGCGGCCCCTGGCTGTGTCCTCTGCGCTCCCGCCACCCGCCTGGCACGCGACTCGCTGGGCAGACGCACCCCAGCCCCTGAGGCCAGGATCATCTACTGCCTGCATGACTGTTGCTGGACGTCTCCAGGGCGTGCCGGGCAGCCTCGTGTTTCCATGAGCGAGGCGGGGCATCGTGACCGGGGAGGCCGGTGCCTAGGGTGTGGGTGGCTGCGCCCATTGTTCAGAGGCAGAGAGGATGAGAGAGGGCTGGTGGAGAGCTTCCCCGTGACACCTGGCTTAGAGAGGCGTGTGTTATGGACAAGTCCCCTTGGTGTTGGCTCACTAGCAAACCACGCCTGAGGCCTAAAACCAGAATCTGGGTCAAAATGGATGGACCCAGCCTGGCCGTCAGCATCGCTCAGGAGGGCTCACCTGTGGCCCCAGATTGCACTTGGCCTAGGTTAGCTATGAACATGGCCCAACACAAGATCATAAGCTTATTTAAAACATTCCGAGGGCCGGCTAGTTGGCTCATCCTGCAAGGGAGCTTGCTGTCAAACCTGACCACCCGAGTTCAACATCTGAGACCCACACGGTTGAAGGGCTAGAACTGACTCCCAAACATCTTCCTCTGCTCAGGAGTTAAGAGCACATGCTACTTTGGCAGAGGATCTGAGTTCAGTTCCCAACATTGACACTGGGCAGTTCACAACTGCCAGTAACTCTAGCACCAGCCAATGGATGCCTTTGGCCTCAGCAGGCAGCTCCCCCCACCCACACACACGGTTAAAAATAAGTCTTTTTTTTTTTTTTAATGACAAGTTCCTTGAATTTATTGTTTCTCTGTGTAGCCCAGGCTATCCTGGAACTCACTCTGTAGACCAGGATGGCCTCGGACTCAAGAGAACTGCCTGCCTCTGCTTTCCAAGTGCTGGAATTAAAGTGTTGCCACCACCCATTGCCCCCCCCCCAACACCCGGTGGGGGCAGAGTTTCTCGAAATTAAAAATAAACTGGATTGCACATTGTGAACTTTGATAGATGACATCACTTTGCAATGTCAAAAGGCCGGACAGGTGAAACAATAGATAAACAGTTGTGATCTCTGTGCTTGGTAACAGTAGCAACAATTACACACTCAGGGAGCAGAGTGGAAAGATTCCTGGCCTCACGAGGCCTGGCCAAAACAGGATTCTAGTCCCAGCTCTGCCTTCAACCTGCCTAGCCGCCAGGTTCTCCTGTCCCCTCCACCTGTCACCTGGATGGTGTTGGGACTCTTCCTGATTCTAGTGATCTCCCCTTTATGTCACCTGTTTTCCCTGAAGCTGAGCCCAGAACCGCTGCAAAGACCAGACAGGGAAACTCCATGGGGTTCGAATCCAGGGAAGAAGCTAGGAAAGTTAGCACCCACATCTCTAGGGGCTGTCTCAGACGCCTGGCATGCAGCCAGAGTCAGTGCACGATGTCAGCCTGTGCCGTGGGACTGGCTTCTCGGGCTTCCCCCAGGAACTTGTGTTGGGGAGAGTTATTAATAAACAGCAGCAGGAAGCAGCTGGCAGCCGTGGATTTGATAAATACATAAGCTAAACTAAGCTAAGCCTGAAAACCAAAGTCTCCTGCAGGAGCTCCCAGGTATGGCCTGATTCTCTGGCCCAGGCAGCCCCCAAGGCTGGCCAGTTTGCAGATGGCTGGTACTGGAAAGAGAATGGCCTGTGAGCTCAGAATGTTTCCTGCCTGTTCACTTTGCTTTGAGATGGGGATCGAGATTGTTAGTCAAGGCTAGCTTCAAATTCACAATCCTCCTGCCTCAGTCTCCCAACTGCTAAAATTACAGACATGTGCCACTACGTCCAACCTCGCTGGTATTTTAGACTCTTGAATTGACTCTTCGTATCAGAAGGTCTCTGGCCAATTGAGCTTTGGCTAGTTTCATTTTTCTTTGTTATTCCTTTACATAATAAGGCCCACCCAAGATGGCCCATCCTGACTGATGGAAAAAAAAAATAAACAGCGTTGGAGGGAGGTATGGTAGTGTGTACCTGTAATTACAGCAGTCGGGAAAGCTGAGGCAGGGGGATTGTGGTGATTTTGAGGCCAGCCTGGCCTATATAAAGAGACCCAGTCTCAAAACAAATCACTTCACAGATAGAGGGTCCCAGCTCATCTGACGTGGAGACTCACCTTGATGTCATGTCTGCTCTCAGACATTATCTTCTGCTTCACTCTGGGATTGTGTTTTTTTTATTTATTTATTTATTTATTTATTTATTTATTTATATGATAAAATTCTTGACAAAAGAAACTTAAGGGTTTACTTTGGTTCACAGTTGGGAGTACAGTTCAGCGTGGCAGTCCAGACAAGACGGCAGGAGCATAAGGCAGAAATGATGTCCACCGTGAGGAAGAGGAGGAGAAGGAAGAGGAGGAGGGGGAGGAGGAGAGGGGAGGTGATGGGGGACAAGAGGGAGGAGAAGAAGGAACGTGGTGTTTAGCTCACTTTCTCCTTCTTTGGTCCTGAACTCCAGCCCTTGGGGAATGGCGCTGTCCACACGCACGGTGGTCCCTTGCTGCTCTGTTAAACCTTCCTGGAAACACCCTCAGACTCAGAGGTGAGTTTCCATGCTGATTCTGATGCTAAACACATCTCACCTGTCACTACCCACCTCTTCCCCTCCAGTGGATGTGGATGTGGACGAAGCCACGGCAACACCTCGGTCTGTTTGTCCTGAGAGTCCTCAGGCTGGGGAGTGCTAGGAAGCTGCAGGTGTCAAGGGTCACTATAAGCCCACTTAAGCTCAGACTTTCTGCGTTCATTGAAATCTTCACCCACTTACTTACAAAGCCCGCCTTTGCTAATGGAAAGCCCCCGTTACTGATGTATGATTACATGTGCACACAAACAGACACGTGTGCAAATGTGCACAGAAATACGCTATACACCAACCTGGCTGCCCCACACTTCCTCTCAGGGGTCTCAGCTTGTCAGTTTCTCACAGAGAGAGCCTGACAGCTTCTCTCCACAGCCCTGAGAATCTAGGATACTTCCTCCAGACTTAGGGCGTAGCTCAGTTGGTAGAAAGCTTGCCTGGCATATACAAGGCCGTGGCTTCCAGCCCCAGCACGGCATAAGCAAACGTAGTGGCTGTAATTCTAGCACTGGGGAGGGTTAGGAGTTCAGTGCCATCCTCAGCTTCATACTGAGTTCAAGGCCAGCCTGGGCTACATGAGACCCTGTCTCAGAGCAAAACCAAACAAAATGTTACTTTGCCCAACTGTCTTTGCGTGCACTAGACTTCTCCCAGCATTGTGTGAGTTCCGGCTCTGGGATGGTGGACCCACACCTGTGTTTTTCGACATGAACCATAGCTGGGACCTGGTTCAGAGGTGAGTGGAGTCACTGTTAGCACCTGTGCTGGCTGGTCTTATGCCAACCTGACACATGAATTAGAGTTATCTGAAAGGATGGAATCTTGAGAAATACCTCCCTATTATCTGGCTGTAAGACATTTTCTTAATTAATGATTGATGGGGGAGGGACCAGTCCATTGTGGGTGGTGCCATCCCTGGGCTGGTGATCCTGGCTCCCATAAGAAGGAAGGCTGAGCAAGCCATGGGGAGCAAGCCGGTAAGCAGGCCTCCATGACCTCAGCATCAGCTCCTGCCTCTGGGTTCCTGTCCTGTTTGAGTTCCTGTCCTGACTTCCTTTAATGATAAACAGCAGTGTGGAAGTGTAAGCCAAATAAACCCCTTCCTCCTTAACTTGCTTCTTGGTCATGGTGTTTTGTCATAGTAATAGAAACCCTAAGAGAGAAACCCACTTGAGTTCATTCCTGCCCGGTCTGCAAACTCCCTGTTGTCCTTGGTTCCCAGCTCCGTCTCATCAGCTCATCAATAGACTCTAGTACTCAGAGGTGCTTATTCTTAGAAATGGGCATGACTACCTGACCTTGGGAGGTCATTAGCAGTCATCCCCTGCTTCAGCACTGTGGCCCAGGGAGCACTTTATTTAGTTAAAGATGAAGATGACAGGGCCTTTTCTCTGCGTCCTGCCCTGGAGCCTCAGCACGCAGTGGCCTCATGGAAGAAACGGAGGCAGCTTGTCCTGGTAGCCACAGGGCTGTAGTGGCTGCGGTCACAGTATCACAGGTTAAATGGCCTACGATGAGCACACAGGAGTCTGGCTACTTCTGTGCTACCTATTGTGGCCTCCCCTTCACACCTAGTCTGGTGTTGGCATTTCCAGACCGTCTTTCGGCCCCTGTGGGCACCAGACATGCATGTTGTACGTGCCTATATAGGCAAACACTCATGCACATAAAATTTAAAAAAAAATCTTTTTGAAAAAGAGGTTGGCGTTACAGTCCATAAAGGCAGAGAATGTTATAGCAACCCTGGTGGCTTGTGGCTACACCAGCAGGGGCACGAGGTTGCTATGTAAGGTCCAAGAATTACTCCAAAAAGACCACCGAGACCACATATGCAAAACACAAGAGCGCGTTTATCCTGCAGAACGAACCAGCATGCTAGGGTCAGCCAGTTTTCAAAATGGCAACCCAGACTCAGGTGTACGGGCCCCTTTTGAAGGAAACAGCCAGTATCTAGGGGATCTCTCTGATTGGTCAGGACCTGAATACTGGATTGGCTTGTTACAGCCCTGGGAAGCACGGGTTTCTGGGAAAGTGAGAACTTAACATTAAGCAGAGAGGCGAGGTTAGTGTCTCCACCACTAGGGGGCGCTGAACCTCTCCTGTGGTCCATGCCTGTGTAGGCAAACACTCATGGACATAAAGTTAACAAAAATCTTTTGGAAAAAGAGGGTGGGGGTACAGTCCATGAAAGCAGAGAATGTTATCGCAACCAGGGTGGCTTGCGGCTGCATCAGCAGGAGCAAGAGGCTGCTGTTCACAGCTGGGTGGACCAGAAAGCAGAAAAGAGAAATGAATGTGGCTTTTCCCTGTTTCCCTCTTCATTCACTCTGAGACCCAAGTCCATGGGGTGGCACTGCTCACATTCAAGGCGGGTCTTCTTTCAGTTACGCCTCCTTGGAAACACCTTCATAGGGACATCCAGAGATGTGTCTCCTAGGTGACTCCAAATCCAGTTCGAGTTGACGGTGAAGATTCATCAGAGAGGGGAACAGACAACAGGTGTCAGGACCCGAGGTCATTGTAGGCCACTGCAATGAGGCTGGGGTACCATGTGCACAGAGCTCTCCAGCCATTCTGGAATGCCACCCCCTCACAGTGGCACCCTTTGTACCCTCAGAAAAGGATTTTCAGGCCCCAGCAGGTGGGCCACTTTTGCAAGCACAAACCAAAGGCTGACATTCCAGAATAGCAAAAGAATGTTCTCCCTCCCTGATCTCACAGTGGTGGCCCTTCAGAGGAGCCCATCAGTGCCCAAGTCAAGAAGCAGTTGATCCCCACCCCCAACCCCCTCCCAAAGCTCTCTATCTCATTGATTTTGCTCTCCAAATTGGGTTTCTCCTCCTTGACATCATCGTGAGAGAGTCTTGTGTTGCCCAGGGTGGCCTTAAGCCTGATGTATAGCTGAGGATGACTGTGAATGTCTGCTTCTCCTGTTGCTGGGATTGCTGGTGCGCCCCACCCCTACTCTCCACCAGTCTGCAGTTCTGGGGATCGAACCCAGAGTTTTGTGCATGTGAGGCAGGCACTACCACCAGCCTTCTACTGACATTTTGGACAAGACTATTCTTTGAAGTGAGGGCCTAGAATCCTGGGACCCCCTTGAATGCTGAGCAGCTCAGCACCCAGGCCTTCCTGCATGAAACGTCAGGAATAACTCACTCACCAGGTGACTCACCAGGTGTGTCGATCCAAAATGTCCCTGATGTTGCCAAATGTCCCACTGGGGCAAAATCCACCCCACTGAGAATCACACCTTTGAGAAGAGAGTCCCTTAGTCCCTTAGGACAGCACGGGATGGAGGGCTGTGTCCCCTCTGCCTTGTACCTGGACGCAGCAGCCTGCAGGGAGCAGAGTCCCGGCTGAGCCCACTCTTGAGGCTGGAGGAGCTCAGAGCACAGAGAGCAATATACACTTTGAGGATCATGAAGGACCCTCGGCTCTACTGTCTGCTCTCACGAGACTCAGCAGCTCCTCCTGCTCTCTGTCACCTGTCAGGTTGGTGACATTTGCATGGAAGATGGTGAGATCCTTCCTGGATGCTCGTAAAGGTTTAACCCTTAATAAACATGACCAATGACTACTGAATCAAGGTCTAGCCAAATACAACATCTCGATGTCTCCTCCCTGCTTTGGGCAAAAGGAACGGCTCGTGTCTTCCCTCCACAAAACACACAAGAGCTTGTGCGTGGAGGTCAGAGGTCAACTTCGAGTATTGTTCCTCAAGAAAGTCACCCACCTTCTTTTGTGACGGGGTCTCTCACTGGTTCATCTAGGCTGGCTGAGCAGTGAGCCCCAGGGATCTGCCTGTCTCCATCTTCCTGGTGCTACCATGTTTGGCTTCTGAATATGGGTGTAGTGCCCTCGCGGAATGGCCACAGAGTTGGGTCTAGAGGGTGCTCGCTGCCCAACTCATCCCAAAAGGCTGGCAGAAGTTTGGCCCCTCCCCTCTGCGCTGACAGACCACAAGCCATGGCAAAACTCTGCCCCTCTTTCAAAAGGTGGGCTGTGATCGGCAGAATTGCTTACCCGAGTCCCTGTCCCCCAGGATACGCCTATCCCAGTATCCCTGTCTTAACCAATGGCCTTTCTCCCTGAGTACCAAAGACCCTCCCCTGCCTGTACCCCATAAATGTAGCGACCCTTGCATTAAACACGAGAGAGATATGCTCTTCTGATGGCCTCTCCAAGAGATTGCTCTCACTCTTGCCAGCTCCAGTCCAGGCTCCAATTACGAACCACACCATACTACATGCCCCCCGCCCCCACCTTGCCCCTTCCTACGTGGGAGCTTCGTGGGACAAGGGAAGCCGCAGGCGTGGGTGTCGGTGTTTTTTTTTTTAACACATGGATTTTGGGGGATCAAATTCAGGTCCTAGTGCTTGCACAGCAAGAACTTTACTGACTGAGCTAGCTCGTTCCTCGGCCCTTCTACAGTATTCTTAATGCAGGCACTTGGCGTCTCTGCTGACAGCCACAGAATCCATGACACTGTGGAACTTGTGTGGGTACAAAGTTGGCTCCGGAGTGTGTCCTCTACTCTACCTGCTACTGTACAGAGTCACGGCTTGGTGACCCGATCCAGTGCTCACCCCCAAAGGACCTGCTGACCTGCCTAGGACCTGGTCCATAGTCACCTGGGACTCCATTCCTCACCAGCAGTGACCAGGTAACGCTCCTAGAGCCTCTATTTCCTCTTTAGCAAAATAAGGACCACTCAAACACAAACCTCCCGGGAACACTGGAAGAATTATATGAGCTCAACCAGAGTCCCCGTTCATGGGATTCATGACACCCGCTGGCTGTTGTTATCACTGATTTAATTTTATAAGAAGCATAGCAATAAAAAGCATGCATGTACAAGGAGAGCCAGGTGTACCCCACCTACTCTCTACTCTTGGGGACCTCCCATGGGGCTGCATTTCAAGATGCCCCTGGAGGTTGATTGGAAAGTAACTGGAGAGGAGAACAGACATTCTGTTCCAATTTGCAAGTAGGTGATGGGGATGGCGGGGGGGGGGGGGTGTCTGGAAGCTTCTAGAAGGAGGCATTGGTAACTACTAATTGGAGAACTGAACCTGGGGGAACTTCTAGAGTCTGACCGAGGGCTTCGAGTGCCCTGACTTGGAGTGAGCCTCAGGGTGGCTGAGGCTGAGGGGGCTAGCACAGAGACGAGCCCTGCCCCCCCACCCCGTCAACCCCCCGTGTGGGCCAGTGACTTGTCCCTGATCCATCTCCACCAGTAATGACGGAGGAAAGAGGCTCAGCTTTCATTTGTCAGATGAGGCAGCATCAAGAGGAAGGCCAACAAAGGAACACGGGGTTGGGGGGTGCGGTGGGTGGGGGCTGACCTAGGTGGATGTATCGTCTCTCTCTTCATCCATTTCTTCCTCTAGTTCTTCTTCCTCTCCAGTGTCTTCTTCCAACAGATCGTCTCCATCTTCTGTCTCTACACTTAGCTTCTTTTTTTGAAACATCAAGAGCAACACAAACAGAAATGCTGGTAAGGGCAAGCCCTCCGTGATTCTCAGAGGTAACCCCCACCCCGAGGCCAAGGGCAGGGAGCTGCTGGGAGCCTGGAGGTCCCGGAGGGGGGGCCTGCGGTGTCCTCTCCAAGATGGCCCAGCAGGTATTCAGAGGCAAGATGGGGAAGGCAGGCAAGACGTTGAAAACTTAACAGCCGAGTGGGTGACCTTAAGCCTGCTCCTCCTGGGGCTCCTTGACACCCTCACCTGTGATGTGCACAGGACACCTCGGGGGCTGGCTAGGCTCAGAAGAGAGATGGTACAGAGACGCTGGCAGCCTCATCATGGGGCAGCCTTCCTCCTCCATTCCTCCCTCCCTACTTCTCTCCCTCCCTTCTTCCCTCCCTCCCATCCTCATTTATTTCCTCCCTCCCTTCCTGCCTTCTTTCCTTCTCCACCTCCTTCCTTTTTTTTTTTCATCCTAATGAGACCAATGCTTGCAATATAACAGACATTGGCCCTGAACTCTGGATTCTCCTGCCTGGGCTCCCCTGGTGCTCAGATCACAGGCATGAATTACTCTTCCTGGCTTTCAAGTGATGCTCTCCGACTCCCAGAATCTCAGGCTAACTGCAGATACTAAGACAGGAGAAGAAGGCGTGGGGTGGGCAGAAGAGGGACTGAGTCTGTGGACCTCAACACCTTCTGCAGCTCAGCTTCATCTGGAATGTCTAAACACTGCAAGAAAAGCATTCGAGGACGCAGACGCCGTGTGCGGGCCTGTGAGCCTCACGGCAGCATGATCTTTGCTTTCTGAAGGACAGGATGGGCTGGGAGTGACAGATAGAAAGAGCCCAGGGCTTCAGGTCAGAGAGTCAGGACTCTAGTCTGGCCTGTGCTATAAAGGGGGTGCCCCCCCTCACAGAAGTGGCTCTCAGCCAGTGGGCAGGAGGCAGAGAAAGTATCATGGGGGGGGGCACATGACACACCAGGACGGTGACTGGAGAGATGGCTCCTGGTTAAGAGCACTTGCTGCTCTTGCAAAGGACCTGTAGTCAGTTTCTAACATGCATGTCAGGTGCCGCACAACCTCCTCTAACACCTCCAACTCCAGCTCCAGGGGGTCTGACACCCTCCTCACATGTACAGCCCCCACCCCCTGCCTGGATATATACGCGTGTGTGTGTGGTATGTGTATGTGTGTGTGTGTCTGTATGCGTGTGTATGGTGTGTATGTGTGTGTATGTGTGTATGTGTGTGTGTGTGTGTATGTGTGTATGCGTGTGTATGTGTGTGTGTATGTGTGTGTGTATGTGTGTGTCTGTGTGTGTGTGTGTATGATGTGTGTGTATGGTGTGTGTATATGTGTGTGTATGATGTGTGTGTGTGTGTGTATGGTGTGTGTATATGTGTATGATGTGTGTGTGTGTGTGTATGTGTGTGTGTGTGTATGTATGTGTGTGTGTGTATGGTGTGTGTATATGTGTGTGTGTGTATGTGTGTGTGTGTGTGTGGTGTGTGTGTATGTGTGTGTGGTATGTGTGTGTGTGTGTATATGTATGTATATGTGTGTGTATGTGTGTATATGTGTGTGTTGGCATGTGTGTGTGCTCATGCACAGGATTTGAGTTCCACAGCATCCATGTGGTAGTCAGAGGACAACCTGGAGTCATTCTCTCCTTCCACCATATGGTCCTCAGGAATCAAACTCAGATCATCAGGCTTGTCGGTAAGTGCCTTTGCCCACTAACCATCTTGCTGGGTCCACTAAAATCTTTTAATGTATTTCTTAGCATGTATGGGTGTTTTGCCTGCATGTGTGTCACACTACCAAAAGCATGCCTGGTGCCCACAGAAGCCTGAAGAGGGCATCAGATCCCCTGGAACGCAAACTGAGTCACAGACAGTTGTCCGAGGTCTTCTGGAAGAGCAGCCAGTGCTCTTAACTGCTGAGCCATCTCTCCAGGCCCAGCTCCTCCTCTAAATACTATTTAAGCGAGGGCCCCACATTTTCATTTTGACTTTGGACCCCATGACACAGCCAGTCTTACTGAGAAGAGCAGGGCCTGACACAGCCTGGCTTCCTCGTTGTCCTGACGATGCTTTTGTCTCCTCCCTACCTAGACTTCTAAGAGCAACAATGCAGGTAGAGAAGATACTTTTTTTCCCCTGTCCCCAGAAGGTAGCCAGGCGCCACCTCCACAGTGCTCTCTTCACTTTCCAGATGGCACCCGAGGAACTGAGAAGGAAAGCGAGAACCCAGAGGACAAAGGTAGAAACTGCTTTCCAGCTGGGGCCGGGGACAGAGGAGCTGTGACGGGCCTCGCTCCTGATGCCCACTTGGGCTAAACAGAACAGTGCGCAGAGGGCAAATGTCACAGCCCCTTCCTGCCCACGGGTCTCAAGGCCCTCACTCACAGATTCCCGGGGCTCTGATTCAGGGGGTACCACGCGTGTTGAAGACAGGCGAGGTAGCATGGTGGGGAGGAGCACTCCCAGAGGCGTGGACCTCCAGCCCTCGAGGAACTCGATGTCTCTCTGGAGACAGTTTTCCTCAGGAGAAAGGAGTGAGTCCTTCCACTTACCAGTGGACAGTCAAGATCCATTCAGGGATGCTATTGGCTCGGGATCACCCAGGAGCTCAGTAGTTGCCAGAACTCAGGCCTCATGGCTCCCTCCCAGACCCCAGGCCCACCTAGGTCCCCACTGAGGTCCTTACAGGCTTCGGTTTCTTCTTCAAGGCCTCTGTCTCCTTCCTTTTCATCTCTGAGAAGATGACCTCGAAGAACTCCTCCTCGGCTTTGTTAACTAGATCATCAAAGTCCAGAGCTGTCTCTTCATCCTTCTGGTCGTCATCCTTGCCCTCTGCCCTGCCTTTCTCCTTCAGCCTCATCTCGCGGTGTCTGGCCTCCAGGATCTTTTCCCGCCGGGTCTCACGTTCAAATATCTGGGGCGGACAGGGACAGGCTGCTGAGTAGGGAGGTGGGGGGCAGCTGGGAACCCCAGCATAGTCTGGGCTTCTATGAAAACTTGTCCCTGGTGAGGTCTGCTGGGGGTCATATCAAGAAAGGAGGGCTGAGTCAGGTGGTGGTGGCGCATGCCTTTAACCCCAGTGCTCTGGAGGCAGAGGCAGGTGGATCTCTGCGAGTTCGAGGCCAGCCTGGTCTATAGCGTGAGTTCCAGGACAGCCAGAGTTATAACAGGGAAACCCTGTCTTGAGAAAAAAAGAAAGGAAGGAAGGAAGGAAGGAAGAAAGAAAGAAAAGAAAAGAAAAGAAAAGAAAAGAAAAGAAAAGGAAAAGAAAAGAAAAGAAAAGAGGACTGGAAAGATGGCTCAGTGGTTAGAAGCACTGACTGCTCTTTCAGAGGTCCTGAGTTCAATTCCCAGCACCCACATGGGGGCTCGCAACCATCTATAATGGGGTCAGATGTCCTCTTCTGGAATGCAGATGTACACGCAGATAGAGAACTCATACAAATAAAATAAACCTTTCAAAAAAAAAAAAAAAAGCACATACTGCTTAAAAAGAAAGAAGGGAAATAAAGGAGAGCTAAGCCAGGAATGGTCCACACTTATGATCTCAGTGCTCAGGAGCTGAAGCAGGAGGATAATTGCAAGTTCAAAGCCACCTTGGGCTACTTAGCAAAACCCTGTCCAAAAAAAAAAAAAGAAAGAAACTAAGCCAGAGCTGAGAGGTTTACTGTGTATTGACCTATTTTCTATGAAATTAAAAGGCAGTCAGCCATACTTACGTACCAAGTAAATTTATAACTGTGAAAATACATCTCCCAGCCAGGTGGTGGCATTTTACATCTCTGATGATGTCAACTTTTATCATTTACCTTATTCATATCTATCCGATCCCACTGAAAAGAAACTGTTATGCATTGGAAGAAGAAAAAAAAAAAGCCAGAGATGGTGGTACACGCCTTTAATCCCAGCACTCAGGAGGCAGAGGCAGGCAGAGCTCTGTGAATTTGAGACCTACCTGGTTAACATAGGCCAGCCAAGGCTGAAAAGTAAGACCCTTCCTCAAAACAAATGAATACACATCCACACGCAAGACTAGAGATTTGGTCAGCTGTTAGAGCGCCCGCCTAGCAGGGACCCATTCCTGCAAAAACTGGGCATGGTGGCACACGCTAGCAACCCCGGCACTTAAATTCAAGGTCATCCCTGACCATGTACTAATCAACGCCAGCCCTGAGCAGGACTACCTGGTTACTCGGTTCTAAGGAGCACCAGACACAGGCTCCAGTGAAGAAGGGTCTTAGAGTTAGGCAACATGGCGGTCCTGGACCCCAACTCAGTGGTGAGGCACCAGCCTCACGCACAGCAGGAAACTGCAATCCCAGTGTCCTCCCTCCACACTGCTGGGAGTGTGCCCCAGGGCTTTCTGGGTAGGAAGAGGAGTAATGGCATATCGTAGCAGTTTATTTTTAGTTATGTTTAAGATGGTCGTTTTGTGCACTGTTGAGTGAAGGGCTGCCTGGGTCTTTGCGTTTTGTATTGTCTTCAGGTGTTGGCTTTATGTAGGGGGGGGGATGTCTGATGACTCATGATCTGCACGTGCTATCAGTAGAAAACCTGAGGGGGTTCTGTATCAATAAAAACCCCTGAGATTGGACGCTCAGGGTCCACTGTCCAGCATGGCACTGGCCAGGACAGTGGTTCCTTCTGCTGAGGTCTGTCCGGGCTTGCACGTATGAATATGCCCACGTCTACTACAGTGGTAGATCTCGGTGCCCCTCATCAGCCAGGTCACTTCCACGTGTCCTCTCTGTGGGCGTCTGCTAAACCTTCAGAGGAGTGTCTCTGCTGCCAGAGGGTCCCAGTGTTTGACTCCATCAAACCCCTTTGACTTAACAGCTGAGAAACTAACGCCTGGGCATGCTGACTGACCCAGTGAGCGCTACTGAATGCTAGCAAGGGCAGATGGACAGCTCGGGGCAGGGCGGGGGAGGGCGCACGCTGCTCTCACCGTTAACAGCAATCTATTCCCCCCCCCCCACTTGGTCTCTAGGTAAGGCCAGGTCAGGGTGTGTACAGAGTGGGCCTCGTCCCAGCACTCACGGAGGAAGCTATGTTCTTCTCATTCCTCTGCAGGGTGGAGAGGCTGCTGGAGACCTCCAGCAGAGTGGTCGTACCCAGCTGGGAGCCGCAGGCGATGAGACACCCAGTGTCCTGAACCCGGAGGCAGAAGAGGGCTTCATCGCACACCTGTTGAAGGGGTCGGCAGGGTAAGGTAGGTTGGGGAAGAAAACCGAGGTCACGCATTACCTGGTCCTGTTTGAACACCCCCAGTCATAACACCCTTCCACGGTAGATGGAGTTCCCTTGCTGTCAAGATCTTTGGTCTCTTGGCTCATTGTTGGTTTTGCTCCATTCATCCTGTGGAGCTCTAGTTCCCTGGCCTTGCGTGGCCCCAGCCAGTGGGTGTCAGCTACAATCTACTATTCTAGTCTTGATGGGGGAGCTGTGGAGAACCCGACCATAGGTATCTGGGGGATTTACTGCTGGGGAGGGGAGAAAATGTTTACTTCTCTTAAATTCCCTCCTGTTTTGTCGTTGCTTGGGTCTGAGTCTCACGCAGCTCAGGTTGGTCTTGAACTCACTCCTTAGACAAGGATGACCTGACCTTGAACTTCTGATCCTCTGGCTGCAGCACCATGCCTGGTGTATGCAATGCTGGAGAAAGAATGGAAGGCCGGGCCTCGTGCAATCTAGGTGAGTGTCCTACCAACTGAATAAACTTGTTTCCTGTGGCACTGGGCATAGAGCTCATTCTTGATGATTACTAAGCAAGTACTCTACTATTGACTGGCACCTCCAGCCCTTCCCTTCCCTTCTGTCTAAATTCCCTAGGGTGATCCTTCTATGCCATCACACCTGCAAGCCCCCAAGTCCCTCACTTCTGCAGAAACCTATGCCCCCAAGGCCAGAGCACAGCTGGCCAGGAATCGAATTACCCAGAGAGGTCCTACCAAGAGCATCAGCAAGACACATATACACCCACCCAACCCTGGATCCAACCAGGAAGGACCCCGATCACAAGGGCTTAGGTGTACAGGGAGGGGAAACACGTGACCTTCAGGCTGAGGGCAGGGTCACACTGCTTGAACACCAAGTCCCAGATGTCCAGGGTCCCATCCATCTTGGTGGTGAAGAAAACCGCTGGCCTCATGGGGCTCCAGGCTCCATCGGAGAGGTAAGCCATGTGGTACCTGTGGGAGCCAGAGCTGCAGAGTCAGGGATCCTGCAGTGGGGAGGGGTGGAGCTTGCCAGCCCAGGCACCTCTCACCAAGGCTCTTCTGGGATCCAGGGTCTGAGTCTTTTGGGTAGGAAGCTCTTTCTTGAGTCTGACTTCTATCGTGCCGGCCTCATTCCTATGGTTCTCAGGCTGAGTTTTACAGAGTTGGGGGGGGGGGCATGGCCCTGCCCATGGGCTGGACATTGGTATTTCCCACAGTGTCAGACCTGCTGGAACTGGGATCTATTGTGGAATCTCAAGAAGGACATGCCCAGGAAGTTCATAATTCTGAGATGGAGCTCGGCTACACTTCCTCCTGGCCTTAATTTAGATTTTTCAAAAGTGTGCTTAGCGGGCAATTTTGTGTAATAATTTTAAATATACTTTTTTGTGTGCATGTGGGTGGGTGCACGCATGCCATGTGGGGGAGTCAGAGGTCAACTTGCAGGGGTCAGTTCCTCCTTCTCCCAAGTGGGTCCCAGGGATCAAACACAGCAGCAAGTGACTAAAGCTCTTACCAGCCCAAAGATTCATCCCTTAAAGTGGGTGGGATATATATTTTTAAAATTCTCTCTCTCTCTCTCTCTTTCTTTCCTCTGACCTTTCCTCCAAACTCATTCTCCCCATTCCACAGAGGTACAGTTGAGGCTGCACTAAATTTTCAGGCTTCCTTTGCTACTGAGCTTAGGAATAGTTAGTTGGGTCAGAGTGGGGAGAAATGATCCAGACAAAAAGAAAAGTAGAGGTATTTTGTAAAAGAGTCTTACTGTGTAGCTCTGGCTAGCTTGGAACTCGAAGAGACCTACCTGCCTCCACTTCCTGAATCCTGGGATTAAAGGCGAGAGCCACCATGCCCAGCTGACTCTGGAGATCTTTTCGAGCAGTGGATAATTTTTAATGTGAGCGTATCCCAAATATCACATGGGACATATTTATGCTAAAAATTCTTCACCATTATTGACTAGGCATAGTGACATGGGCTCTCAATATCAGCCCTTGGGAGGCAGAGAGGCAGGGTCTTAGGGTTTTTATTTCTGTGCTAAAGCAACATTGATCAAGAGCAACCTGGGGAAGAAAGGGTTATTTTCATCTTACACTTTCAGGCGAGGGTCCATCACTCAGGGAAGTCAGGGCAGGAACTCCAGGCAGGAACCTGGAGGCAGGAACTGAAGCAGAGGCCATGGAGGAAGGCTGCTCACTGGCTTACTCCTCATGACTTGCTCAGCCTGCTTTCTTTATACACCCCAAGACCACTTTCCCAGGAGTGGCATTGCCCCCCCCACTGTGAACTGGGTCTTGCCCCCCGTCAATCATTAATTAATCAAGTGTCTCACAGATTTGTCTACAAACAATCTGATGTAGGCGTGTACTCAATTGAGGTTCCCCTTCTCAGGTAACCCTAACTTGTGTCACGTTGACACAAAGCCAACCAGGACAGGCAGGCAGATCTCTGTGAGTCTGACGCTAGTCTGGTCTACAGAGAGAGCTCTAGGCCAATCATGTCTACATAGTAAGACTCTGTCTTTAAAAAAACAAACAAACAAAAGACTCTGCATTGTTAACCAGGCATGGTAGTGCACACCTCTAAGCCCAGTGCTTAGGAGGTAGAGGTAGAACAAAAGGGAGTTCAGGGCCATCGGTAGCTGTGCTGCTAAGAGACCATCCCTTGAAACAACAGGAAAAAAAAAATCACTTTTGAAAGAAATTTAAATTTCACTGGGAATGTGGTATATGTACATGTATTAGTGTTTTTTTTAATTTACTTTTATTTTACTTATTTATTTATTTGAGACAAGGTCTTCCTGTGTCGTTCAGGCTGCTTCAAACTTGTGATCCTCCTGCCTCGGCCTCCAGAGTGCTGGGGTTTCAGGCATGAGCCACCACCGTGCAGAATCCCGTGTCTGCATTTGCTAAACCAAGTCTCTGAAGCGGCCACCTGTGTCCCTTTGCGTCCCTCCCCTTTACCTGGTCCACATGATCGATGACTCCCGACTGTCCTCAGACCAGATCCGGGCTGTCCAGTCACCCACAGTGAGAAAGTTCTTTGGGTAGAAGGGGTTTCTTTGGAGGGCATAGATGGGGCCGTGGTGGCCCATGTAGGTACAGACGATCTTCTCCGCTTGCGTCTTGGCCTTGCGGTTGCAGGAGATGACGATACCCTGCTCGGTGCCTACCATGAACTTGGTTGGCTGTTGAGGGGATGACGAAAGCAGAAGGTCTCGTGAGAAGTCAGCTCTCGGCTGAGCCCACGAGTCATGCAGCCCGCCTGGGGCTTGGAGAGTGACGCTTGGCCAAAGAAGCTTATTGTGCCTTAAAGCCCCTCCCCCTCGCGGCTGCATGCTTGGACTTCTGGGAACAGCTTGGAGGGAGAGGTATATAAGAGAGAGTGACAGTTGGAAGGTAGTTGCAGTAGAGACAGGGGTGGTGTCAGCACCTATTTGGGATGGTGTCAGGGGAATGGCATCCAATAGAAGGGAACGATTTAAGGAGATCGAAGGAAGCTGTGGTGTCGTAGGGTATTCACTCATCCTAGGTAAAGCAGGTCCTGAATAACTGGGCACTGCAATACCGGACAGTCCCATTCGATTGGAAAGGGTTGGTAGCAGCTATGCTAGAGGCAGGCCCTCGGCTTCAATGGTTAACCTGGTGGAGGGAAGAAGCAGCAAATATGGAACGGCAGAATAGGGCTAGAAGAATAGATATTAACCGAAATCGGCTCCTTGGTGAGGGTCGGTGTGCTGAATTACAAGAACAGATTATGTCTGATGACTTGACCATGGAACAATGTCATTTAGCAGCTTTCTGAGCTTGGGAAAACTTAGAGGAACCGGGGAAAAAGTCCACCTGGTTCAAAAAAGCATACAGGGCTCAAGTGAAGCTTTTGCTGATTTCTTACAAAGGTCGACTGCAGCGGTTCATAGAGCCATCTCAGACCCCGAATCGAGACAGGTGCTGACTGAGACCGTGGCATTTGAAAATGCAAACACAGAGTGTAAGAGGGGTTTAAGGCCATCAAAAGCAAATTCTGCTCCCTTGGATCAATGGATCGGAGCTTTTGCGGATACTGGTTCCAGGACTTACACAGCTGCTGTAATAGGACAAGCTATACTAAGAGGGCTGAAATATCAAAATGCCCGATGCTTTAATTGTGGAAGACTTGGGCTTCTTCAAGGAGATTGTGACCAAGCTGCTTCTAAGGGCAATTGTTTCTGTAAATATCAGTCAGAGAAAAGGAGCAGATTTCCAGGGGTGTGCAGACAGTGTGGAAAGGGTTGACACTGGGCAAATGAGTGTAGATCCAAGAGAGATATACAGGGGAATTCCTTGCAATCAGGAAACTCCACAGGGGACTGAGCTTAGGCCCCTGGAGAAAAAAACTGTGCTGCCTGTGCTCCGTCAGCACTGGGGTAGCATGCAAACCAAAAAAACCCAAACTCAGTGTCTGAGATCTGACGCATGCTACTGAAGGCAGTACTGCATTAGATCTGGCTCTAGACAGACAGCTTACCCTATCCCACACCCCTTTTTAAAAGCAAACCCCATGACAGGGACCACCTACGCTATAGGAACCTCTGGTTCCACCCTGCTTCGGGTGGAGCACCATCTCACTTCCAGCCTCATGGGGACTATTCTTGAGGCTTTCGTACTTTGGCTTTCCTGGTCCCTAAGAGGTCATCAGGAGGCCCCTCTACAGGAATCACTATATGTACTATCTGTGTGTGAGTGTGTGGTGAGCGTGCATCTGTGTGTGCAGAAGCCAAAGGTAGCTTTGGGTCTCCCTCTATCACTTGGCCGTATTCCTTTGAGGCAGGGTCTCTCCCTGGACTTGGAGTTCATGTTTTTCAGATGGGTCGGCAGCTAGCAAGCAAACCCCAATCATCCTCCAATCTCCATTTCCCCACAGTCCTGGAGTTAAAGGTTAGGGGTTACCTTTAACTGCTGAGCCAGCCTTTCGGCCCCACTAAGCATTCTGTCATAAGGATTTTTGGATATTTGTTTCTGTGTAGGATAAGCGAGGCCCAGAGTGGACACAGCATGTGGTCCCATTCATGGGAAAGGTAGGCAGAAACCTTGTCTGGCATGACAGTGACATTGTTGGTTCAAAGCTCTGTCTAGGCTCGATGTCACCATGAACCAACAATGTCTGTGAGCTCCACGAGGTGTGTCTCTCTCTGTGCAGGGTGCCGCCTCCCAACAAACCTGGGAACTCACCTAAGACCATTGGGGCAAAACTCTGTCTCAAACCAAACCAAAACAATAACAACAAAAACCAAACAACTAGCCGACCGACCGAGCAGACAACCAACCAACCAGAGGCCGGGGCCATGGCGCAACAGGCCCTCGCTGCCGCCGAGCCTGACAAGGACCTGCGGCAGAAGGAGAGAACCAAGTCCTGCGAGTCAAGTTGGCTTTGAAACATGCACAGGTGCATTACACAGCTAAAATAAAACTTGCAAATAAAAATGAAAACAAAAGGAAAAAAACAGCTGGGGATGCTGCTCAGTTTTAAGAATGCTTGTCTAGCAGACCTGAGACGAGCCCCAGGTTCAAAGCCAGCCCCTTACACGAGCAAGCATGGCGGCGCATTCCTGGGATTCTGCGATCAGGAGGTGAAGGAAGGATCAGAGAGGTTCAAGGCTATCCTCAAATACTTAGCAGGTTTGGAGCCAGCCTGGGCTACATGAGACCCTGTTTTAGAGAGAGTGTAAGGGGGGAGAGAGAGCGAGAAAGAGAGACAGAGAGACAGAGAGAAAGAGAAAGACAATTGCTATGTGACCCTTCTCCTTAGCTGACCCTAGAATAGGCAAGGCCATAGAGATAGAATGAATAATGAGAATTTCTGGGGTCTCAGGGAGAAGGAATTTGGGACCTGTTTTTCTCATAGGCACAGGGTTTCAATTTTGCTTTATAATTTGCTCTGCCAGGAGAGCTAGTTATGGGGAGGAAATCCTATGCTTCATTTTGAACATTTGAAAAATCAGTTGAAAATGAGAGCTAGGCAAGAGGGATTTATGGGGCTTTTTTTGTTTTTGTTTTGTTTTTTCTTTGAGACAGGTTCTCACTGTTGTAGCCCTGGCTGTCCTGGAACTTGCTGTGTAGATCAGGCTGGCCTTGAACTCACAGGGACCTACCAGCCTCTGCCTCCCAAGAGCTGGGAGTGAACCACCAAGCCCAGCTTTACTGGAAGTTGTAAGGATGACCAAATCCCTCGTGGGGAAGAACCATGTTACTTTTTAAAGTGTGAGCCAGCAGAACCCACAGGGCTATGAGGACGTAAAATGACATTTATCAGAAACACACGAGGTGGGCTCCTGCCCACCAGGCTCTCTCTACTCTGTCCCGATGGCAAATAAAATGTCCTGTCTTAATAAAGAGCATCAGTCAGCTTTGAAAACCCGGAAGCCGGATGGTGGGGAAGGTTGGACAGCAATGTGCGTGGGTGGGGTGCTGCAGACTTGACACTTCAATGTGGTTAAATCATACCTGGCGGCACAGGCCTGTGACCCAGCACTCAGGAGGTGGTAGAGGCTGGAGGATCAGAAGTTCAAGGTCACCAGTCTGGGAGATGGCTAAGTGGCTAAAGGCTCTGTCAAGCTTGACCACCTAAGTTCAATCCCTGAGACCCACATGGTGGAAGGGAGAACCAACTTTCACAAGTTGTCCTCTGACCTCCTTTGGCACCTCCCCCCACCAAAAATAAATAAATATTCAAAATGTAATATATATATATATTCAAGTTTTTTTTTTTTTTTGCAAAATTATTTGAAGCTAGCCTGGGGTACAAGGGGCCATTCTAAAATAAAAAGAGAGACTAGAGAGATGGCTCAGCAGTTAAGAGCACTTGTTGCTTTTGCAGAGGACCCAAGTTCAACTCCCAGCACCCACATGGTGGCTCACAACCATCTGTAACTCTAGTTCCGGGGACCTCTTTAGTGCCCTCTTCTGACCTCGTTAGACACCAGAATACCATGTGGTAATATGCAGGCCACATAAAAACAAAATAGATAAATCTTTAAAATAAATTAGTAATAAAGAGTTAAGAGCGTAAGTGGTAATTTTTATTGTGTTTTACAATTTTTTAAAAACGTGCATAGACTGGAGGAGGTATGGCTTAGTGGTAAAAGGTTTGCCCCAGGTTCTGTATTCCGTAATATGGGGGGTGGGGGGCGGTGGGAATGACAAACTGAGCTACTAAGATGAACATCAAATAAAAAGACCAAATTTGGGGGAATCCTAAAAAAACATTAAGCCAGCCATGGGGTACCTGTGTCAGGGACAAGCCGCCCAACCTGCTTGCCTCAGACATCACGGCGGGGTATAGATAGGATCAGAGCTTGAGACTCAAGTTCTAGCTTTGCCATGTGCTAGGGCAGTCGGTTACTGTCTCCAAGACTCCTCTTGTGTGTGGGGAAGCAGGTATAACATCTAGGTCTCACAGGAGCATGGTGGATGCCTGTATTTGGCAAAGGCTGTATACTCAGAGTCTAGCATGGAGAAGAGGGGACATTACGTCTACCACGTGACCTAGAAATCCCAGCATAAGGCCAGAATGTCTTCATGAACAAACCCCCCCCCCAGTAGGCCCCGAGTCCATGGCTCCTCCTGCACCATGTGGTAGGCTAATTGGTCTAATTCTATCTTTGATACCAGCGTTGAACTCCAGTCCCTGGGTGAGGATTCCCAGGGCAGGTGTGAGGTCAGAGCCTCCCAAGGTCCTAGGAACGATGGTACAGAACCTTGAGCTAAACAAGCGACTTCCCCAAAGTGGAAGTTGAGGGGGAGGGCGCAAGATTGAGCTGCAGCAAGATACGGAGGAGACAACAGCCCAAGCCAGGACCCATCTGGAAAAGTGGTTTTCTTGCCTTGATTTAGTGAGAGAATCTTCGCCTTCTGCTTCTGACCTATTCCTGTCAATGCTCCGTTCAACTTCGAGCAATTTTACCGGTTTTTGGTCTTGTATGTTTGGGACACGATCTTGCTACATAGCGCTGGCTGGCCTAGAACTCTATAGACCCAGCTGGTCCCGACCGAGGTTTGCCCTAATCGAGATTGTGCTTTGGCCCTCTGCTCTTACTTCGCCCCTGCCACTCCTTTCTTCCCCTGAGTGACCACAAGACCTCAAATGAAGCCAAAGCACTGTGCGTGCTGGTCCTGGCCAGGGATATCTTCCCCTGAATCTGGGCACTTCTGGCATCAAAGCTTGCCTGTGCTCAGCCTCAAGCAGGTGAGACTGCTCCCCGGAGGTGCTCTGCTGCCCCCTGCTGGAACATTACCGTATAGACTCTGCATGGCGTAAGGCTGCCCTCTGTATCCGCTACACCAACCTTGGCCTGTCTGTAGCCCCAGCGAGGGAACGTGAGGAAGGAAGGGCAAGAAAAACGCACCAAAGTAGACTCGAACTCCAGCGAGATGGCGCCCAGGGCGTTCTCCAGCTGTTCTTTCCTGCTGATGTCCATGATGACCACCTCGGTGGGCTCACTGATCTTCCGGATGTCCCACCACATGACCTGGCGTGGGAGGGCAAATGAGGCCTTGAGGACCCTGGCTTTCGGCCCGCCCCCACCCCCAACCATCCAGGGCCTCAGAGGATATGGGACCAATGAGAACAAACGTCTTTTTTTAAGACTCACAAAGGCAAACTGTATACAATTCAAATGCAGGCACAAGAGGCTGGACTCCCCATATACAGCAACAACTAGCAAGATGAAAACCACACAGAGGACCCAGGCATGGTGATGCATGTCTGTAATCCCAGACCTCCGGAGGTAGAGGCAGGAAGTTCAGGAGTTCGAGGCCAACCTGAACTACATGAGACCTTATCTCAAAAATAAAGTAAAAAGAATAATACAAAACAACAACAACTCCCCAAATCACACACAGTCACTGGGCTGGCATCCCCACTGTCGGCAATAGATGCGATAGATTTGCCTGTGTACGAGTGCAAGGATCTAGGCACCAACACACTTGTTACTATTCCTTTTCTGACGGTAACAAAATATAAAGACTTCTTCAGTAAACCATAATATACCCACACCAAGTGGTCAACAGGCGCAGAACCATGCTTCCTGAAATCTGAAGCAGCTGCAGAGGAGGCCCAGGGAACACAGCAGGTGCAGGACAGGTGCAAAATGTCCAAGGTGGGGGAGGAAGAACAGAGAGAGAGATGGGTGTTTGCTCCAGCATCAGTCAGGGGAAGACATGGAAAGCTGACGCCCGTAGGAGGGGCTGGGAGGTTGTGGACAGAGGAGGCATCTCAGGGACTACCTTTGAGTCTTTGGGATTAGTTACTGTCCAGTATTAAAAGGGGGAGAGGGTAGGGCAGCGAGATGGCTCAGTGGGTCAAGGTGCTTGCTGCCAAGCCTAAAGACCTGAGTTTGATCCCCAGGTCCCACACGGTAGGAGAGAACCAACTCCTGCAAGCAAGTTGTCCTCTGACCTCCATGTGTGTGCCATAGCACACACCACCATTCCCTAAATAAGGTTTGGGTTTTTTTTTTGTTTTGTTTTGTTTTTAAAGGGAGCAGGGGCTGAGATGTAGCTCAGTGGTAGAACGCTTGCCTTCCATGCAGAAGGCCCTGAGTTCCAGCCCCAACCCTGTGTAATAAATCAAGTAAAGGAATGCAGAACGTGAGGGGATGCTCCCTGGGTGTTCTGATGGGCCCTCCTCTCCTCTCCAGGCTCTGGCCGGGTGGTACCTGCCCATCCGTGGATGCAGAGAAGCATTCGGTGCCTGTCTTTGACTGTAGCCAGATGGTGCCGTAGACTGGGTCTCGGTGGCTGAACTCGATGGTAGACAGCTCCGCCACCAGGCTGCCTTTCCGGGTGTCCCAGCAGGCTGACGGGGGAGAAGGTGAGGCTGTAAACTCAAGTTCCCAGAAAAGCCAACCAACCAGACCTGCAGTAAAGCTTTTCTGTGACTGGGAAGTCTGAGGCCAGCCTGGTCTACATGGCGAGTTCCAGGCCAGCTGGGGCTACATAGTAAGACCCTGTCTCAAAATAACAAAACAAGACAAAACGAAAGAAGAATGTCATCAGAAAACATGTAAGACCTGAAACAGACTTCAGCATGGTCCTAACCCACCTGCCTGTGGTTTTCTCCGATATTCGGCAGTGAGAGGTGGGGTGGGTGTTCATTTACTTTGTTTTTGGTTCCTTTGAGACAGAGTCTTGTGTAGCCCAGGCTGGCCTCAAACTTGCGATATAGCTAAGGATGACCTTGAACTCCTGGAGTGCTGGGTTTACAGACTTGTTCCATCACTCCTGGCTCCTCCGCTGTATCTGGGAAGTGCCTTGGTCAGTGGTTTCCTTTTGTTGTGAAGCTCTAAGAACTTCATGAAACAGTTTTCCCGCTGGAACTTCGTATCTGGAGTAACCCACCCATACCTCTGGACCATGATCACTCATATTTGACTCTAGGATTAACCGTCTCTCAGTTCCCTTTGAGGTAAGAGCTGTGTTTGTGGGTCGTTGGGGAGCTGTGGTGAAGGAGGCCTGGGATCCCTTCCCTGGTAAGGCAGCTGAGCTGGAGGAACTCTGCTTCTCAGAGCTTGGAAATTATCTGGATTTTTAGAATCAACCTACATTTTTCTACAAGCCCCACGTATCTAGGTAGAGACTCCATACTGCAGGCTTCATTCCATTGCCCACCCCCCCTCCCCCCGACCCAGCCAGGTCCTGAGCACCTCTCTATGCCCTGGTGGAGCTCCTGAGAATGGACCAGCCTCAGTACTGCCAGAGAGAGGGGGGATGCGAGGTAGAGGGGCCTGGCTGGTCAGGGAAGGTCTGTAGGGGAAAGTGGCAGGGAGCTTAGGTTGAGGGTAGAGAGCCAAGCAAAGAGGTGAAGCCAGGGAAAGCCCAGGCAGAGGCCCCAAGGGGAGAACATGGGCGGATCTCCCTGCTGCATAGACAGGCTGCCTCAAGGAACTCACAGAGAGGTGGCTTGTCACAATGCCTGATGACCTGGGTTTGAGCCCCAGAACCAACCTGATAGCTCACAACCCTCTGTACATCCAATTCCAAGGGATCCGGTCCCTTTTCCGGCAACCAGACATACATACAGCACGCGCACATACACGCAGGCAAAACGCTCATGCACAAAAGATAAACAAATCTAAAAACACCTAACAGCGAATAATAATAGAGAGGGCTGGGGAGGTAAAGGCGCCTATCACGGGCTGATGGCCAAGTTTAACCCCTGAGATCCACATGGTAGGAAAGAGCCAACTCTTTCAAGTTGTCCTCTGACCTCCGCATGTATGCTGTGGTGAACACGAAACCCCCTCCTGCATGATAAACTTAGAAAATGTTAATTAAAAATAAAAAGTGAGGGCTGGAGAGATGGCTCATCGGTTAAGAATGCTCGTTGCTCTCACGGAGGACCAGAGTTCCATTCCCAGCATCCAACACTGGGCAGCTCGAAAAAACTCCTGTATCTAGTTCCAGGGGATCTGATGTCCTCTTCCGGCCTCCTCAGAGACACACACACACACACACACACACACACACACACACACACACACACACACACACACACGACACATGCTCAGACACCGACACACACACAGAGACATAAATAAATATGTAAAAAGAAAAGAAATCCCTCCCTGGTTCGTTCAAGCCTCTACGGTCGCCC